>VXBB01003372.1:171287-233229 GCA_013399915.1 Illadopsis cleaveri | reverse complement strand
CTGAAGTGCGAGATAAGCACCTGTATGAACAAGTAAAAGAAGAGGTAAAGAAGGCCAAGCCTACTGATCAGACTATGACTTTAAATTATCAGGCCAAGGTTCTTAGAAATGACTAGTTTGTTTGCATATTAATTTTTTCCTTGGAACCTAATATCACTCGTTTTTCTTCTAGCATCATAAGGCATAGAACAACCAAGTTTCAAAATTGTAAATATGTTCATATTTTCCTCCAAACATGCCTGGCTCCCTAGTCTCTTTTGAAAATCACAGCCATAATGCATTCCGCATATCATGGTTTAGGAATGGTAGTCCCCAGTTTAGTGTTCCCATTGAAAGACTCCAAACCATGCGCTGCTTATTCACTTTCCCATCCCCCTCCCCTTCTCCTTGCAGCAGGCTGGAGAGGAGAGCTGGAGGCACAGAAGGTAAAGATCAGGGGTTGAGAATAAGAAAATTTTACTGGAAACAGCTATAAGATAAGAGAATGAACAGTAACAGCAATAATATTAATAAGAGAGCATAGAAGACAGGCAAATGATTTGCAATGGTTCCCCATGCAGTACAGGCAGGACCTCACGCCTGCCGATTGCTCCACCCTACCTGCCAGAAGGAATCCCTTCCGCCCCCACCCACTCTGCATGATGTGAGGTGACACAGAATAATCATCAGGTCCTAGCCAAGCTCCTTTTAGAAAAGGACCTACAAAAAATTAACCCCTTCCTGTCTAGAACCAGGAAGATTTTAAATCATTTTTTGTAATTAGAGGGTCTTTAAAAGATGACCATTGAAAATTAAAATTCAGTTTTGACTTTCATCCTAGGTCCTTTCTAGGAACCCATTTAAAGGAAGTCTCAAATGAATTTGTCATCACTGAGCTTTTCACTCTCAATTCTGATGAAGAGATAGCTACATGCTGAGATCTGAATTGCATTTTATCCCTTTGAAAATTTTACAACAGCAGAAGAAGAGATAAATAAGTAATCCTCACTCTAGTAGTGATCAACTCAGCTTGCTTTTAGCAAGTGTTTAACTTTACATAATTGACATTTATTCTACAATGTATTCATTTACTGGGAATGGGCATTTTCTGAAATCTTACAGATTGCAAGTTGGCCAAGGAACTGAAACCTAAACAAAAACATTCCACTGCATAAGATGTTATTGTTTTGTATAGGGCGGACTTGAGAAATAACTGCATAACTTTACAGCTATGAATGTTAAGTCATTTTATCCGATAGCAGACATGGGAAATGATAACATTATCTTCCTCATCTGACATAATTCATGAAAAATTAAATTTTTTATCAGGTAGATGGAGACTCATGAAGTAACATGAGTAGCTAGGTGCACCTATACCTAGTAGTTAGAATGGTGTAGACCCTTGTTTGAGTCAGTCTTAGCCATGTGATCACAGATTTCCTTTAATAAGGGACTCCTCTCTCTGTAATATGCTTTTGATGGGATTTCCTCCTACATTGTAAGGTTGTCCTTAGAGCTGGAAATATAATACACTCTTTTCTTCTTTTTTCAGTTATTTAGGATTCATCGTTGAATCAATGCTTCTTTGTTAGTGACATTAGGGGAATGGGAGTTTGAGCAAGGTGTTTGTTGTGCCATAAAAAATGTGATAAGAACCTGGGATGATGTAACCCAAAATTTACATGCAAAAGATAGCAGATAAACAAGAACAGGCAAGGAATAACACAGGAAAAAGTCCATCATTGACTTTCTTAACATTGTCCCGGAGGCCAGAATTGTTTGTGTTCAGTTCTAATAAAATGAAAACTTAACCCATGTGTTAATATGACAGAAAGTCATGCTTGTATTATCTGCCTGCAAGTGAAGGAATTTGCAAGTGCAGAAGGGATTTCTGCCATGGGATTTCTATGAGACACGTTCCAAACTGCAAAAGTACGAATGAAGAAAAATAGTCTTGATGGTGAGCCAGCACTATAATAAATGTATACCTTGCACCTTATGAAGCCAGCTGTTAAAATTAAAAATATATAATAGAAGGTAATTTAAGGAATATCTGTCAGTCATCAATTTCATCAGTCATTAATATTATTTTTTGTTAGAAAAAACATTTAAAAATCTCTGGCATAAAGTAAGTTTCCAATCCACTGTGAGACACAATCTTAGATCCACAGAACCTCCTCTCTAAAACACACACAGATTAGAGAATGAAAAGGAGGTAATTTGGCTTGTCTGCAAATATGTCAGCTGCAGAGGAGAGGGTGTGACTGGAATTTCAGATGATGTCCAGTGAAATACGAGGCTTCTCATGATGTTTTGGAAGTGTAGCCCTTCTTTAATTCCCATTCTTTTGTCTGTTCTTTATTGACTGAGATTCTCTTAGGTGGGGGCTATCCCTTTCATGGGTGCAGAGATAAGATGTCAGTCCAGTTCCATAGCTCTGCTACACATGGTTGTCATGAATAACTGTCATGATTGATTATGTGCTAGATATAAATAATTTGGTCTTGCACAAGAAATTTTCATTCTTATTTGTAGAATAGTGTTGAGCAACGATGTAAACATGGTGTGAGAAAGGGAATGGGAATCATTGCAAGGAGAGCAACAGATGTCTTTCAAGGATGTAATACCCACAGTCTTCTGTCCAGTTTGGGAAACAGAAGTAATTTTCTCCCATGTTTTGTCAAAATGTGTTGTGAGCTAAGAAAGTAAAAGCTAACAAAATCTTTCAATCTCTTTTTGAAATATTTGTAGCCCCAGTGCTGAGTCAGCCTTGGCTTAAGTGGCACCACCTGTTAGGTATTGAGCAAAAGTATTTCTTCCAGATCTGCTGACTCTGCATGAGATGAGTGGTCCAGCAACTGACAAAGAGCTAGTTACAAGTTTCAACTACATAAAACCTATGCACTCATGGAAAGGTGTTCTCAATCTCAACCTGTGCAACCTGGAGCCAGAGCCTTTATTATTCATATTATTATTCATATTTGATTTATGCTTGAATACACAAGCCTGACTGGACACGTAGGGCTTGTGAACTACTGTATAAATTTTCTTAAACACTATGATCAAGAGAAAAAAGAAAGCTTTAGCTTAATTGGTTTAATACCTGAAAATAAGTGTAGTTCTTAAANTTTTTAAATAACTATTTCATTAACAACGAGAATATAGAACAGAACATCATTTCTAGACATGCTTTCAACAGTGTTGTGAAGACCTCAGCAAACAAGGTATAGGCAAGACATTTCATCTAGTTATGCAGTGGATAAGTACATTTTCCTAAGAGACAATTTGTACAATGTAAAACAGGTTTATTCTTTGAATGTGGGGTAGTTCCCTCTGTATACCAGAGGCCATTCCTGTGCCAAGGAAGAGTGAGCATGTGGCACTCGACTGGTAAAAACTAGACATCTTTTGACTTTGTTTTCGTATCAAATTTTTAAGTTAGAAAGTGAAAGTTAGAAAATAAAACAAGATTGAAACCTTCAAATTCCACACATTTATATTACACAAACTCTAAAGATCTAAAGACTAAAATACTCTGGACTTGGTTTTGTTTATCTTCTTACATCAATATACATTGCAAGAAAATTCAGCGCAAATCATTGCTTTATTCTTACATGTCAGAGTATTTAACTAATACTTTAGCCTAATATACTTTTGTCTATATTGAATATATATATTCTACTAGTAGTTCTTTTAGTTTCATACTGTGTAGTTATTCTGATTAAGATCTTTTTTCCTGTTATTCTTTTGTCTGTTCAATTGTCTTAATAAATATTTCATTTTTAAAAAATCTGATTTGCAATCATTAGAAATTGCAGGACAAAAGTATTCAATTAAACCTCTGTGACTGTCCCCACAATAACAATATCACAGCAATACATTGATATATAGTGTTACTATAGTACAGGATCCTTAAATGTTTTCATTGTAAATTTGGACAAACATTTTTCCCCTTATAAAATGTCCAAGAACTTGTGTTAAAGAGCAAGTGCCTAAACAAAATGTTCTAAGGAAGCAATAAATTAATTTATTTTTGCTGTAAGAAAATACTCCAGAACTTGAAAACAAAAGTTGAAAGAAAAAGCTATAAATCACATTAGTTATAACAGAATGGTTTATTTGGAAGAGTCTTGTTTTGCATTATGTTACGATGCAGTCCAAAAATTACTAAGATTTAATGTATAAAAATATAAATACCAGCCTTAAATATACAACTGTTCTTTTGTCTGAAGCCCCAGTGTCTAGGTAAGAGTAGCAAGTGTTTTAGATATTTTCTCCCTGTCTATGTACTAGTACTTATGTACTCTCCAGATCATGTGACTGGAAGAGCATTTGCTCAGTATAACTAGTATTCTTTCGAAGTTGCCTAAAGTTTTCTTTTCCTTCTTTTATTTTTTTTTTTCAAAATTATTCCTCCCCCCCCGCCCTCATTTTACAAAGCTTGGGGAATATCCAGGTAAGAGGAATAAGAAAATTATTGGTATCCATTCCCATGGAAGATATTCTCCAAAGGATCTTTTCTTCCAAAGACCCTAACCCTGCTATAGACTACAACATGTTATGCTGATTTTTCAGTATACTCTGTGGTTGGAAGCAAGTGAAAGGTCACCTTACTGCTGTCCAATTTAGCTCTGATTTCCAAGTCATTTATTTAAGATGGGAGTGGGTTTACATACACCAACCCCTGTATCTTCTGAGCAATTAGAATATTTCTGTTTACTTAATATAGAGCATCCATGAGAAAGAAGAGGTGTCAGTTGTTTTGAAACATTGAGACTGCAATCATGTAGGCCTGAAATTCCCAAAATTTCATTTTTAGCATTGTAGCAAGCCTGAAATATTTTGCCATTTATTAATGAGTTTAAAATCTTGCTAGATCTGGATCTGAACAATGAGTTAAATCCATTTTAAATTTTCCCTGAGAAAAGGGAAATTCCTCCACCAGAGGAAATTTTCACTGGATCCGCAAGCAACAGTATCTAAAAGGACTACATAATTCACATGGAATTATGTGACAGGATTTACTTTAGTAATTTGTTGATTGGTTTTTTTTGGTTTTTTTTTTTTGCTATTGACTGTATCTGGTGCCATTTCCAGTTTCTTTGTTTCTCACATCTGGTGTGTAATCACTGGCCAGCTACACAGAATATTATTCAAATGCATGACTAGTTTAAGATAAATAGTACGATTACAATGCTCACATTGGAAATCTTTATTGGAAAATTGTGTGACGCTGGAGGTGTATCTGCCTGCAAAAAGAATAAAGATGTTTGTTTAGTGATCAGAACATCTGTTGTTATATATGTGTCAAAATGTCAGATACTAAAAAGTCTTCTTTAAAGGAAGAGTTCACATTTATGAGGACAGTGAGTTAAAAGTTTTCTAACTTTTATTTCTCTTCAACAGATTTTTTTTTTACTCATGGAGTTTCTATTTCTATGCAAAATTTCCTGATGCAACATTCCCAGCATTGTGAGAAAATTTCCAGAGCAAACAAAACTGTTGGATCATGCAAATTGCTCTAATGAAAGGTTAAGTCTCTAAATGTTATTAAATCTTACTTTTTGAACCTCAGTCCTGCTGTAGGTATGGCCTCAGTATCACATAATGTATTTGTGGTACAGCAGAGAATCAAAATCAGATCTTGAAAATTGCACACTCTAATCCTTTGACTGTTTTTCCTCTCTTGAGAAAATCTGTTGTGATAGCATCAACAGCAGTTACTGGTTTCAGGAGGAGGAGAGATGTGAAAGCTGTTTGGGCTATACGCTAGGTTAAGTCTCTTATCTACAAAAATGGAAATTTTCCCGCAATGCAAAATGTTTATAAAGCATTTGAATTAGGTTCCTAGCCTGTTGGTGGAGAGTGGAAGAAGCCACATTAAAAAGTGAAATATTTATGTAATATCTAGAAAACACTAGAAAGCCTACAGGCAAAATAATCCTATCTTTTCATAAAATTATGGAAAGAGATGATGTAGTCAAAAAGGCTGGTCAATTGTGGGTCTTATGAATCACATACATGGTTTACATGCTTTTCCTTTGTAGAGTAAAACAATTAGTCCTGTCTTTTGTTCAATGTCTTTTCCTAGGTTTTGTTTCATAACATATAGTGGTCTCTTATTTATTTTTCCTTCCTAATTTGTCTTGTTTGGAGAAATTGGAATTTTGAGAATGAGAGAAGAATGGGAAAAAAGAACACTAATCAGAGTGGAACATGCTTTGTATGAGCCCTCTCAGCTTTTTGTCAAGAAAGGACAGGCTGTAATGTGGTTTGTGGACTCCTTGATGGAAGTGAATGCCATCATTGCTAACGAACACAAAAGTCAAAGTTGTCTCTCTCAAAATGATTATTGCACAGATATCATAGATCATACATATGATGCTGTGAGGAGCTGAAGCAACCAGGCTCACTTTCCTGTTGATTTGTATATTGAGTGTGAGCTCCTGGGTCAGATTCTCTCTATGAAATGTAAGCATTGCACACTTCCTAGTACAGTTTTTCTGCTTTATCCAAGATTCTGTTTTTATGATTCATAGAAACAAAGTCTTGCACTCTTCTATTTGTTATGATTGAGATGGGACAGAGGCTCTAAAAACTGATAAGAAGCTTCATGCATATATGCACACATAAGCCTCTTCTCCTTAGGAGATGAAGTTACTTGTGAATTCTTAAAAATCTTACCATTATCTCCAATGTCTTAATAAATTAATAACAGGAACATTTTAGTAGAACTTTACAAAACTTTATCTTAGACATTACCCTTTAAGATAAGTCTGTTAAAGAGCAGATTGAATCCAGACTGAAAGTTAAATTACAGCAGTGGGGGAAGGAATTTTGGGCTTCAATCCAAACTCAAACATATTACATCACAATTATCTCTGCATTTTTCCTTTTAGATCTGGTCTTCCTTCAGTATGGTTAAGGAAGTTAAAATCCAGTTTGAATTTTTTTTTTCAATTTTGTTTCAGAAGAGGAGGAAAATACTTTTTTTTTACAGATGTGAAGTTTGTCTTTGTTAAGTAATCAAAACCAATATATGTGCATGACAGTTGTTGTTAAATCATAAGTATTAAACATAAAAACCTAATCTCACATAAAAAACTGTAGTTCCATCAAGCATCTTAAATTGTTATGGATGGAGAATATCAGAAAATAATGTGTTTCAGAGAGGACAGGAGTGCAACTGGTAGAAAATAAAAATATTACACAAAAAATGCAAGTTTTGGGGAACATCATAATTTCCTCATGTTCATCAGTATTGAATGGTGAGACTGACAAGAAAAAATATATAACAACAAAAGATGTTTTTCAATATTTGAAGGTAATAAGCAGAACAGGGAACAGTTCATTTGCAAGAACTAAATATTCAACAATTACTCTGTATAATTTCCATGGGTAGTTTCAGACATCCAATTATGCCTCTTAAGAAACAGCAGCATGTCAACTACACAACTTGGTGTTCAGGCTTTGAGAGCTGCAGATGACTATTAATTTCTGCCCTGAATTCCTACTGTTACAGAATTTCATGTATTGCAGTTATTTTTGCTCATCAGATTCTCTCCAGTTAAATTCATTATTCAACAACATTGACCATTCACAGAGAGTCTGACAAAAACTCACTGCACCATTTTTTGGCAGTAGCAGTGACTCCACTCTTGCAGAACACTTTGGGAAATTTTTCTGCTTTGCAGAGAAATTTCGCTCACTGATCTTTTTGAGCAGCAGAAGTCCAGTGAGAAACAAAAAGTCCAGTGTAGAAATTAGACCGGGATGGATCACTCGTGTGAAATGGAGCTGTAAACCATTGAGGAAATCACTTCCTCTTAACTGCCCTTAGTCTTCCCCAGTTTGTGCCTCCTTGCCATGTCACTTCTTCAGGGAACACTAGTCCATCAGTTATAGTTCTGAGTCTCCACTCCAACCCTACTTTCAGTGATGGTTCTGGATGTTGGTGTTAAAGATGGGATGAAGATGATACAGAAGTGCAAAATGTATTATATAAGTTTAAAAGCATCAATACAAATGCTGCTTTCTCAGAGTCCAACCATTTCCTGAACAATTAGAATCAGTTTAACTCAAATGAAAGTCTTACCTCACTCTTGGGTCTCTTCCTGTCTCTACCTCTTTGTGAAGAGAAATAACTAAATTTTCAAATTAAGCATGCTGTATTATAGCAACTTGAAGGTGGCCTAATTTTTACTCATTTCAAATGTTCTATCATTAATGAGAAATCCAGCCTAATTATATTTCCTTATGACTTCAAATTAAAAATGACAGGCCACTGCAGAACATGGAAATATTTTCCAGGTCAGGTAGTAACATTAACATGCACATTATTTATTTTTTCTGGCAACTGGCCTTTTCTTTTTAAGCTCCAAACTGATGTTAATTTAATAATAAAGGATAAAATTCAATGCTGCAAAAAGCCTTCCTGTCCCATCAGGGCTTATGCACATTTCTGAACCTGCTCATTCATCTATCTTAAAACCCAGAAATCCCTTTCGTTAGAAAAGGAAATGCCTTCTGGATTCTCAGATAGCGAAACATAGGGATTAAACACTTGCCTCACTTGTATTTGAAAGTGTTATGATTGGAATTTGACAAATTCTGAGTTCAGAGTGGTTTTTTATGTAGGGTGTAGACCTACATTTTTTATGTAGACCTATAACAGGTTTCTGGAGATCCGGAGTTTTTTTCTTTCTTTTTTCTTTTTTTAATTTTTTTATTATTATTTTTTTATAATTATTATTTTTTTTAAATCAAAATTTTATTTATTTCTAGTATTCTGCTACTTTTTCTACACTATTAACTCAGATGTCCATGACTTATTTTCTAGAATGACATTTGAAGTGCAGTAAACAAATTGAATCTAAATTGATTTGAATAGCAGTAAACAAGTAAAATTTTGATTCAAACTTAATTAATTTAATTATTTAGGGCTGATTAAAATCTTTACTTTCCTGGTAAATAACTTTCAATATATTATTCATTCAAATGCTCCAGAAGAGGTTTAGTGAAAAAGTGCCAGTATTTCAGATCTAACTCCTCCCTCCAGTGAAAAGAATTTCCAAAGTAATATCAAAGCAAGAAATCTGAACACTCTATCAACCAAACCAATGAAATAATTCTTCCTGGAATCTTGCAGGAATTCAGCTTGTCACAGCTTTGACTAGCTTGAGGTGAATCTACTTTTTCAGTGCACAACAAAACCTTGTGGTTACAATGACAGGGGCCGCAGATTTTCTATTTTTAGTCATGGGCAGCTCAGAGAGTTGAAAGAAAATTCTAAATAATAAGAGAGAAGATCAGCAGTTACTGTGCCAGAAGCAGGTGAGATGGTAATACTCTATTTTCTACTTATTTACTGTACAGTTATTCTTACTTCTGTCCTATTGAGTAGTATATTCTAAAATTTCTTCTAACACAATGTAAAAGTGAGGTGATATAATTTTAAAATATTGAACTTTAAGGTTCATTAAGTCTGGATATTTTTAAGAAAAAGGAACAAGACCATCAAAAATTCAAATATTCTTTGATTTCACATATTTCTGGATGGAACAACATACAGCTTCATTATATAATGCAGTACTGTTTAATCATATAAAACAGTAAAAAAACAAACAAAAAAAAGGCAAAAAAAACCCCTCTATTTATTTAGTGGTTTTCAGTAGGAAGAGTGTTTCAAACATTTTATACATTCAAATCAATCATTTCTAGAACTGTATGTTCACTGAAAAGAAATATGAGCTAAATTTAAAAAGCATTAACATCCTGGAATGGATTTGTTTGGTTTCCGTTCCAAGTATTTCCCTCATGTGATTTAAGGAAGTCAAATATATTGTTTACATAGGTAGCATCCCCAATAGAAATAACCAGATGCTAAGTCCTTTCATCTTCTTTCAAAACATATTATATACATCTTCCATTTATTTTGTGATTGAAACCTCAAAGTTTCAATTTAAAGAAAATAACTGATCTTTGTAGGCTCCCTGCCAGGTCAGTAAGTGTTATCCTCATTTAGGAGGTCCTAAGTGTCCTGTACATAATTGTGTATTTTAGCATGGTTTCAAAAGTGGATTCAGGTAGCCAATATATTTGTAATGCTTTAAAAAAGTTTGGGAAACTGATTTTTTCACATGGATTAAGTGAAATTCAAAAGTTTGAATATATATATTGTCCTTGGAAGTTTTGGTTTAATTTGAATCCAGGACAGAACATGGCTCATGGGATACAAATGCATCTTTTCTAGAAAACTAACCTGTTCCCTCAAGTCTGAGAAGACCTGATTCCACCCCTCTGCCCTCACTGGACACCTCAGTGTTTTCCTCTCTGTTTGCCTTTATGAAAACAAGAACTAAAAGAAATTTTTAAAACCATGTACAATCATTTTTCTGCTTGGCTTGTAGTTCTTACTTGCTCTGAGAATATAAGAATTCATTGCCATGAGCATTTTTAAAGATGGCTTTAATTTTTTTTTTATATTAAATTCAAAGTCAAATTATAAACCACATAGAAGAAAGGATAGTTACAGCTTTATAATGACACTAAAACCTGTAAGTGTTTTAAGGGGTTTAAGAGGTAAGACAAGAAGCTACAACATCTCATAGTGAGAATGATAAGTGCAAAATCATTTGGGAAATTCTTTTGTATGAAGCACAACAGAAGATAGAGCCAATTTCAAGAAACAGATTGCATAACTTTTCCCTGTTCTGAAGTGATGACTGACAGTGATGATGTAATTACTCTGAGGGAAGAGGACTGTGTTCATCAGCTCATGGATTGAGCTCAGCCAGCTGAGTCACACACCATGTCCTCAAAGATTCGGGTCTCCAGAAAATCTTGTCCTGAAAGACAAAACCTTTTCCTCTTAATTTTTTGTGCATGCAAGCTTTTGATTTCTGTCTCTAAGGCCAGTAGCTTGGGCACCAAGCTGTAGTCTTGATTGCTTTGAATCACCAATGCATGGTCATATCTGGTGGAGAATATCACATGAACACTGCCATACGAAAGAATTCAGTAACTTCTTCAAGCAAAACCTGCCCACCCATGCCACATGCTTTTCCTAATAGACTTCTCATTTCAGTTTTCTAGGAAAAAAAGGTATAGAGTCACACAGTAGGAAAGGTTAATGTATTTTGTGAACAGATATCTGTATCTAAATCTTTAGTTTGAAATCTTAGGCAAACTTTGAACAAGCCGGGTCACTAGATATTTTATAAATATCTTCTGCTTATGTAGATTGTAGTGGGAAAGTTTATTATATCTGGCTTAATGCAGTTACCTTCAATTTATAAAGAAAGTCCTAACATTTAAATCTTTCCCACAGCAAGAAAACTCTACTATGGTACCATGTGTCTTGTTTTAAAAGTTCTTGTTTTTAATCATCTTTTTCTGGGCTTTAAACTGCCTTTAGGGTTTTCTTAGCCATCTACTTTAAGTTCCAAGAATTACCTGAGAATCATTGCACTAGAAATAATCATAACTCTAAACAAGCATCTTGGAATGGGAAGAAAAAATACTAAGGTGAATACTACATTTGGGAAAAATAAGATATCAACTGAAAGGTCAAGAATACTTTGGTAAAGTGATTCAAAATCCCATGTATGATTTAAACACCAGTCCAAATCTGAAACCTAATTCTGAGTATGTTCTAACCACATGCTAGAAAATTCAGGCCATGTTGATTAAGTGACTTACGTCATGATGTCCAGTAAAGCTAAGAAAATTAAAATACACCTGGCAGATGCAAGTGTCTATCTACCAGGAAATAAAGTCCTGTTTAAGAGAATTTGCTCTTCAGGGCAGGAAGCCTCTTAGAGGACAGGTGGAGTTTATATTCCCTGGAGTTAAGCCAGTTAACCACACAAGAGGCAGCACAGATCAGTATCTCTACATGCCGACATCTGTGTTCACAGCAGTTTAAAGCATTTTAAGCCTAGCATAAGCCCACTTGAGCAGGAAAAAGGATATTACAGTGCTGGACTCAGATAGATCATCTGATTTAAGCAATGGCAAAGAGGAAAAGGACAAGGAGGAGAAGGATGTGTTGCACTGGGAGGACTGACATAATGGAGTGAGTAAGTGCTGCAACACACTGATGAATTTGAGCCTTGGCGTGGTTTGATTCACCTTCAATCCAGATACTCCCACATTGAATTCAGGAAATTTTTGGCAATCATGATCAGTGCCATGGTATTCTGAAATGTCAACAAAAGGAGACAGAACTTCAGCTGTTGTTTCAGCTATTGTGAATTATTGACTTAAAGGCAGTAATTCTAGCAAAAGTAACTTTTTATTCAGATTGATATGTATTACAGAAACAGTGGACAAAATTCTAATTCAGTTATCATTGTGAACAATAGAAGTACCCATGGGTGGATGTTGAAACACTGTAATTCTTTGAAAAAACACTGTAGCAAATTATTTACCAGCTCTTTCACCAATCATCAGTGTATGCAAATCAACAAGCAACCACACACAGGCCTGGGTATCTACCTGATGGCAACAAGACTATATAGATGTAGCAAAAAGAAATTTATTCTGAAGAATCTTATATGAGGATAAACAAAAAAAAGAGAGAATGTGACACAGCTTTTCAGTCAGGATCTGAGCTTGCCTTGTGAGCAGTTAGGAAATATCGCATAACTGTTATTATTGCAGTGGAGAGGGTTTTAAATTCAGCAAATCTGCAGCAGAAGTTACAAAGGAAAACTAGCATTTAGTGTGCCCTACTATTCAACATTCAGCATGGACCTGCTTAAATTTTCTGATGCATTCTGATTATAATACTTCTTTCTTTTATGATATAACTATTGTTTACCAGCAAAATTCCTTAAATAAATTGGTTTTAATAAACACCTGCATGTTTTCCTAAAAGAAAAGCCAGTGTGAGCTCTCTTTCTATTATTACATATTTTAGCATTTCAACAGGGCTTGCAGAAGAAGCTACTGTCATCTTGGTGGCGAGCACAGACACTGAGAGAAAGATTTCTGCTAGTAGCTCAAAACCAGCCGGCTGGACAGTCTGGAATGTCAGTGAATATTTCCTTCCTCAGAAGTGGTAGACTTTCCAAGGTATAGGTGGTGCTTTTTTCAGCACCATTTCCTTTAGAGAGTAAAGGAAGAATTATTTAGGAGTGCTCTTCTGTACTGACAAAGGAAAAAGTGTTGCCAGGGTTGTAGATCAGGCTGCCTTAGATGCATTTGCAGGAAGACCTTCCAGCTTAGGAGGGTGGCAGGAGGAGCAGCAGACAGATGGGGGGAGCAGGGTGGGGAGCAGGAACAAGCTGCACTCTCTGCTGGACTGCAGGGCATGGGGAGAGGGGAGGAAGGAGCTGCTGTCCTTAGCTACACACTGGAGCCTCACTGCAAAATCAACATGTTTACACAAAGTGTGTTTTCATCCCTAGAAATGAGAGGCTGTTGTAAACAGCAATGTGCCTTGAAGCCAAGGAGCACCTGGGGACTCTCGTTCAGAGCATTTCAAAAGCTTCATTTCATTCACTGCCGCTATGAGAGGGTCCTCTTGGATTTCAGAGAAATGAATTAGAGCAAGTCTGGACTGAGGTTCCTAGAAACTCTGCTTCTCTTGGTGTTACTTTTGGGAAGGGCTAGAAAAATACTTTTATATCCAGTGTAGGTGTTGACAGTGTCAACAGGGTCAGAAGCAAAATATTTATTTTTCTGTATAGGCCTTTGAGCACAGTTTCTAAACTCTTTTGAATGATCTCTATTTATTTCCATGATAGGTTAGAGATTTAATTCAGCATAGAAAAAACAGTGGATAGAGAAACATAGGTGTTCTTTCCTCCAAAGCTCCTGTTAAATAACATACACAGTTCTCTCAGAACAGTTTTAAATCTAGATCTGAACCAATCTCAAACCACTACCTTCCAGGAAATAATAGATTTTCTTATCTACGTATCATTCTTATGCAATATCATTTCCTTTTTTTTTTTTTTAAAAAAAAAAAAAGAATGAGAGGCAGCAATCAAGGTACCTACTAGAAGAAAAAAAATAGAAGCTGTAGCTTCCTTCAGTATTTATACTTGGTGCATTTAAATGGAAGAAAATGTTCCTCATGAATTGAAAACTTCTGAATGTAGAGTCTTGTTTTATTATAGCAGTAAGCTCTGCTAATTTTATTAGAGCTTTTTTCCTTCAGACTCTGAGAGATGATGAAGTAGTTACTGGTAGTCTACATAAATTTTCCAACATTTTTTAATCTGAAATTCTATGGCATTTTTTGCACAACTGCCCATAGCCAGTATTAAGTGGCAATTTTCCATCTGGGTAGGGTGACATGTGATCCAGATGGTACTGGTGTTTACTATAAGGCACTCTCCACATCTGTCTTACAGAGAAATTAGACTATTCTCTCTCCTTTAAACAGAAATTACTCCTGAATTTTCTGCACTATGAAAACATTATTTTCAGATTAGCAGCAGTCAAACACTCTATTACTTTTTTAGGAAAGGTTATAACATATCTTTGGAGACAATAAAGCCTAATTGGCAAGGATAAAATGTTAAACTCTAAGCTTGCCTTTGTTGAATTGGTCTGCAGAGAGAATGTGCATGGAAAGTGTTGTTTCAGATAATGTGCTTGCTCCTGTGTCACCAATTAACCCACAGGTAAATATGGGACACCCAAGGCATTGTGCTGTGGAAGTGAATGGTGCCTACAGCAGTGGGCACCAAGGGCTGCCTCCCCATTTTGCACAGTGAGTCCTTGTTGGCTTTGTGGCCATCTTGACAATGCTCCAGACCTAAACTTTCTTCTGCAGATGATGGCTCCTGACTGTGAAAGGGCCAGAAAGAAAGGCTTTGGCTGTGTTGGAAGTTTCACTGTGTTAATGAGCCATGCATGAAGTGCAGATGGGACTGGATTCAACAGGAGGTTCTAGGATGAGCACAGCAAGCTTAAATTTATGTGAATCAGAACAACTGGAAAGTGGGGTGTTCAAAAAAGCTTAAATTTCATTGCATGTAAGCATTGAGAAAGTGAGGTGCAAAGGGTTGTGGGCCTGTAAATAAAAACACTTTCACTTCTAAAATGCTTTGCTATGAAAACTTATAACAACACATATATGGACATTCATTAGTTGTACTTTGCTACATCAGGAGATGATGAACATGGATAATGAGGATGTTTCTTGTCTAATAGCATCTGTGTCCTGTTAGTTGGATGGCTAATTTTACCTTTTGCAGAGGAATGTTTCAGGATTCTTTACAGTTATAATGGGTCTAAGCCCAACACAATGAGAACCAGGCCACATCTCTGAAATAATGACCTTGTTATGCCTATTGAATCAGAAGCAGAGGTGTGTTTCAGAGAAATTGCCAATGAAACTGCTGAACTGAGATGTCTTCAATAAAGCTATGGACTTCTACTGCTACCATAGTTACCCCCATGCTGTGTGAATCTGTTGCAGGATATGTCCTCCTCCTCCTTGTTTCCGCTGTGAGATATCCAGGCACTGTTTCCTACTGGATGCTTGTGTTGCAGCTAACATAGCAGGGTCCACTAAGCACAACTGTAACACAACTATTACATTATAATAATAGCCCCACACTTTGCCCTTACAGGATTGTTTGCTAAGCAGCATTTTACAGTGTTAGTGCTATTCCCTTAATCATTATTTAGCCAAATTGTGCATACATAAGTCTTTTTTTTTAATTCCCTAATTGATTAATCTCCCTAGGCCCTTCATCCCTTTTATTGTTTTTCTCTAAAGGAAAAACCTGGAGAGGACCTAACAGTAAAGTAACCCTCTATTTTCCATAATTCTTAACAGCAGCAAAAGTTTGATGTTATTCATAACAAATATGCGATACCAGTGGCCAAACAGGTTTTGCTTGGTGCAAAAACTGTGCCTCAGTTTCCCTTATACCTCCTTCTAACACACTGCTATCACTTTCCAAGACCCGGAGTAAAAGATTCCAGTCTTAGGAAAGTTTTGTATGTGCCTCACCTGGCTCTCTATTGCTGTGTCAATTTTGGCCAGCACTACCTTTGGATGCAGTGACCCTTGAGTGCATAGCATATGGACCTGCATGACTGAACATGAAAACAGTTCAAGAGAAATAAGCTTTGTATGGACTCGGTGTTCTTACAAACATATGAAAGGTGGTTGCCAACAATTAGGCCAGGGAGAAAGAAGTATACATGAAAATACATGAAACACAAGTTTAAATATGCAGAGGCAGACCTTGCTTATTAAAAACACGACCATTTATCTTTTTCCTTAAGGCAGAAATGAGAATGCCAGACACAATTTTATACACTACTTTAGAAGATTAACTGGATGAATTTGGGATTTGACATGTACATCATTCATCTCACATAGCACTCATCTTTCATTAACTATAAAATAGTTAACGGTATTAAATATTATATAAATATATAAACCATTAATTGTATTATAGAAACTAATATTAGTATAAAGATAATGCTGATAAAGAGGTGAACTGCAAAATCTTGCACAGCAACCAAAGTTCCATCTATATATTTTCAATCTTACATGGTTTTTTGCACAGAACTTGCCATATAACTGTTAGTCTCTTGAGATTCAAGGCTGAGGAATGTAGAATAGCTAAGTTATACCTGAGAATTTTTCAGTAAATAAAACATTTTGTATGCAGTGGCAACAGTTACATTCCTTTAGATACAGGCAAATTTCGAAGAAGGCATCCATATCCTGAGAATGGCAGTTAGTTCCTCACACAATAAAGCTAGTGTTCCTATCTGAGTTAATGCCTGGTGATGGAAAGCTCTGTAAACAGTCTGTGAAGAAGAAAGTGAATTATTTTCAAGTTAACTTGAGAAGGCAGGAAAAAATATAATTTTGCTGTGAAAAGGATCATGCTAAATCTGTCAAGGGAGAAAACAGACTGCTATTGCATAAAGTACAGCAAACAAAGGCAGAGATATTGAGATCACTAAACAGCACAGAAGAGATAAAAGTACTCCAGACAGTTTGTGTAAAGTGTTAATTGCCTGAGTCCCTTTGAGACCATTGGAATACACTCTGCTGCAGGGCCGAGTTCTTATGTAAAGTAATTAAAGACAAGTTTTGGCCAAACTCTTTGATGTATGTACTACAGATCTTGAGGACGTTTGTCTAAATGCTCAAGATTTCTGACTGGATTTTATTATTGTGGTAGATCAAACTTTGAAGGCATGAATGCAATCCTCAAGGGCTTCATATTTTCTTGTTGCATATAAGCCCTCTTCAGGATCAGAGCCAAAGTGTTTAACATTTTGTGGTACATAGACCTCATAAAATAGTGATAGTGTGTAGTAGAAAGTAGGTAAATGGCTTTCAGATAGAAACATAATGCCTGTAAATATAAAAGCCTGTAAATATAAAAGAGAAAACTATAATTTTCCAAAAATTATAGTCATATTTGATCTGTAAGTAGAAATGTAATTACAAACTTTTTATTATTTCCTTTAACACAGAAAACATGTCTCCACACAGTATGAATTACTGGGCTCTTCCAGGAAGTTATTGCAGAAAGACTCTGAGGCAAGACTCAATAGATGAACTTTTCTTAGTATGACAAACATGCTAAAATAGTTCTTTACAAAAGGGCTACAGAACTGAAGTGTTAGGTATAATCTTCCTTATGTAATCACTAAGTAGGATCATCATGAAGTATTAATGCAATAGTCAATAAAATAAGTGTAGATAAGGTCAAACACCTTGGGTGTTATCTCTTCATCTATAATTGCTGCTACAACATGAGTTTATGAACAGCATGATGCATCCTCTTTTCTTTTTTCTGAAGTGAAAAGACTTTTTCAAGTAACACGCTATTTGAAGATAACAGCAAAATAAAGCAAAAGTGTAAGTTGAACCTAACTCTGACAGATGTGGTCAAAGGGCAGGGGCAGATTCTCTCATTCTACTGCTTTTACCTAAGTTACCTGGCACAAAAAGACCAGAAATTGATAAACTCTTGGCAACTTAGAATCCTTCATCATTTATTGGCTCCTTGTAGGTCATTATACTGCATTACACTGAGGCCTCCACTCAGCAATGGCTATTTAAAGAGGAGAACCTGGCTAGGTCACCTTGGGTAACACCAGCAACTAAATGGCCTTGCTGCGATGGCATTTGTCATGTTTATCATGTGGTTTCTTGTCCTCTCTTTGGTCAGTCTGATCTTAGGCTAGGGCCTAACCTTAACACAATTTACAAGATTGTAAGTGCAATGTCAGTGTAAATGAAAGCACAACACTACTTGCAGTTCTCTTGCAGTCAGTTACAAGTGCTTCAAGATGCCAGTCACAAAAAGTTAGACTGGTTATGAGATGCATGACATTGAATAAGTTGACTGTAAAAATTGATAGATATTAGTGTTCAAAGAATATATTTAGACTTACATCCACAGAGAGGGGGTTTTAATATTGAGGGTGGTTAAACTTTTATCTAAGGGAAAAAAAGAAGTCATAGAGAGAGTAGAAACTGGCAGTGAATAATGAGAGTTGCTGATTCAAAATGTTCTATATTGTTTTTCTGCCTTCTGACATTCCTTAACAAAAGTAGAATATGTTAAAAGCCTTCCACTGATTTTTCATTCTTATATCAGTTCAAATGTAGTAGGATTTGATGAACTGTAATCAGTAAGCAAGCCACTGAAATGTAATTTTCAGTACAATGTTATTTGCAACTTTACATTCAAAGTTATACACAATATTATGTACTAATCATTTAAGGGGAATCACTTTGGAAAATCCATATACTGATTTGAAGTTTCATTGACTTCAAGAATAGGCTTGATAAAGGTTTGATCTTGCAAGGAAAAACATTGAGATCCACCCAGGTACAGGGATATGTGAACACCAAATTTGTTAAACTTCCTAAGAAACCAGGAGCAGAATTTTCTCCTCTTCATATACCATCTACTAGGTAATAAAGTTAGCAGTGTTGAACTGTAAAGAAACATCATTAGCAGCTGCAGTGTCTTGGCAATCTTGAATTCTAACTGGCTGTTAGAAAAAACAACAACAACAACCACAAAAGAACCAGGGGAAAAGAAGTTTTCATAGCATTAAAAATTTCCTGAAAATAGAAAAGTTATATTATTTTATTTATTAGATGTAATTTTGGATTGAGCTGCCTACTGAAGACAAAAGTAAAGTTTCAGTTTTTAATCTATATGACCTAATTAGTCAGGAAGTTTCCACTAAGCTCATCAATTGGAAAACCTCATTGCCTATTTTAGAAGAGTGAATGTGTCTTGATTGCATTGTGTTTCTTAAATATTTCATTAATGCTGAGTTGGGAACATTTGTGTTCAGCAGAAATAAGGACTTAAATTCTTATCTTCTGCAGGAGGAGAACAAATGGAGAAGACTAGCTTACCTAAGCAATCAGGTTGATTAGTATAGAGAATGATCTCCTTTGGAGGAGAGAGAAAGATTGCCATGGCTCTTTCACAAGGACGGATCAACCTCCTTCAGTGCCGCTGGTAACAAAAGCTCTATGATATCTCTGAAGATCCTGATGAGAATGGATGTAACCATATTTGAATGGCTAATCAATTTTCTCCCATGCCATTCCGTGTGTATTATAATGGGCAATTATTTTCTCCTTAAGGCTCAGTTCTATTTCGTCATCTCTTTAATAGGTGCAACTGACTTCTAATAGAGAGAGCAAAGCTTCTCCTAAGATAAAGAAATTTCCTCCTGTAATTTGAGACTCTCCCCTCAAGATTAAAAGCTTTTTAGAACAGCAAGTGACATGTTGAAATGATTATTTAATTCTAGTCTAACACAGCCCTGCAGAACTTCAGACACCCTTAGAAACACACAGGTTTCACCTTTCATAAATAATTCAATATTGCCAGGCGAGACTTTGGGCATGGAAGTTTAATCAGCTGTGAAACTGTTTGTATATTTTAAAAGTTCTAGTATGGCCCTTAGTGTGAGTTTGGCCCAAGACAAAACACATCTCAAACAGTATTTAAATTGGAATCATGAATTTATATAGACCAGAATCCATTCCTCACAGGTAATTTCATGCAGTTTGTTTTGAATGGTAAAAGAGTTTAGTACTATGTAATAAGTAACTATGGATTCTGCCAACTGGCTTCAGAGATCTGTCACAAGCCTTTCGCTAAACTCATTCCACAAAGAGATCCCAATTGTCTATAGCTACTTGCCCTCTCCATCTACTCCTGTGACTCTTCTTTTCCTCAAAATTCGTTTCAATAAATCTGTTTTCCTGTTCATCATTGAGATATTTTAGGAATTCCAAGAAAATCTTCTTAGAATTAAAAAGAAAATTCATAGGAAAATAAAAGAGTTCATCAAGAATCTTAAACAAGAAATTCAACCTTAGCTCATATAGAGCATGTCCAGAAAAGAGCAATGAAGCTGGTGAAGGACCTTGAGAGTGAGTGTATGGAGAGCAACTGAGAGAACTGAGATTGTTTAGACTGGACAAAAGGAGGCTCAGGGGGGACCTTATTGCTCTCTACAACTCCCTGAAAGGAGTCTGTAGCCAGGTGGGGACTGGTCTCCTTTTCTGGCAACTAGCAATAGGACAAGAGGACAGGGCCTCAACCCACACCAGGGGAAGTTCAGGTTGGACATCAGGAAGAATTTCTTCACTAAAAGGGTTGCCAAGCATTGGAATGGGCTGCTCAGGGAGGTGGTGGAGTCACTGTGCCTGGAGGTCTTTAAGAAATGACCAGATGTGGCACTTAATGCTATGGTTTAGTTTGTATGGTGGTGATTGGCCAAAGGTTGTACTCAGTGGTCGCAAAGGAATCATGTGCAACAGTTAGAGGAAACCAACTGTGCCTGTACTGCTGCTCTACTGTTCTTATAAGAACCAAAAAAATACTTGTGAGAGAGTAGGATTTTTTTTTATCATTGAGAGGCATAGGAATTTTTATTACATGCAAGCATGACAAAGGATAGCAAATCTTGTAGTCTACTGTATGAAAATCCATCTTGCTGATTAACATGATTATTGTGTGATTTTTCCTGCTGTAATTATCCATCATTAATGAAAGAGGAAAGCAGGAAACATTCATATCCTGTTGTACAATGGACTAATTTGCAAAATCCGTTAACAAGGAGTTACAGTAATATAAAATATCACCCCTAAATATGATGAGATTAAATATTGATGTTTTCCTTTTTTACAACACTTTTTAAAGACAATTCCAAAAGATGTATCAATATACAAATACCTATTAAAATAGTCCCACACTGCTGTATTTTTATACTGTAATACAAATTACAACTAGATATGTTTTTCCTAGGGTCACATAAGATTAGTTACAAAAAATGCACACAAAATAGCAGACCCACAACTATTCCAGATTATATGGCTGTGAACTAGAATCTTATATATGTATAAAATCAGTATGTAAATATATATATATGCATATAAGAACCGTACTAGAAAAGTACTTGGGATTGATCTTGTGTTTATTGAGATCTGTAGGATGTTCTATCTAGATATTATTGTAATGGACTAAAATTTTACTCCATTGTTTTGGGGGTTTTTGTTGTTTTTTTGTTTGTTTGTTTTGTTTTGGGGTTTTGTTGTTGTTGTTGTCATTTGGGTATTTTTTTGTTTGTTTGTTTATTTTGTTTCTGTTTTGTTTTGGGGTTTTTGCCATCCAGCTACTAAATTCCAGATATTATTGCCATGACAGTGATTGAATTCAAGAAAATGCTGTTTCATAACCTTGAATAATAGTCTTCACTATTAGTGAAGTGTTTAGTTTGTCCAGCATAAGTGTTTCCAAGCCATTCATTGTTACACAGTAATTTTATGTTTTAAACGGTAAGTTTGACCCAAATAATTTGTCCTTTCAAAATAACCTAAATGTAATTTAAATTTGATTTCTGGTGCATTTTAATCAGCATGTACACATACTAGCAGATCAACTTTTGAAATAACATTTTTTGCAATGGTCCAGTGAGTTTTGATTCTGTCTTATTTTCTTTTTACAGGAACAGAGGGTCACCCAGGATATACTTCACATTAAAAAAAAAAATCATCTTCTACTTGCTGTGTAAAAGGCTGCACTCTCTCTTTTAACTATCACAACATACTGAACTGTATATGGAATCCAAACTTACTTTTTAATCTAAGCAAAGGAAATTGTACATCTGATTTAAAGTTTTAAGTGACAATGGTATTGTTCACTAACCAACATTTTTGATTCTATCCATACAGACAATATTTGACAGATTTAATTTGGAAGATAATGTATATGGTGAGATTTTAGAGACCTTTTCTGCCATTTTAATATCTTTTTCATTTCATTTTTTCATATTTATGGCTAGACTGTTTAAAAATAAACTTTCTCAGCATATAGCTAGGACACAGAAGTATTTATACAAATAAAGTTCCCTATTATCATAGATTGGTTATGCACAGATAAAGAACTAGATATGTCTCTGAACTAGATAAGTTCATTGCATTTTTCTGATTAAAAAAACTTACATTACAGAATATATACAAATATTTCCACTTTATAATTACTACCAAGAAAAGATAGTTCATATTAGGAATTTAGTGATCTGTAGTAGTCTCAATCTTCAGCTCAAACCTGGATTTAACGAAAAAAGCTTCTCCCATTTTACTCACTAGTTTTTAATGCTTTTTTAACCTCAGGACCCTCACTTCTTGCTGTAGACACATTTAAATCTGTAAGTTTTTCCAAGAAATGGAATCAACTCAATAAACATTTTTCATCTTGTAGATCAATTTCTCTCTTATACTGTCTTCCTCTTTTCTACTGATAATACAGAAGACTACTTCCAGAAGAGGAAGTATTCATCTATTTGAGCGAAGAACTATTGAAAACTCATCCCCAAAATGTATATTGCTGTCATATAATTTCATCTTGTTAAGGGTACCCCACAGCTGTAGCCTTTAAATTGGGCTGCCTGCATCCCAGAGGTGCACAGTCCATTGCAGATAGGGAAGAAAATGGTTTACCTCATCTTTTATTTTGTTTTTAAATTTTCAAGATGCTTGTACATTTTATAAAAGACATATAAAATATCACAGTAGTAAATGTATGTATTATAAATAAATACGTACATAATATATTGACAGTGTGTGCTCAAAACTTTTTTTATTGATAGGGATGTACAATCAAAAACAGCAAGGAAACCATTGCCCTAGAGGGCCCCTGTGTGATCACAGAACCATCCAAAATCTACAGCCAGGAACCCAGCAAGCCATATCTTCCTCTACAGGTCTCTCTCCTCCAACAGCAAGAGTAACTGGATTGGGTTGCTGATAAACTACTATGATTTATTCTACCCCCTTCCTAAGGAGATTGTCCCAAAGTCATCAGGATATATATCCTATTGAAATTTTCACCATTTCACCTTGAATGTATAACAAATAGTTTGGCATTGATCTAGTTTTATAGATATTCTGTAGCAGGTCTTCTGTGTTTCGTTACCTACTTTTTTTTTTTCTCCTTCCTTTTCAGCTTGTTTTCTTAACTGTTTCTGTACCCACACAGTTATTTTACACTATTTACCTTCCTCTTGTCCTGTGTTTCTCCCTATCTCTCTCTTTATTATAACCTCTTATTTCCACATAGTTACTCTATGCCACTGCTTCACCACAGAGCAACTTTCAGTTCACATCAATTAAGTAATTGCAAACTGGTCGCTAAGACAGAAACAAGAGAAAACAAGAAAAGGAGAATATAGCAAATGCAACTTTCCTATTATTGTAACTCCCATGTTTGCAATTACTTATGTTGTCAGCTCTAAGTTTAAACTATAAACTCCTCAAGGCAGAAATCATTTTTCATTTTCACAGACTGTTATGCCATCTTATTGCACTATATAAATATTGGTGTACATTTTAAAACACAATTAATAATTTTGCATGTCACAATGTTCATCTGTCCAACTAAAGAATGCTAGAGGTTTATGAATTTTATGTGGCAGGTACTGTTCACTTCCTAAAATGGTGTTTCTTTAGAATGCCATGTATTGGGTAACTGAGGTAATTAATCTTGTTAGAAAATTTGAGTTAACAGCAACATCAATCATGCACATTTTGCACGTGAACACCTCACTGGTATCACTGCCAGGAAGAGCAAAGGAGAAAACATAGAATCATAGAATCATGGAGTGGCTTGGATTGGAAGGGACTTTAAAGGCCATCTAGCTCCAACCCTGTATTGTGGGCAGGGAACCTTTCTCTAGACCAGATTACTCAGAGGCCCATCCAGCCTGGTCTTGAACACCTCCAGGAACGGGGAGTCCACAGTGTTTCTGTGCAACCTGTTTCATTACCTTACCACCCTTAAAGAACTGCTTCCTAATATCCAATCTAAACCTGTTCTCCTTCAGGTTAAGGTCATTCCCCTTCTCTCACATGTTCTCATGAAAAGTCCCCCTCCAGACTTCTTGTAAGCCTTCTTTATGTACTGGAAAACTGCTATAACTTCTCATCAGAGCCTTCTCTTCTCCATGATGAACAGCCCCAACTTTTTCGTAGGAGAGATGCTCCAGCCCTTTTATCAATTTCATGGCCCTCCTCTGGACTTGCTTCCACATCTTTCTTTTGTTGGTGACACCAGAGCTGGACACAGGACTCCAGGTGAGGTCTCACAGGAGTACAGTAGAAGGGGAGAATCACCTCCTTTGACTTCCTGGTCATGCCTCTTTTGATGCAGTCCAGGATGTGGTTGGCTTGCTGGGCTGCAAACATGCATTATCAATTCATATTAAGCTTTTTATTCACAAAGACTTGCAATTCTTTGTCCCCAGGGCTAGTCTTAATCCATTCTCTTCCCAGACTGTATTTGTGCTTGGGATTGTCCCAATTCGGGTGCAGGATCTTACACTTGGCCTTATTGAATATCATGAGGTTCTCACAGGTCCACATCTCAAGCCTGTCAAGGTCCTCTCTGGATGCATCCCTTCCCTCGAACATGTTAACAACACCATACAGCTTGGTCTCACTGATAAAATTGTTGAGGGTGCACTTGATCTCACTGTCCATTTCATGGATAAAATGTTAAAACGTACCAATCACAACACCAGTCCCTGAGGAATGCCACCTATCACTGCTTTCTACTTGGACATTGAGCTGATGACAACTCTCTGAGTGTGACTATCTAGGCAATATCTTATTCACTGAGTGGTGCATTCATCAAATCTACGTCTCTCCACTTTAGAGATAAAGACGTCGTGTTGGACAGTGTCAAGTGCTTAGCACGAGAAGCAGGAAAGGAACCACTCTGTGCTAGATGCTGCCTGATCCAGAAGCATGACAAAGGTTCAGCAGCAGCAGTTCCAGTAAAAAAGGTTGCTCAGGTGGTTGCAGCAGGGTCACAGTTAAACGTGCGTGTACAATATGAATAAACAGATGATCAGCCACACCATCTAGCACAGGTGGAAAACACAGCACTTGGGCAAATATGGGCAATACCAGTGACCTCCACCTGTTTCCCCCTCCCATCCATCAGGATAAAAACCCATTAGTGGAAATATTTAAGCATATATGATAGGAATCCCTGAAGTAACTGACCTAGACAATCTGCACTGTAAGTGGGGCCTAGATCCCATTCCATCCAGGAGGATTTAGACATAGGAGACCCAAGGCCTGCAGGCTCACTCCAGCTGCTCACGCAGACTTACACACACTTGTGCATTCATGCACTGTGGATTCAGTAATTGGTCAGTAACTGGTCTTACCCAGTAACTTTATCCAGCAACTTGCCCTGAGATCCTCTCACCTGCTGTTGCTTCATGCACTGACCTGTGCAAACTGCACCCTTGTTTGAACCCAAGAAGCCATGGTCAGCTCAGCACATGGCTTTGTCCTCCTGATCCCCCCAGTAAACAACTGGCAGATTCAATGGCCTCTCCAGTGCCCAGAATCCAATTCTGGCCATTTCTATATGTGTTTCCCAGGCTACTTGCTTTACTTACCAATCAGTTCATCTTAAAGTTCAAAAAAAACCACACACTGACAAGTGTAATGCACACTGTAATGCACACTGTGCATACCCTTCAGCCTCTGAACAGGAATGAACGAGGCACTAGAAGAACCAGCACAAATCAGAAAAATGGTTGCAAGAATGTCATACCCTGGTAGTCCCTCAGATGGAGAGAATCCCAGTACATTTACTTGCAACCGCTTAGGACCCCCAGACTGAAAGGCAAAGCATAGTGGTTAATTCTCACTGCTCATAGATTTAAAGGACTGGAAAGACTGTCAGCTCATAGAGAATAAAAAAAGCTATTGAAAATTAGCAAAAGACAATACAAATAGATCTGAGGAGGACAGGATCCTTTGCCTCCTACGTCTTCGCAAGGAATTCTGCTCACATCTCAATAAAAAAGCCTTGGATGCTGAATGGTCTACTTGGACACAGAGGCTTTAATGGGTTTTAAGATGTGCCAGATACCACTTGAGTGTGAATGGATGAAACAGGTTTTGTTTTAAAATTAACTCATCTTTCCCAGTAGCACCTCAGGATAAGCACTGCTACATTTGTGGTGCTACAGCATTGCAGTATTTCCTACAGGCTGCGATGTCATCTGGCTTAGCCTCTCAGCTGCTGCGAATCCTTGTTACTAGGCACACTAGGAATAACCTCATAGACTTAAATGCTGAGCTTCAATTAATGAATTTCATTAGGATCTTGACACATAATTTGTGTGGTAATGTTATGCTATACCAATGAATCTGCCAGTGGATCTGGCTGTGTTTCTGTCACAATTCATTCATTAAGAGAGATCTGTTCTGGAAACCTTGCCTGATGTTCAAAATAGAACTTGTCGGCACATTTAATAGACAATAATCTCTTCTGTATTTGACTGCTAAAGGCTTCACAGAACCCCTAAATAATCTCACAATAAATTCCAAATTTACATTTATATATATATATATATATATATTGCTCATGAAATTTGAAAATTCCTCACCCATTTTTCTGTATTCACAGAGGTTGTGTTACTTTCATTGTACTATTCCATGACAAATAAACAAGAACAGTCTTGTGAGTCTTATAGAAGCTGAATTACTATAAAATAAAGAAAATTTAGTTTGAGAAAGAACAACAGGATTTAGTCAAGTTTTGGAGCTGAATTTAACGAAGTACAATTACTTACTGAGCAGCCAGAGTGTGTGGGTGAATGAGGTTGTGTGTGGGAAGGTCTGAATATGTGTATGTATTGCTGTTTGTAGCCACCCTTCACGCAGCAGGTGGTACATTCTGCTTCCCTAACAAGAAACAGCTCATTCCACTACAAATAAGTGCAATTTTCCTTTTCCTTTTCTCATTTATTTTGATATGTAGTGTTGAGTTATAATGTGCAGCTGTAATAACAGCTAAAAATATTTTAGAGAACTAGGCAAGAAATGCAGTGTACAGGTGACTTCTAAACTTACAGGGGTGAAACACTGAAAGAGCCCAAAGGCTGCTATCTCCCTTAAAAATGTATCAGAAACATATTATGACAGAAAGAGCAGAGAATGTTAAAGGTGGGAATTTACGTATACAAAATGCTTGTAATGCAATGTAGAAGTTTATATTGCCTTTCACCTCTCTTGCAGGAATATTTTCCTCATATTTAGAATAATACTGTATCACTCAGACTGCCTCACTGAGTCCAAATACTTCCTAGTGACTTTCTAGTGAGTGCTACGCTTTCTGCAGAGAAAGTGTAAAGTGTGTGTGAAGGTCAAGTGTTTAGGGTGCTGTTCTTGGAAGTGAACAGCCTAGATTACACACAGCTGTGTTGATAAAAATCTCGAACCTTACGTCCTTAGGTCACCTACTTTCACACTTACTGACTTGATGCCCTAACACTTATAAAGAGATACTTGCCCTGGGGAAGATGACAGAGAGTTAAAGCCTTTTTTTTTTTTACACTTTTCCTACTGCACATATTTGTAATCTCCCTCCCAACATGCTTGGTGCTGAACATCCAACTCTGTGTAGATTATACAGCTATGAAAACACACTTTGTTCTGATTTTTTCCAAAACAAGTTTGCCCATCTCTTCTTCTAATAAGTGCTCATTACCTCAGTCTTCACTTTAAAGAAGACAATGTCTTACAGGAGAAATAGGCAATGCATTCCTACCTGCACATTTTCACGACTACAGATCACATAGCAGAACCAGTTCCTCCTATACATGCAGACCTAGTTTTCTTATAAAAAACACTATGTTTTTTCCATGTTTATATTTTAAAGAGACTCGAAGAAATGTTTATATGTGCCTGCTTCCTTTGAGCCAAAGCCAAACAATATTCGTATTTCCAACTATGAGTCACAGCAGCTCTCTTCAGTTTCAGGTTAATTGATTTTTATTGTGCATTTCATTTCCCCTGTAAAAGGAAATTCTGATTTCTTTTCAGTATATATTCTTATATAGTCATATTCAGCACATACACATATATACTACTTCTTTTACCGTATGACTTGTCAAGTTCTCACTCTACTCAAACCAATGACAAGAATCTACTGAATTCAAGTCCAGAATTTTCATCCACAGCTACAGAGAATAAAGCTTTTTCCAGCCTGCAGTTCTGGAAAGGAAAAACCTCTTTTAGCAACAAACATGGGTAGAATTCTGTACTTTATTTGTGTGACAGAATTAAAGGCATTTTCTTGCCATCTGGAGGAAACATTCTGTTACCATGGGTTTGTTTTGAAAATTCAAGTTTGCATCCTGGATGCATAAGCAGAACAAATTTGGTTTTCAGACACAATAGCTTTATTCGAGTATTTGACAGAGCCAAGTGTAACATGATGCTCCATTCACTGCTTAAATTTCTTGGTAGGTAGGTTTGTATACCAATACTGGGGCCAATCCAGGTTGTTTTCTTTTTCAAAGTCCTCATTTTCTCGTCACAAAACTGCTGAAAGAGGAATGTGGTTATTTTCTGTTTAGAATCTATTGCACTGTTTCTCTTCTTAATTACAGGTCTCTTTTCCAGATTTTACCAGCTGTTGCTTTAAGAGAAGACAAACAAACCAACTTGAGACCACGTTCAGGAAGATGGAATAACCATGCATGCGTTCTGGAAGAAAGGAAAACTTTCCCTGTTAGGATATAGTGAGACTGTGGTTTAGAAAAAGGGTAAGGTAGAAGTATTTTTCTTATGTATGGAAGCTCTCCTACAACCCTTACAATAAAATCAGTAAGTGTACAAAGGATAACTGAATGAAGCCCTGGGTTGAAAATTGAATAAAATAACAGTGACAAGTTAATATAGAGAAAGTGATTATCCAATTTTAGTAAGTCAGCAAGGAATTCCAATTTAAAGCTGAAAAGTGAAAGAATTAGCATCAGTTTCGTATGATAGGCTACACAAACTGCTGCACACAAAGTGCATCATCTTCATCTTACACCAGAAGCCTCATCTTGTGTGAGCATGAAGCAGACCTCAGCTTCTGTTCTCTGTCTTTTCTCAAGTGGATGATTTCACTCAAAGTCCCAGTACAAGTTTCAGTACAATGTAACACCACAGGTCTTACTGGTATCCAAATTGTTATTCTCTGTTTTCTTGTGTCGGTATTACAAAGAGCTTTTGATGGACTGAAAAGCAAGAAGCTTTTAATTATGTTAGAGAGGATTTATCGCTTCTTCATAGTTATAGCAGGCTTAGCCCATTCTTTCCTGAAGTTTGCTCTCAGGATAACAGGTGAAACTCAATTCAACTGGAATAATTTGTTGCAGATACATCCTCAGCATTTGCTACATTTTGTCTGACCATATGACTTCACATTTCAGCCAATAGTCAGATAACCTATCTTTGACAATTGTACTCAATAAAAAGAAAGAATTTTTTTAAACCGTTGGTTATTTGTAACTTCCCACCCTCCCATCCCTAACTCCTCCCTATTTGGACAGATCCTGTGTGTTAGTGCGATTTGGAGAAGTTTGCGCTTATAGCTTTCATATACACAAGCAAAATGAGATTCATGTTCCCTGTGACATCAGTAGAGATAGTTGGGATCTACTCTCTATCTTGTACATCTTATTTTGCAAGGGAAAGCTATTCTGGCACAATTTTTTTGAAAACACTAGGAAAAAAATACAATAAATAAACACCTATACTGATGATCCATGAATCAAGCACATTAGGCTAATCTAATGCTCTGAAACATGTCTTCTGATCTTTTATGGCACAATTATCTTAATTTTATATCTACTTTTCATACTATGTTGCAAGTGCTAATCTTGCAAACCACTGTGTTTTTTAAAAAAAAAAAAAAAAAAAAAAAAAAAAAGAGGTAACTATGTGCGCAGAATATGTCCTCTGACCATGGGCCCTGGCATGGCACTAAGATTAGAACTAAGGTCTTGCTACTTGGAAAGGGTTTTTTTTACCTGTCCTCCAGAAATTCTTTGAATAATTAATAATCTGGGAAAACAAATAGAGGACTACTGAGGCAAAGCTGGTGGGAAAAGCCTCCGAAGAGCCTAGATGTAAGAAAAAGAAAGATTTTGAGGAAATTTCTATAATTCAAAGGATGTTATGTTAAAAGGAAAGTTGTCTGAGGAAGAGAGTGTAGCACAGACCTATGACCAATGTCATTCTTGCATATCAGATGCTTTAATGTCCTTTTAACTTTTGTTTTTAATTGTTTTATTTCTTCTCTGGAACATATCCCACTTATCTATTTTCTTTCTATAAAAGGCATGCACCAGAGCTGGGCACACATCCCACTTCAGCAGCAGCAGTGATTCCCACTGACAGTGCTATTAGATACGTCCCACCACTACTCAGCATTCAGCTCTATATGTGATTCCTATAAACCAGAGTGCTACTCTGCACATCCAGCAGACTTTCCATATGATCTCAGACTCACTTCTTTTTCTAGGTTCCATATTGGATGCCCCAACCTACATTCTTTGCTTCCAGATGTAATTATTTCTTTACATGGAGGGAGACAGAATCATATGGACTGGGCCCAGTTTACAATGTGATGCAGCTTTCTACGTTAGTGATCTGTATTCTTTATTATAATAGCCATTCATCAATCTTTGTCAACAGCAAATTTCATCAGTAATGGTTTTATGTCTTCCATGTAACTGAAAAATTTTAAATACTGTACAACCAAGAATAGTTCACCATGGGCTCCAGTAAAATCAGAAGAGTTGACAGTTCTTCATTCAGAATGACACTCTGAGAAATGGAGTTTTAAATCCATTTAAAATAAATTTTTGTATGGGATTTCTGATATAACATTCTATAAAGTCAAAATGTGAGACAAGAGCTTTCACATTTTTTAAAAAAAATTCATCATACTAATTCGATAAAATATTTGATCATAAGCATCTGGTGATGTTATTTTTTAAATGAACCTCTTTTAATAGCAGTGCCTTAATTAGTACTTGGTGCTAAATGATAAGAACCTGATTAACTGGGAACTAAATGCCAGTCATTAAGGCTGCTTATTCAGGTCCCTCTCTAGAGATTTAGATGCTTTGCTGGACATTTGGATTGTGCTGAAAGCTAACACTGGAGGTACCTAAACTCTTTAAAAGTCTAAGCTTTTACTAGTAAAGATATTCCAGGTGCTGAACATGTACTGCCAACCTCATGCAAACCATAAATGTCATAGCAGAAGTGAATTATTCCTTGTATATGTCAGGGATATTCACAAGTGTTGTGCTTATATCATCTCTCATGTTTGTTTTAGTAGATTTTTCAAAAATGTGGTTAATGGTTCTGAGCCCCCATATAGGCAGATTTCTCTTTAACCTGACAGCCCAGTGCTTAGAGCAACTAGACCCTGAACAGTGGTTCAGCTAATCCCTTGGGAAAGAGTCCTTAATAACAAAGGGGTTCAGGAAGGCTTGACATGATTTAAGAAGGAAAACTTAAAGGTGCAGGAACAGGCTGTCCTTATTTATCAAAAGACAAGCCAGCAGGGAAGAAGGGAAGAAGCCTGAACAGGGACCTTTTGCAGGAACTCAGAGGGAGAAAAAGGAGTTTATGAACTTGGGAAGAAAGGGCAGGCAACTCAGGAAAAGTACAAGGGTGTCCTTAGGTTATAGAGACAGAAAATTAGAAAGGAGAAAGCTCAGCTAGAACTAAATATGGCCACAGCTGTAAAATACAATGAAAAGTTTTTTTATAAATACATTAACGAAAGGAGGGCTAAGGAAAATGTCCATCCTTTATTGGATGTTGAGGGGAACATGATAGATGCGGAATAGCCTGAGGTACTTAATGCCTTCTTTGCCTCAATCTTTANGAGTTTATGAACTTGGGAAGAAAGGGCAGGCAACTCAGGAAAAGTACAAGGGTGTCCTTAGGTTATAGAGACAGAAAATTAGAAAGGAGAAAGCTCAGCTAGAACTAAATATGGCCACAGCTGTAAAATACAATGAAAAGTTTTTTTATAAATACATTAACAAAAGGAGGGCTAAGGAAAATGTCCATCCTTTATTGGATGTTGAGGGGAACATGACAGATGCGGAATAGCCTGAGGTACTTAATGCCTTCTTTGCCTCAATCTTTAACAGAAAGACCAGGGCAGCTGGCCCCCTGAGCTGGCAGACAGGGACAGGGAGCAGAATAGAGCCTCTGCAATCCAGGAGGAAGTAGTTAGAGGCCTGCTGAGCCACTTAGACACCCAAAAAAATATGGGGCCAGATGGTATTCATCCAAAGGTACTGAGGGACCTGGCAGAAGAGCTTGTTAAGTCTCTGTTCATCATTTATATCAATCCTAGCTAACTGGGAAGGCCCAGATGATTAGATGTTAGTCAGTGGGATGTCCATTTTTGTGAAGATTTGGGAGGAGGATCTGGGGAACTACCGGCCTGTTGATACTTTATTAATCTCTACAACTACCTGAAAGGAGGTTGTAGCAAGGTAGGGGTTGGCTTCCTCTCCCAGGCAACCAGTGACAGGATGAGAGTCGCAGCTGCACCAGGGGAGGTTCAGGCTGTATATCAGGAAGATATGAAAATGGTTGTCAAGAACTGGAATGAGCTACACAAGGCTTGTTGGAGTCAACCTCCCTGGAAGTATTTAGGAAATGTTTGAACATGACACTTGGTGCTATGGCTTAGTTGATACGGTGGTGATTGGTCAAAGATTGGACTCGATGATCTTGGAGGTCTTTTCCAACCTGTATGATTCCATGATTCTATGACCCATCTATCTGTGAAATTTAAGAGGGAGTCCAAAACTCCCCATCACATCCCTTGTTCTATTCAGGTCACCCAAAGTGAAACAAAGCCCTACTTTGTCCATTAGTTAGAGCCAAGGCTCCAGAGGTATCTGTGACTAGATGAGTCCCAGATGCTGACTGTTCTTTTGGAGATATGTGCTTGTATGCCTGATTTCTACAAAAACTGTTGGGATATCTTTCCTAAAATGTTTGTAAAAGGAGTCGTTTTGAACGTCATTCTTTTCTCTTACCCCTTTGAAGCAGACCCTAGCCACTGTGTTGAATGTACAAACATGTTCCATTCAATCCATTTTTGATGTTCAACTTTTCATTTTTCTTAACCATAAAGGTAGACTAAAGGTGTGCGAAGGCTTTAAAAAACAGTTCTGTTACATGAAAAATAAAACACATCTGCAGATGCCCACTTTTCCACGCTACCCAAAAAATTCAGTTTAGAAGAGATAAGGATACAGCCTCAGCATTACACAGTCCTTCACAGTAACACTCTGAGGGCTTTTGCAAGTATGCCGTGTCTTAATAGGAGACTCATAAATGGCTTACAAATGAGGCTACTTAAGCAAGACCAGTGTAAGTAACTTTCTTAACAATCAATAACATCATAAAGATCTATATATATTACTTTGCTGTACAAGTAGATATCAGCTGTACACACAGAGATATGATCTAGCAAAAGTGGGTTGTTTCACTTTTTAAGATGGGATATATATATTTATAAGATTCTTGTCCAGATGTTTCAATTTATTTGACATTTCATGGTCTTGGCCTTGCCATAACTTTCCTTCCTTTCTGAATCTGTCCCTCTGTTTAGCTGCCAAAGGAATACAGCTGACATGTAAGATGTTTCCTTGATGTATCTTAAATATTCTGATTTATCACTTGCTGTTTCACCTGATGGGATCAATCTACCCTTTTGATGTGCATTGTAACACTCCTCTCAATTATCCCATATCCACTGGAAGTTTATCTGCCAGCTAAAGCAGTGCTTCCTGATGGCATCTCCTGGGTAATACACAGCTGCAGTATGTTTGCACTGTTTTCTTTCACATCTGTCTTTCTGATTACTACATTACTTTTTCTGACTTAAAAAGAAAACTGTCATTACAAGGAACACCATTCTGATTCTTTTACTTGAGACAGACCTTGACTCCTATTCCAAGAATAGTTTGAATGTCATACAATATGATTTTCCCATTTAAACAATATTAGACAGTAATTTTTCAATTCATACTCTTCCACAGTACTCTGCTCTTACTACATCACAGAGATGACAACTGAACCTGAAAAATAGGGGGAAAAAAACAAGCCAAAAGAGCATTTTACACACATCCAAATTCTGGAGGGGAAAAAAAAATTATTGAGGGTTGATTCTGGGCACCTTCTTTTTTTTCAGTCCTTTACAGTACACTGCTGAATCCTTGACAAGTTTCTTTACTTGTCATACAAGGACAGCAGTTCCTCTAATCTTAAAGAGAGTAATTATTAACAATCAAACACAATCACGTGCCCCAACCAATAGACTCCACGTATAAACAAGATAAAGCAGATTTTTTAAATCTTAAATTTAACATAATAAATTTTTTTTGCATAATTTTTCTTTCCTCTCTCTAAAATATCTAGTTTCTAAAGTGATATATGAGCAATCATCCTATAATTTGTTTAAGAACTTGAAGAACAAGGAAGATGCAATATATACATCTTCCCTCTTCTTTTTACTTGGCAAAATGGAATACAGAGTTGCTATCTTGTAAGCTGACACTAATATTCATCTAGAAAAAGCAGATTAGGAAGGCTCTGTAAAGGATCAGACTTCCTGTCAGGTAAATGGAAACAAACATTCATTCTATTATGAAATAAGCATCTAAAAAAAATAAGATACTTCTTTTCTATAGGATGTCTGTCCATATACAGTATGGCCTTATCTCCCTTCTCCATATGTCTGCTTCAAAACAGTAACTATGGAAAGAAGCTGTATTGCTACTTTAAATTTTACACCAAAATATATTCAATAAAATTAATGTATTTATTCAAAAGAACATATCCGTGGATAATCCAAACAAACAAATACAAAAGTTGTTATCAATCACTTCAATAAAAACAAATCCTTAGATTTAAGCACTACCAACTTAGGTAAAGATTCAAATGGAAAATTACAACTATTTTGGGGTTTGCCCTGCCTTCTCTTAACATCTCTATGAGCATCATGTCTAGTCCCAGCCAGAAGCTCTCTAAATAGTTCTTTCAGACTCAAAGCCTGAAGGTTATGGGATGAAGGAAGCTTCTACTTCTCCCTATCTAGTCATTCTAGCAGTTATGCTCCAGGGTTACTTGCTAAATCTGGCTCTGCAGATAGGGCAAGACTTAATTGACAGAAGCATTATTACAGGCTGATTAAGGATTTATAATTAACACCTATGTGATTATTTGAAATACTTCTGTGGCATCTAAATGTTGGACCTAATGAGGTGGAACGATTCACCACATCCAAAGCATCTAAGCTGGAAAGACATTTTACAGCTGGAGAGAGAGATACACTTTCAGAGGAGTATTCAGGTCCTCTGACTCATACCCTGGTGGTGGTCTCTATCTATTTTGGCCTGGGATTTTTCAGTTTGTTTCCCACCAAGAAGAGAGGAGAGTGGGAGGAACTCAGAGTTTATAATGCATATCAGCCTTTCAGTCCTTTGAACATTTTCCCTTTCTTGCACAATCTCTTGTTTGGTTTATGCATTATTTTTCTTTTCTTTTGTACACATTGGTGAAAATATATATAGCCATTAAAAAGCATTTTTTATGTGACTTCCATTATCTGAATGGTTCCTGATTTAGAGGAAAGGCTGAGAAAGTTGTAGTTTTTCAGCCTGGAGAAGAGAAGGCTCCAGGGAGATCTTAATGTGCCCTTACAATACTTAAAGGGAGCTGCTAAGAAAGATGGCCAGAAACTTTTGGTAGGGTCAATTGCAAAAATATGAGTACTAATTGTTTTAAACTAAAAAAGAGTAGATTCATATTAGCTATAGAGAAGAAATTCTTTACTATAAGGGTAGTGAGATATTGGAACAAGTTGCCCAGGGAGGAAGTAGATACCATCTCTGGTAACATTCAGGATCGGGCTGGATGGGTCTCTGAGTAACCTGATCTAGTGGAAGATGTCCCTGCTCATTACAGGAGATGTTGTGCTTGGTGACTTTTATTGGTCCCTTTCAATCCAAACTATTCTATGATAGATATCAAGCTAAGTATTCTTCTCAGTGCTATGTGGTTGCAGCTTGTTCCCTTTGCCCCTAGGGGCTGTGTCTTCTGCAAGGTATCTATCACTGGCTCTCCTTAGAAACTCATATTCTTCAACTGCTTGCAAAAAATGTAATTGATTAATTTGATTGATGTGAATGTTCAGGATACTGATCAAGGAATTGATTGAATCCTCAGTTTTTTCAAAGTATTTGTAGAGGATTTCTATTTTCTTCTAACTGAAGTCTTTATACTGTCACTTGTCATTTATCTATGCATGGTAATATTCTCACAGGAGCTTCTACCATATGTTCAACCACTGCTAAAAGTAAACTTTAAAAAGACAGGAGTTTTGAAGTGATTGATGTTTCAGAAACAGAAAATAAACAGGAACTGAACAGGTGCCCCAGATACATTGCCTATAATTCTGCTAAATCAAACATTTTGTGTTGTGTAGGAGTCTGGTGATGCCCACCACAGTGATTCACCTCCCTTCATTTTATACTCTGTTTGTTTTTCCTGGCTTTCTCCAGTGAGAGGAAAGCAAACATTGCTGATGTATATTACATATTTTCTTCTTCCAGAATGAGACAAGCTTTGGTTTTAGCAGACAGCTGAGAACCCATAAAAATGAGTTGTCCCGTTTTTTTCAGACTCAAAGCAAATTGACATGGTTGTTGTACTTCCTGTAGTTTGTTTAACAAGCAAACTAAAGGAAATATTAATCTACAGGAAGATGACAGAATGCAGTTTAAAGCTGATGGTAATTGTTCTTACATCCTCATCGCAGCAAAATTTTTAGTTATGAGAAAAAAAGTAACTTTAAATGAGATGCTACTATGACAGTTTTCTGTTTAGCTAAAAATAAAACGGGGTTATATTATATTCTAGTTCTACACTTTTCTAACTTAAGTGGATTTGCACAACATGGAAGCCAGTTTGATAATGGCTTGCTTATTATAGGTCCTGCCTAATTTGGGGGTCTAGTTTAGCGACTTGCCATGGCAGATCAGTATGATGAAGGAAGATGAATAGGATGGCATTCAGATTACATTTATTAGAACAGCAAAACAATATCTACCATTAGAAATAGCTAGGCTTATTTTTTCACTGGACATTGTGAGATAAAGTTATTTAAGGAACCAATCATTGTTCCAGTAACTTGTATTAATCTATATTTCTGGCTAATGTGATATCATCATAATAAAGTAGTTTACTTAAAGCAATTTTATATATATATATAAATATTCTAAGCTTAAATTTCAGCCAACTACTCACGTGGTCATGTGTCTGTCAAAGAGCCTTTGTTCACTCTGCAGAAGTTTTAAAATGAAAATGCAGTTACTAAGAGAGACAAAAAATGGGAGAGAAAACATGATCCATGAGTTGTCTTAGCTCATCATAAATTGCTAATAACTTCCTATTCCCCAGTCCTCAGACCCTATTATGTCATTAGCATTTAAACCATCTGGACTTCTTTATGTAATTCAGAAAAACAGAGCTTGTTCAGACTTAAACCTCAGATGCAGTGTCAACATCCTAAATATTTTTACTTAATTTTTGCACAATTGTGGAAAAAAAAATCTCCATAGCTTTAGGAAACTCGTCCTGGTTGCAGAGAGGGGATGAAACTTAGAGCCATGTAGGCCTCTTGCTAGGTTGCTATTCTATACCACTGACATCTTTGCTGGGGGCCATGGTTCTGATGCCTTAAGCTTTAGCTTTCATATTTGCAGATTCTGTGCTGCCTAGGGATGTAGTTCTGAGCCTCATATTAATGCCAGTAGGCTCTCTTCACAGAGTAGGTAGACAAAACAAATTCTTTTCCTGCTGAAAACCAAGGACAACAGCATAAACAACAGTGGACTGACGGGAGGAACAAGAAGGATAAGACCTCACAACCTGAAGCTGTAACTGGACAATTAAACCCCAATATGAAAATGAGCCAAAACTTATAACAAAGTAAGATCTCCTGGCCGGTCAGCCATTTTTTGTGACTATTGATAGTGGACCCTGGGTGCAGCCTTTGTCAGGCTCCTGTCTGGCCCAAGGTGGATCCTGGAGGCCTTTCAATAAATACCTACTTTATTCTCTAGCTCTGTCCAGTCTCTGTTCCAGGTCAGCCTTCCAAAGCGTCTGCTTCAGGGGGAGAAAAAAGGAAAATGTCCCTGGAACTGCATTATTTTGTCTCCCTGTCCATCAGGGAGGCTTTAGGGATCAGCCCTGCAGACCTGGTCCTCTGCCACCAGTGGCCAACCCCTTCCCCTATCTCCAAGAGCAGGCACCAAAGTGTGGTGCTGAAAAAGTGGCACCAGTGCAGGAGGCAGCTGCAGGGAACAGGGCAGAAAAGGGAGCCTGAGTGCAGCCGAGTCTGACCTGAGCCAGGAGGAACCGAGCTGAGCTGAAAGGAGCCAAGCCAAAGGGAGCTGAGGGGAACTGGGCAGAGCACTGGAAAGCAGCAACACCAGTGCTGGAAGCTGCAATGCAAAGCCAAGTCCAGCATCTGATGAGGAGGATACTTTTGTTATTAATATTGCTGCTGTTGCTGTCTCGCTTTCATTCCAATGCTGTTTGCTTTCTTTAAATTGTCATCTCAATCCATAGTCTCTGCCTTTGTCTCTCTCCTGCTCAAGGGAGCAGGAGGAAGTGGTCTGGCTTATCTGGAGTTTAATTTCCAGCCAGTTTTAAATAATCACCATCCTGAACTCCCTTTCAATGTCATTTATCGTTGCATCTGAAGTGAAACAATAGTCATTCACAGGCTTTTATAGAAATATTTAGTTCATGAGTACAGACCACTTAAAAGAAGTAGAAGATTTTCATTGAGCGACTTCTCATCTGGCAGTATCTGAAGTATCACCTCTTCAGGAAACAAAATTTTGCTGCATATTTTTTCCTTGCTGGAAGTAGGGCTCAGCATTTATATGACAGTTTTCCTAAACTAAAATAGTCTGGAACCTAGCTTTAGTGTTTTTCATGCTTATTCATTCAATTGAACCTTCCAGCATTGAACTAACGTAGCAGGAAAAGGATTTTATATTACTATAACTAATTATTTGAAAAGAAGTGAATGAACTGAGACTGTAGAAAGGCCAGCATTAAAAAAATCAAACTACGGTATACAATCCTAAGACCTTTATTGTAATGTCTCTCTAAACCAGTTGCAGGGTACCTACATCTGCCTGAAACACCCCATTTTAACAGATTCAGAATTGCACAAATCCATCTTTAGGATTTTAATAAAGTCATATGACCTTGAGCAAAATTCTCCCTCTGGAATATAGGAAAATGTGTCCAAAACAGTCATAAGGATGTGTGAGAATTTCAGTTTACAGGCATTTATATTGGAATTAGACTCAAGCTTTATGTTACAGAATCTTTTCTGTATAGGTTGTCTTAAAATGACAAATTGCATAAAAATAGAATTTTAAATCTTTTAACTTTACTTGTTTTATGGAACCTTCAGTTTATAAATTCAGCTCTGAAACACAGACTGAGAAATATCCTTTTTAAATGACAAAATTATTCTTTTCAGAGAAAGAACACTGGTGCATTTATATGCACAACTGACATCTCATCAAGTAATGACCCACAGCCTGAAAAAAACTGAAAATAAAGACTGTGTTTACTGATAATAGATTCATTAGGATCTCTATCCTGCTGCCAAGAGGCACAGGAAAAAGTTTTTTGGCTACATGTTCTGGCTACTCATAGTGTTGATGGAAGAACTGAAACATCTTTCAAGACCATCCCAGTGAAAGGAGATCTTTGTTCTGTGTTCCAGTGGGAATGAAAACACACATTTTGAAACTCAAAGGTGTATGCTCTAGGAAGACTTAGATGATGTTTGTTAACAGAGAAGGTTCCAACAGGGGAAGTTAGACTAAATGTGTCATTGTCAAATTTATGATGAGTTCTAGAGACTCAGACACTTCTAAGTTCCAAAAAAATCCCAAAGTAATGTAGAATATGAAGGAATATTATTTTTGCATGTACTTTACAAAAGCAAATTCATTGACTGCATAATTTTGTTTGAATAAAATATTCAATTTGAAGTTTAAACTTAGCTTCCTAGGAATGCAAAATGTTTTCATGGCGTACCTTGCAAGATATTAATATATATATATATAGAAAGCATTTAGTTATTCTATTAGAGCATAAGCATAGATATTAGCAGCATATTACTGGTTTAAAATCAATATAAATAAAATATTTCTTCCAAATGTATTTCTTCTCTTATGTTCTATTTTAAAAATCTTAATACTATGAGTGATTGAGGAAAGAAGTGGGCTCAAATTTGGTTTCACATAAGTTGTAAAAGATATCAGCTCTTGGGTGTCAGATCTTGGGTCACAGGGATGCTCACATTGCCAAAAGTTAGGTGACAAGACATGAACTTTGGTGTACCAGTATGTGTGAAGGGGACTCCCAGCGTTGCCCAGGAGTACATTTCACCCCAGAAAAAACATGGTAGCAAGGATGACAATGAACAGATTGGTTAAACAATAACCAGGGAACTACCAAGGAGCTTTTGAAGAATAAGAGCCAGCTATAAAAGAAGTTTAATAAATGTGAAAATTTTTTTTGTGAGAGGAGATGCTTTGGAGAAGAAAGCTCAGCATGAGCCTGTGGCACTGGGGCTCTATGTGGACTTAGCAGCATGGCCTTTCATGAGCACCCCCAGCAGTGAAAAAAAGTGAACATTATGAAAACTGGAGTCCAGAACTATCTTCATCTCTTCTGTCTCTCACAAATAGCTTCATCCTGTAGCTTTCATAGCTTTCATTCCCAGGGTTAGGTTCACAGTCGTGTATAGAAAACAAAATTCAACTTATAATCAATCCTTCCAGCAACAACAGTAGTAAGGAAAATAAAGTAAATGTAGACAGCTGTCCACTCTGCCTCTAGTTAACAATATTTTTTTTTTCATCTAATGTAGTTTGTAGCACACCCCTGAGATGTAGGTAAGAGAGAAATTGACAAATAGGAGAGTCCTGCTGATAATTGTGCTATTTCACATATCTCTCAAGCCAGAGAGATTGCTATGCTATTTGTTGCTGTCTTTTAGTAATGTTTATAATACATTTAGCAATTTTAAATTTGTACTTTGCAGATACAGTGAAGAAAAAAGAAAACATTCTTGAAGAATTAGGGATGCTAACACAATCAACTTGAAAAAATAACATTGTAACTTTTTCTTGGTACAAAATAATCTCAGAAGACAAATTTTCCTTACCTCAATTTTATGAATCATATTTTAATTTGTAAAAAATGTTCTGATAAAAGATCCTATGTGACTATGAAACGATCATTACTTTTAATACATCACAAATCATGTATTTCCATTGTTGCGTTGTCCCTTTCTACTACTATCAAATACTTCAGGCAAGTGAGCCCAAACTCAGCAGCCCATCTCCCTCTGGGAAAGTATTTAAGCATACAGACATGTGAGGCTAATTTCCCTGCTGAACAGGCTTTAATTCTCCTGCTTAAATATCTCATACAGCTGGGGTTATAATGGCTCACTGTATGCTTGAAATTTCTCTCTCCATGAGTAAATGTGAACAGTTCAGCTGCTTCTTTATTGCATCACTCTTAAAGCACATGGAGCCATACCCTTCCAGTCAAATATTTTAACTGATTCAGACATATAAAACATTTGGATATAATCAGTGTCCCTCAAACCTTTGCTGGAATTATTACAGGGACTTTGGTTCACCAACAAAGCTTTGAAATGCAGGAGGTTTTGCAAAGAATGTTCCTACAATTTCTTTGCTAAGTTCTCCTGAAGATGTGTACACTTAGAAAATGGACTCTAATTAAACTGAATAGTCAAATAACTTGCATGTGCAGTTCATAGATGCAGTGGAATACATGAAAATAAGGATGTGCAGTTTATGAGGATGTCTTGTTAATGGGTACTTAACACAAAAGTCTAGGAAAAGATACAGAAGTAATAAATTAACCATCCAGATGCACATACTCAAATGAGCCATAGATAAGAGACAGTATCAAAGACCAGAGATATCAGGTGCCTGATTGAGACAGGAAATGGATAGAACCACTCAAACCTTGAGAAGATTCATCCAGATGTTTTGTAACTCATAAGAAGTGGGAAACAAGATTATCCTGACATTTATAATAAAGAAGAAATTTATTATGGGATATTCAAAGGGGCTAAGTGAGATTGTGGCTTTTGTAATAGGATGCTTTGGAGAAGGGCCTAAGAAGATAGTGTATAAATGAGTTGCTGGTCTGGCACACTTGGTTGTATGGGACCTAGCCATTATCATCACAGTTTGCTGAGTCCTCTTATGAAACCCCTCTCCATTTTTCTACATTTTGTCCTTTTCATCATTTTCCTACATGGGTGTGCTCTGGGTATCTGTACATATGTGTGTGAGACCTGCCAGTGGTCATGAAGCTGGACTAACTGGTCAGCAGGAAGGGTGGTCGAAGTGGCTGCTATGGAAAATAGGGACTGTGTGCAGATTAAAGGGCCTTATAGGAACGGGGGCTGACAGTTGGAGAGACTGGTACCTAAGGCTGGCTACTGGATAGGCCATGGTCTAAGGCCAGGGGGAGGGATCCATTTAGGTGAGCATGATGCCACCAGATTGCAAGTTGCACTAGCCAGTGAGTTATCCCCTATGGCCTGGGAGCCAGTTATTGTACAGGCCATGGCTCTGGGGCTGGATACTGGACATACTGTGAGCAGCCACTGGAGGCTTTCTAGGACAGGGCCATCCACCAGAATGTCCCATTTGTGAGTGCACGAGTGCAGGCCCTGTTAGTAAGCCTTGAAGATAATGAGCCTGCAGTAAAGAATGGGATCATAGAATGACAGATTCATAGAATCATTTGGGTTCTAAAAGTTATCTAGTACAACTCCTCTGCAATGAACAGGGACATTTTCAACAGGATTTGGTTTCTCAGAGTCCCACGCAACCTGACCTTGAAAGGTTCCAGGGATGGGGCATCTGACACCTCTCTGGGCAACCTGTTTCAGTGTCTTGCTACCCACACAATGAAGACTTTCTTGGTCCTGAAGCTCACCGGCTTTGCCATCCCTTTAGTTTATAGTCCATGGGGACCTTTCTGAATCACACCTTGCATACAGGGAGGGAGCTGCAGGCACAGGGCTCCTAAGACTTACCCTGACTCATTGCAAGAGCTCCAGTCCCATCAAGTTCCTACATGCCTCCAGCACAAAAGTTTGTGGAGAAGAAAAGCAATCAACATGACAAAAAGAGATGTCCAGCAAAGTGAAGAAGAATCAAGGTCTTAATTTCCCATTTCCTACAGTAATGGGAAATTAATTAGGCGAAAACTCTTCCAAAGGAGCCTACAGCCCTTTTTACACAGAAAGCCAAACAACTTCTGGTTCCTGTGAATTTGACCTGGAAGCAGGCAGGCAGGCATTCTTCCTTGACCGGCAAACTGACAGCTGGTTGGATCTGAGCTACATTAAACAGAATCAACTTACATACTAAGGGCAAAAAATTATTTTTTACTATGTCCTGTATCTAGTACAGGACTAGCCTAGCATGACTGTCTTCTTTATCACTTAAAGAAAGTGAAATGCTGTTCTGATACAGAATTGTCCAAGTACAAGGGAAAAGATTCTTTCTTGTCCACAAAAATGCCCAGAGGAAAATCTAAATTATGGAATCAATTTAGTCTTGTACAGAAACAGAGCAATATGTTTCCTGTTACGTATCAAAAATTCATGGCCAAGTGTTATTGATAAAGAACACATTTCTTTTTATCTTTCCAGTGTACTGAAGAGGGAAAAAACAGTGACAGAGGGAAAATAATGTTAGTACTATTTTGTTTGTCAGCTAGTTTTTCCCATTCTGTTTGGATTTTTGCTGGTTTTCTATTTTATGTCTATATAAGTAATATGTAGGTTGCTGATAAAATCACTTTTCCTTGGCCTCTTCCAAAACACCAGCAAATATATGAAATACCAGAACAAACTTTGTAGTTTTCAGGAAGGGAAAATTTTCAAATTTATTGACTAAGATAATTCCTTTAGGACTAAAAATGTCACTCATATCCTGGCTCTGTCTTACCGTTTCCTTGGATTTTTGTTTTATCCAAAACTGTTAAAGATGAATTTTCTTTTTTTAAATTAATTTGTTGTTAACTATGGAAGCAAGTACTGCAGAAACGCTAGTGCAAAATTACAGGGCAAAATTTACCTGTGTTACCCTGTTTGCTCACTAGGGCCAGTAAGATACCCCATGGTGGTCAAAATTTATCAGCATTATTAAATCTATTAAGGGATATTAAATCTATTAAAATCAACAAAATTTTGCTTTTAAATTTATTTTTATAGTGATGGTCTTTGAGAAAGCCATCTGAAAAAGTCTTACTTAATCAGTCACATACTATATCACTTATTTTGAATTATTTTTCTAATGCCTTAGGAAAAGTATCTTTCCTTGTCTTGAGAAACTATGACAAAAAACTAATTCACTGCAAACTGTATGTCAGGTATGTTGTTTTTTCTTAACCTTCCTGCTTTTTATCTTATATGTGTGTGTGTGTGTGTGTGTGCATGTGTGTTTAACCCCAGAATCACAGAATCATAGAAAGACTTAGAAGGGGACTTGAAGATCGTCTACTTCTAACTCCCTGGGGTGAGCAGGGACGCCTTACATCAGACCACGCTGTCAGAGGTCCATCCAAACTGACCTTGAGATGGAGCATCCACAGCTTTTCTGGGTGTCTGCTTCTAATGCTTCATCACCTTTAAAGAATTTCTTCATAATATCTAAACTAAACCTACATTCTTTTGGTTTGAAGCTATTCTCCCTGGCTCTGTCACGACAAGTAAGTGGTCTCTCATTATTTTTCCTTAGCCTCCTTTCTGTACTGGAAGGCTGCAATTAGGTCATCCCAATTAGGTCACCCTTCTCTTTCCAGGCTGAACAATTTCAATTCTCTCAGCCTTTCCTCATAGGAGAGGTGCTCCATCCCTCCAATCATCTGGCCCTCCTATGGACTCTCTCTAACAGGTCAATGTCCTTCCTGTGCTGGGACCCCAGAGCTGATGCAGCACTGCAGGTGGGGTCTCACCAGAGCAAAGCAGAGGGGCAGAATCCCCTCCCTTGGCCTGCTGCCCAAGCTGCTTTGGATGCAGCCAAGGACATGTTTGGTTTTCTGGGATGCAAGAGCACATTGCTGGGTCTTGTTCAGCCTCTCAGCCACCAGCACCAAAAAATTCTTCCTTACATGGCTGCTCTGGATCTGTTCATGTCCAGCCTGTGTTCATACCACAACCCCAACCCAGGTGCAGCGCCTTGCATTTGGTCCTCTTGAACCTCATGGATTTCCCATTGTCCCACTTCTTGAGCTTGCCCAGGTTGCTCTGGACGCCATCCTATCCTTCAGGTGTGTCAGCTGCATCACTCAGCTTAGTGTCATCTGCAAATTTACTGAGGGTGCCTGTTTATGCCATTAATGAAAATATTAAATAACACTGGTGCCAATGCAGACCCCTGAGGGATGCCTCTTTTCACTGACACTCAATGTGACTCTGAGCCATGCACATACTGCATTTTTTACAGAGGAGATGAGCAGATAGAATTATACTGATTAACTTAATGTGTTAGGGAGACAAAGGATGAATTTAAATTATTCCAAAGATTAATATTTAGTTTTTAATAAGGAGGTACTCAGCTGGCCTCAGTGTGCTGAGTCAGTCTTTTCATGAGTCACACTAAGTAGCAACATCCAGAGAGCATATACAATACAAATCTTGACAATGTAAAGGGAGACTGTCATAACATGACGCACAGAAATACTTGTCTCAGTTTAGGCCTTCATCTGTTTAAAATTCAATTACTAATGGTGAGCATTATTGTTATAATAACTTTCAAAAATGCATTTTCATGATCATTATCCTGAAACTCATCATCCCCCAAGTGGCTGATAATCATAGTGTCTGGTTTCAGTGAAGAAGCAGAAAAGTATTACATGCACTTATCCCATTTAAATATTGACATTAAGTATATCTACTTATGTATGGGTTGATATCAAATACAGAATTCAGTAAATGGAAATCCTTCACATTTCCATTTGAATTTTCAGTTATCCAAAACAGTGGGAAGCTTGGTACCTTACTCCTCACTGAGTCAAGTCAATTAGAGCAAATGCTGTTTGTTTACCAACTCAATATATAAACACATAAATGACAATGTGGGATCTAGTCTAGTATTTTGAGCCACTTCCTTGGAGATACTACTTTAAATTTGCATTATGCTTTTCAGCAGTTCTACATTTTGACATGTGCTGTCTAGAGGACTCCTTGTGCCTATGGTGGTGGTTTCTATTGCACTGCTCCAAAGAGGTTTGGTTTCTTCTTATTTATCAATTCATTTGTTAGGTACATGCTAGCTTTTAGTGTCTATGATAATTTATAACAAGCAGATGAGCACCTTACCTGTGTGCTGTGTAAAGAATCTACTTTGGCTAGCTTAAAGCCTACCACCTGCTAGTTTCATTTGAATCATTTACAGGGTATGTAAGTCAGTGAAAAAGTGCTTGCTATAGACTTAATAATGTAACTCAGTTTTTCAGACCATTTCTGTGATTCCCCTCAGCTATCGTGTTTGAAAAGTCCTCCTATACATAATCATTTCTTATTGAAGAGAAACAGCTTTGATAACTTTGCTCATCCTTGTAGCCTTTACCCAAACACAGATACATTATAGAATCATATTACTTTGCTACCACACAAATTTTGACATTCAAATGGAATGGAATGGAGGCAGAATTTCAAATAGAATTTGAGATGAAGGTGTGTAATGGATTTATAAGCAGCATAATGATTTTTCAGTATTTTGCGTCTTTTTGTTCTCTGCTCCATTTCTAACAACTACTTACATTCACTTTACTGCCATAGTGTACTGAAGTATCACTTTCACAGATTTCTCTCTCATGTCCTAAGAACTTTTTTCAAACACTAATACTTGGCTCATTATAGATAAGAGGGGTTTTTTAATATGTTTCCCTTGTACATAATTTATTTATGTACCATTTCATTTCCAAGCCCCTTAATATTATGCAGATTTTATTTTTATAATTATTAACATTCATTCTTTGTCTTTATTAGTTAGTATCATCAGCAAACTTTCTCACAAAATTTTTTTCCAGATCATTTATAAGTATTGTGAATAAAAATCTCTGTCAGAGACTTTTATTTATGATGTCTCTTTATCATAGAAACTAGGTAATAACGCTTTCTTTTGCTTCTTGTAGCTTAATAACTTGCTCATCCATCTGAAAATCTTAACTATTTTGCTGTCACAACTAAATTTGTTTAAGAGTATTTGGAGAAGGATCTTACTAAATGCCTTTTAGAAATCCAAAGAAGTGTATCAACTTGATTAGTATTATTTATATATTTCAAGAACTCTAATAGATGATTCTGTAACTAAAGTAATTCTGATTCAACTCTCATGTATTATATTTATCCATGTGTTTACAAGTGCCTCTCCTAAGGTCATTGTGCTCACTAGAGCAGTTTACTGGCTGCAGATTTTCAGATTTTGTACAAAGCTCTCTAAAAAATCACTTCCACTTTAACCACTTCCAGTTGAGGCAGTTTTAGGAAGACATCAGTCAACACAATTAATAAATCTGTTAATTCTTTTTTCAGTTCCTTCAGAACACTTAAACAAATTACAACAGAAATTTGATACTTATGATCCCACCAACTACTCTGTAACATCATATACTGATATTTCAGCTTGAGATGATACTATGACAATCACATCCAGGAAGACAGTTTGACCTCTCCATGTTCTTTCATTTTTTAAGTCATATACAGAATTTTTCATGTCCACAGAAGTGAAACAATGCCCAGTATACCATCAAATAAAGTAAAATAAACTTAAAGAACGGTTGCAGGAGTATCCTTGCCTAGCAGTCAGACACCCACATAGCTGCTTACTCACAGCCTCTTGTCCACAGCACAGAGGCAGAAGATGGATTGGAAAACGGCATGAAATGAGATAAGGACAGGAAGATGAGTTAGCAATAATTGTTATCAGTAAGCAGAGTCTGGTAAGAAATGAGTTTAATTTATTGACAGTTAAGATAAATTTGGATAGTTGGAAAACACAGACAGATTACAACATCACCTTCCCCTCACCCTTTCCTTTTCCCAGGCTCAACTTCACTCTTATGTTCCTGACTTCTACATTTCTCCTCCTTGGTCAGGGCAGGTGAATAGGGAACAGAGGTTGTGCTCAGCCTGAAACAACTTCTGTCTACAGTTCCTTCCTCTTCACACTTGTTCTCTGCTCCAGTGTGGGGTGTCTCCAAAAGTTCCAGTCCTTCAGAATGAACTTCCTCCAGATTAGAGCCCTCCAGGGGCACAAGTGTCCACATTTGGTCCACTGTGCTCTCTTGCACAGTCTGCTGGGGAATCTCTGCTCAACACCTAGAGCACCACCTCCCCTTCCTCCTTCTCTGACCCTGGTGACTTCAGGGATGCTTCTCACCTTTTTTTAGCTCATTCCTCACTGCATGTGTAGTATTTTCCCCCATTCTCCCAGAGGCATCACCCATTTTTTTGACAGGCTCAGTTGTGTCCATCACTGGGTCCATTGGAGCTGACTGGAAATGACTGTGCAAAGCATGGAGCGGCACTGGCCTCTCCTCACAGAGGCCACCCTGTAGCTGCTCTACCAGCACCTGGGCACTGGCAGTACATACAGTGCCTGAATTTCCTGTAAGGCACCAGAAGTCCCTGGGAAAGGGATCAGCCCACATGTTCCACTGAGAAAGAACTTTCTGTGACAGATGCGGCACTAAGAATGTGAATAAACACAGAATTTAGTAGTGGCCCAACTGAAGACATCCACAGCAAAGAGGCTTTGCTTTCATACCAAAACTGGTGTCTAAATTCCTTCTGCATTGCCTGGAGAGCAGTTTAGAATCAGATTCACATCAGTTGCCATAATATTTCCTAAATGAAGTCTGAAGCAAAAACAACGCTAAGAAATACCAAAGAAACAAAGTAGCTCGAATCCCTCTTCGCTCTTTGGGTTAAGTACATGTATGGCAAAAACAATCTGAAAACTAAAAATCTAAATTTTCCCTTTTTAAACACAAAGAAGCCTAAGATAACGAAAGCCATCCAATTCCTAAGAATAGACAAATTCCCTTAAGCTGAGGAGTTTTGGAGTCTAGAAGTCTCCACACCCCAGGGAGAATGCTTGAATGAGCCAACCATCTACAAATGTGAAACTTACCAGTTCATAAATTGATGATGACGCAGAGCTCCAGATGTGTCTAGAAATATAAAGGCAGAGTTGTACAGTCTTCCTTCTCCAGTGCTTTTTAAGAGTAAGCTTAAGTGTCACCTTGCTCAACAGGTTGACAAATATGAATCACATTTTTGGTGCTCAGTGTATGGAGTACTTAGTCACACTACTGGTGATTCCATTCATCTCAATACAGAGTGTTGAAACAGCTGGCCAGTGGTGATTATATGATTCACCAAAGGTCAAAAAAAGCACTGGAACTGTTCTAGAAAATTGAATATTATTCCAGTTAGGATAGTGTTGCTATGACCTAGGTATCTTTCTCACTCTAGCCACAAGACTATCAAAGTAGCTACAAAACTACTTTATGTTTTATGCGGATGGAAAGAATCGGGAACTCCTGAGGTTGCCAGGCTGCAGTTCAACTGCTACAATCATCCATGTAAAGATTATGGAGGAAAAATGACTCAGGGGAATAAGATTACCAAGGCTAAAATAATTACTTTTATGTATAAAGAAGAAAGCTCTGCGTGGACTGTGTAGCTTCTGAGATAAACAGACACATATGATTGTGCCAGTGTAATTTGGAGAGAGCTGGGAGAAGTGAAGTGGAAGTTTTTGTCCCCCAAGGAACTGTTTCTGCAGCCCACATCAACAGAGGCATGCCCACTGCACAGTGCCATGTAGCCTGACCCATCAAAAGAATAATTTAATCTTCAGAATTTTCAAATTCTCATCTCTCTGAGCGACTAAGGTTCAATTCATTTAATTAAAATTTAAATGAGATTACAATTCCCTGTTTGACGTTTCAATGGTCACTAGGACTTTACAGCATTAGTCAATGTCCCTTTCATATTAAAGGATTTGAGAAAATGTCTCACATCCAGGTACTTTATACTATCCCAGTACTGTTGATCTGGATTTGTTTTGCTGCTTCCTTTTTAACTGCTGATTATTCCTGGGCTTGAAAAGTAATACAGCCAGAAAAATGTGCATGGTCTAGATTTCCCCAAAAGTTAAATAAATAGAAAATCCATTGTCAAAATTAATTTTTATATAGTATAAAGCATAGCTCAGAACTGCTCTTGCTAAATACTCTGGGCTTTTTTGCTTTTCTCTTTTTTTCACAGATTGTTTATCATTCCCCCATTTTCATCTTTTTACAAAATTATTAATATTCTCTGCGTACTCATTACCTGTTCCTTCATCCTCTGAAAGACTTGAGTATACACAGTACAGTAACATTTCTCACGAGTTATAAGCATGACCTATATGATATAAGCCAGCATTTAAGCAAGAGGTACTGGTGATGGGTGATTTAATTATAGATGAATTTTAGCTGACTTAAACAAAAGAAATCAAGAAGGGGTTATATTGGGTTTTCGTGGCCAGGTTTTGGTAGCAGGGGACTACAGGGGTGGCTTCTCTGAGGAGCTGATAGAAGGTTCGCCCATATCTGACAGAGCCAATAGCAGCTGTCTCCAAGATGGACCTGCTGCTGGCCAAGGCTAGGCCCACCAGTGATGATGATAGTGCTTCTGGGATAATGCGTTTAAGAAGGAGGAAAAAAAACCCTGCAGCTGCAGACAGAGAGAGGAGGGATAATATGGGAGAGAAACAGCTCTGAGTACACAGGGTCAGTGAAGAAGGCGGGGGAGGAGATGCTTCAGGGACAGGAGCAAAGATTCCCCTGCAGCCCCTGATGCAGAACTTGGTAAAGCAGCTGTGCTTCTGCAGCCCATGGTGGTTCATGATGAAGCAGAGATCCCCCTGAAGCTTGTGGAGGACTCCAAGCAGGCAGATATACCTGAAAGAGGCTGTCACTCCATGGGAAGCCTGCACTGGAGCAGGCACCTGGCAGGACCTGTGGCCCCATGAAGAGAGGACTGTCACCCTGCAGGGGTTTGGAGCACATTTGCAGGCAGGACATGTGACCCCATGGGGAACAAACCTGGAGTAACCTGTTCCTGAAGGACAGCACTTTGCAAAAGAGATGCACAAAGGAGCAGTTCATGAAGAACTGCAGCCTGTGGGAAGGACTCACTGTGCAGAAGTTTGTGGAGGACTGTCTCTAATGAGATACTCAGGTTTGATTATTGCCTGGGCAGTGTCCAGTGGTAGTACAAAACTGTAGGAAAGTCAGGTATGCAATTTCATGTCACCTACTTAACCACAGAGAAGCATGTATTGAGGTCCCTTTCAATTTTCCTTTTTATTTCCTTTGTATTGTGATTCCTGACAGTGCTGACATATCCCATTTCATCATGTGAGTCTCTGAGTGTCATTGTATCCAGCATTTATTCTATTGTCTGCATCTCTGCTCTCCTGGATAAGGGATGAAAGGAATACAATTGATTTAACTTATTTGTCTTATGAAGAGAAAGTATCTTAAACTATCAGCTAAATGTGTCTGCCTGTTTAATGGAGAGAACCAACTTCCAAAGGCCCTCAGCTAGGATACAAATCTATTATATTCCAGTAGAGACTTATTGTGGTTACTTTAGGCACAGGTCAGGAGCTATAAGTTGGAAATTATTCCCTTTGCTAGACTTGTAATGGGCATTTAAGTTTCTGATCCCAAACTGTTTTGCTGATAGACTTAGCTGACCTTGGAGAAGGTCAAATTTTACCTGAGTTTGCTACAGCTCTGAATCTAAAGACTCCCTGACTCGTCAATTATACCTAAACAGGACTCACAAACTTATAATTCTTGTAACTGAACTGAGCTTCTCATGATCTGTGAGGCTCTATTTCTTTTTGAGTTGAAGTATTTTGAGAACATACCTTATGCCTGAAATACTTCTGCCTGCTGGGATCATATAGAAAGGATGATTCTATCTTACCCACTATGCCATTGTGATTCCTGGAATAACTGCCTCCCAAAAGTAAACACAGGTTTTATTCATAAAAGGACTAGCTAGTGCACTCCAAGAGAAAATCTGCAATGCACACAGAGTGTGGACTGCCATGGAAACCAGGCCTGGGAGAGATTTGAGAACAAAGTTATTTGACACTGTGACAGTATTTCGATACTCCATATCTTCCTTGTAAAATTAGTCCTTCACAGATAATATACTATTTCATTACAAAAGAACAACATGAATAGAAAAACTCTTCAGGATCTTTTTAAACTGAATGTATTACTTTAATCACAATATGATCAAAGGCATGCAGTGGGAAGCTGGCCACTGTGACAGAATAACAACTTCCTGGTGTAGAAACAAGAGAAGTGCAGCCACACTTGTCATTTGTCATAGTGAGAATGTTTGACTGATGCTGAAAATCAAAGCAAGAATTATCTATGAACCACAACACAAAAGTACAGCACAATAAATCTCTCATCTAGTAATTAGACAGCAAGTTAGCAAGTCATGGATAACAAGAATGCCTCTACATGTCACTTTGGGGTAACATTTTAAGTAGAAGAATCCTGGAGAAGTGAAGAAAGATAATCAATATGGTTATCAATGACACTAATTTCACACAAACATCTGGGAAATTAAACATGCTCTTTAGGAGTTGTTTCTTGCAGTAACTTGTAAAGAAATGAATAAGTTGCAAGCCAAACTTCATGTCAATATATTGAGTGGTGTGGTAGCAATGATATTTATTTCAGCCTGGAAACTTTTCAGAAATTAAATACTAATATAAAAACATTTAAAAAATATTTTTCAAATACTTTTTTTTTTGTTTTCTTGCATGCAGCTTTACCTTTACAGCTAAATATTCGGGTTGTCTTGAATCTGAATATCTCGGATATAAAATATAAAAATAAATTAAAAACTTATGGGGGAAAGAGGCACTTAAGTGAAAAAGTCTGTATGTTGCATTTATAACGACAGTACTGATGTAAGAGAAAAAGGTTTTGTCAAGTCTTGGGAAAACTCTGCATTCTGAATGTTTCTGCAGAGGCTTATAGCACACTTCTCTTTAGGTTGAAAGGGACTTGAGTGAACACTGGTTAGGCATTGATTAGGGTCTAGCTTTTTATACTAGTGAAGCACAGATCAAATGTGCACCTAAAATTTGCACATCTTATAGCAAAATTTCCTTACCAACTGAGTCATTTTCACCAACACTAGCACTACACTGCCAACATACTTGGAGAAAAGGCTGTTTTACTTGTGTGTATTGTGGTTTTTAAGACTGAATAATATTCATTGAAGCGCAATCCTTATAACTCATAGTAAGTGCCCAGAGTTTTCCCACTTGGCTCAGTAAGTGTTCTATAAAATACTGGTTTCTTTTATTTTTAGTTTCTTTAGAGTGGAAAATGAGCATGTTCTATGCCATTGCATACTGTTTTGACCTGAAGAAAGTAATATCTAATACATTCATAAGCTTAAATTCCATTGAGAGCTATTCAGGTCCAAATGTTTAGTTGATTGTGTTCACCATTTCTAATAATTCAAACAAGCAACAAGAAAGTGGTTGGCAAGCAGTGATTAAGAACACCTGTTATTCATAATCATTTTTGTCTAACTAGTTAACACAGTAATTATTTCTTGATTGGAAAGCTCTTTGAAGAAGAATACCTGGAAGCTAAAACTTGAATTTGGGCCCAAAGATTAAAACAAAAATCTAATTATCTGCTACATAACTGTATGGCAACAGATCTGAAAAACTGCACCAAATTTCTCATATGTTAACTGTGATTACTGATGTTTACTAATCAGTTTTCTGCCTGTAGCATCACCTTTACCTATGAAGTGAATGATATTGAGAAGACATGAATCAGTTTGGAAGTTGTTTTAAATCAAATCTTTCAGAAACAATGCACTTCCATGAACTTAAGGATGATGAGGTAGAGACACTCCCCAAACCATTCCATTTAGAACTGGCATTTTTCCCTGTCAGTCACCTGTAGATAAGGCCCAGCCAGGGACCTTTTCTTCTTTCATGGCTGAGAACTGCAGTCAGTGATTTCTGTTTTACCCATGCACCTCTGATTTAGAATGGAAAAGAGTAAAGCATCAGGTAGCTTAAGTATGTGATGAGTTTGGCCTCAGGTCCTGAATTAGCTGACAAGCACTGTTGTCTTTGTTGCAAGGACACTGAAACAATAATAACTTCATGTTTTTCTTCCAATAGACTAAGCTTGTTCCTGGTTTCTTATGCCCATAAGAATGCATGGGTGTAGAAAACCTATAATGCTTTATAGCTTAAGAAGAATTACATGGCTGTTGACATCAGAAAAACATGGATCTTTGAAAAACTGAACCAGATTGATAGTTTTCCTTTGCTTTGCTCCTAGTCTTCTGGTCTTCTATTGTGCCTTGATTTCAAGAAATTGTTTTTGTTGTTGTGTTTACTCTTTGCCTATATTCTAATTTGAACCATTAGACTCAACTTTTCTTTACATTAAATTTGTCGTGGTCTTGTTGTGTATAACAGAGGAGGGAATTCAGCCACCTGTTCATCATTTCTTGTAGTGGCTGTGACAGCAATCTCTAAGACATTACAGAAGTAGGTCCACTGTCACTCCACTTCTTTTCCAACACAACTTAGTTTTTCCTACTCTATCTTGATTGAAAAAAGTAACTGTTTCCCTCACCCTGCTCATAGCCAGATACATCCATAATATATCTATAAATTGTCATTATTATACATAGGTATTCCTGATCTGAGGCTAAATTTGGCTTTAATGCTACACAATATCCAAAGAACAGTAGCTATAAATCTTACAGCAATCTATACCAATTAAACCACAATGCCTTTATGAAAATTTTTTTCTGTTCTCTTATTTATTGACAGATTTTGTTGTTTTTTTTTTAATTACAACACAATGAAATGATGGTAAGTACATAAGATGCAATAGTATAAAAAGCCATTTTAACCCTTCCCTTGGTTAAGACACTTACAGCAGACAAGAACTGCCCCACCCCAATTCCCCCCTTCTCAAATGAAAACAAAAAATAAATATAAATTAATAAATATAAAACAAATCACTGCACAGCCCTTAACTCTTTGATTGCCATGGCAAGAACCATAATGATGATTCCAGCGTGTGACGTTCGGTGGTTAAAGGTTGCCGCAGCAGTCAAAGGGTTATAGCATTGTAAACATAAGTACTTTGTTGAAAATGTTCAGTCATGTTAATGGTCTACAGCAATGAGATTATTATCATGACCCCTTGACCTTTAATGACACAACAGTATAAGGAGTTAAAGAGATTAGCCTGGTGAGCTGTTACATAGATTAATTAACCCATTTAGTTTAACAATGCACTATGAGGTCTTGATTTACTAACAAAAGACTACTTTATATAATAAAATACTGTTCAATGCATTGATCAATTAAATCAATGAAAAAACCAGTCTAAGCACCACAAAAGTTTGCCTGATTATATCGGACAGTCATAATACACTTTAGCACCATTTAGTCAGCCTTGCATTTGCACACAAACAAGCTTTGTGTTTGTCAGTAGAAGCTACCTGAAGGAATAACATATGTCAGTTATAAAAAGGTTACTGTATAAAATGCTGTGTGAGCCAATAAAATAAAATAAAATAACAATAATAAAATGAAATTCAGTTGCAGAAAGCAAATAAATGCTCCAGTTATTTTGATACTAGCACACATCCTAATAAGCGGAACATGGGCATGAAATGAACATGGAGCTATGCAGAGAAAAGGGAATGAAAATGAGAAATTTGTTTCCCACAAGAGAAATCATCACATCCATATTCTGACTTATTTGTCAGACTTTGAAAATTAAATGAACAACTGTAGGGTGGTTGAAGATAAAGAGGTTGAAGAGCTCATGTTTAACAATATGTGAGTTTTAAGGTCATGTTGTCCTATCAACTGCACAAACAGCCTTGTCTCTGCATGAAAAGTTGATTTCGTCTTTCTCAGACATGGAGGATAAATAAGCAAATCTGGGTGGGCAGAACCACAACTGTAGTAGCTTCTAGCTAACATATTGGAACCAGAACAATTTCTCTTGGAATTACAGGGATGAAGGAATGTCAACAAGAATGAAAATGGAATCAGCTGCTAAAATAAAACTCAACAAGCAGAACAAAGGAAGAAATCAAGTTCTGATAGATACAAGAATACAGAACCTGGAGAGAACACAAGGTGCATGTTACTCATAAAGAGAAACTAGGATGTGTATGAAGCCTGGAAAACAATGTACCCTTCTTGTATATATCCATATCAAACTCTAGTTGACTACAGACTGACAAAACTAGCTGCACATGCTTTAACTGCTAACAATACTACCACAGGACTGGCAAGGAGAAGACATTGCACCCCTCAAACATTTTCTGATCACATAGGAACACCTATTACATAAAGCAAACCTCAGAAGTCAAACACCTGCACCTTTCTCTGCAAGCTGTGTCTGAACTGGGCAATGAATCCAAGATTACAGTTGGAAATGACAGAGAGTTCTTTATATGTGATACTGAAAAATTAGGATCAATTGGAAAACAGGGCATAATAGCAAAGCATTCTGCCATGCAACAGTGCTAGCCTATTATGCTACAGCAGTAGATAATGGTAACTGATGTGTGTCTATGAACTGACTTGTTGTAGAGGAAGGAGTCCAGCCATAAAATTCTTGTCTGAATATCCATGACACAGATTATAGGCATCAGAATGCAAAGGAGAAAGAGAAGAGGTTAAAGATGAGAACTGGAATCACTAAAAATAACAGACTGTTGAAATGCAACTTTCTAGTCTGCTCACCTTTCAGAGATGTGATAAACCATACATACAAATAGTATGCAATGGCTGACATCAAAAATGGTAGGTCACTGCTGCTATACCACTGTACATCTGACAAGTCAAGTCGTTTCAAGATGCAACTAAAGAATCCATGATGATCAGCCCTGGTGGTATCGTGCCTCTTTCACACAAGACTTAAGGATGGCAATGTCAATGGATGGCCAAGGCTTCAATAATCTGCTTTAGTTAGAGCTCAATGTTGGAGTCCTGGACAATAAACAAGATTCAGTGAAAGATATACATCAAGTTCCTCAAATATTCGCAGGAGATTTGAGAAGGTATTACCTCTTCATTTTAGACACAAAAAGCTGTAATTCCTAGTGACAAACTGTAAAAAGTTGTACATGTTTAAAATGAGATAGACAGCAAAATTTTTTTGCTTGTTTGTATAATGAAGAGATCATTTCCCACTTGCCTACCAAGGGAAAATACAAAAATAAATATTGCCTTAATTAGTTAGGAAATATGTCAAGGTGCAGTGAGAAAAGGGGATGGAGGGGAATAGAAGTTTGACTGCACTTATCAAATTAAATATAGAAATAGAAATAGATGATTCATCCAAAGGCCATAAAGTATTTCTGTCATATCAAACACTTCAGGACTATCACAGAAATAAAGATACAGGGCTGTAATACAGACTAGTAGAGGTTAAAGACTTCCTTGTCCTCCAATATTTTATTCAGTGGAGTTTTTCAAATCATCCTCTAATCTAATTTCTGAGAAGAAACAGAAGGACATGTCACTGTGACCAGTTTTTGCACAGAGATTCAGATTAATATTAGTTTGACTAAATCTATCTCAAAAGACTTTGATTGGACCAGATAAATAATGTACTATATCTTACTATATATATTTGCAGTCAGGTTTAGAGCAACTATATTGAGAAGCTCTTTGACTGACTGCTATCTGGTAGGTTATGACTCCAAATACGGAATTCAGTGTGGACTTTCTACAGCCTAACAGATATCTTTGTTGTTGGGGGCCAATAATACTTTCCAAGCTATCATCAAGCTCTTGGTAATATCTCTTCTCTTTTATTGTTGATTACATGAAATTTTAGTGGTGTTAGTGAACCTTGTCTCCATCTTTTTTGACAAATTGGTGTTGTACTTGAACTTTTGAGTCAAAATTTTTTCATGCCTTCTACTATTTTCTTTTGGTAATCAAAAATGGAAATGTTCTTATGCTACTTTTCTTGTGTCTGTCTGTAGGCTTTGACCAAAAGACCTAGTTGACTTTCCTGTGGGTCCTAGAAGTTGTGGAAAGTTCATGACTAGTTTAAGTTTCCTCTGAGAAAGACTTCAATAGGGTGTTAATTTAAAACTGTATTTGTCATCACTGTGATCCAAGCACTGCTATCAGTACACATTCCTCTGAAAGTGGTAGCATGTCTTGGATGGTGAAAAGGGAGGATCTTGAACCTTGATCTATCCTGTAAAATGATTTTCAGCCAGACACAGTAAGACAATACTGTGATTTGACAAGTGATATCTGCATGTTTTGGTAACACACTAAAGATAGATGTTATGTATATGTAAATATATGTATGTATATTTATATATATGTATATATATATATGCTTGACAACGCTTTGCCTATTTCATTACATAGAGTAAGAGCTGGGACTAGAGTATTTTCATCATCACACATTCCTTCAATTCTGGATTCCTATTCAAGGTTAAATTTCATTGAGTATAATGATGTCAGTTATTTCCATAAGCTGTGAGTATTGACAACAGCTATTCTGAAAAGTCTTTTTGATTGTTTTTATCTGCCTGCTGATGCATGGTCAGAATTCCTAGCACTTTATCATATGAGGTAAAACACAACCATGTACATATAAGCTGCAGCTATGCCTTGCAGGTATGAATTGTAGTTGTCATGATCATTTAAAACAGTGCTGTAGGTTGCTGATGATGTCTTCTGAATGCATGCCATCACATGTATAATGTCCTAAGTTACATAATTCTGCTTATATCCAAGCAGACAAACTGTGCAGAGCTGACTTCAACCCAGTGTTCCTGTAAGATATGAAGGTGATCAGTGTGTGAGCACTGGCAATGTTGTGGCAATGGCCAAGCATAGCACACACAGTATGTTCTTCTCTGTTTAGAATCATTGTATGCCCAAATATGTATTTACCTGCAATATATCAGTTGTAAGTCAGTACTTTTTGAGATCTATTTAAATTAATCTAATTTTAAACACTGACAAAGAGTAGTAGAAACCATCATTTTGGAAAGTGATGGAAACAGTGATACTTTGGAGAAACTGATTTTCTCTTCTTTAAGGTTGCAAAATGATAGTAAGGGAACCAATTTTTTTATGCCTTAGAAACACAGATTACTGCTGACACTAAGTACTCTTGGCTTCAACAAGGCAGATGAATTTATGCACAGCTATGTAAGCTATGAATGTGTATATAAACTGGGTGTTAAATACCAACACATTAGGATGGAAATATGAATTAGAAACATTATTTTATGACTCAACACACAACCCTGCAAGTGGTGAACCCATATGGACATTCACTGATTGGCAGAGTTGCACTGTTCTGTTGCCAGTATGTAAGTAACAAAATACTTCACTAAAACCTCTTCAAACTCAATTGTCATATTGTTAAGGACTAACCAGGTACTTTAGGAAGTTATTTTACGTCAGCATTCTGTTACTAATCCCAGTTCCCAGAAAGCCAGTTCCTGGAATGATGGATTGGTAAATGGGTTATCCAAGACCCATGCATGGCACAGAATGAATGGGATTACTCCACAAGATGGAGACAATATTCAGAATATGTTTTACTGCAAGAGTAAAAAAAAAAAAAAAAAGGTCATAAAAGGCTATGAATTAAGATATGCTGCTTCAAGAAGGTTGTAGTTATAAAAAGGACTTGATTCAATTTCATATGGTAGAAATAACTATTAACTAATGAGAAAACCTTGGTTTATGTGGTGGCTATAGTAATAATAAACTGTGGACAATGGTACTGTACAGAAGCAGAAGAAACTAAGCTGTGTGACTGGAAAGCTTCATGCCATCATAAGTAGCTGGGATGTGTAATGATTATTGTTTATGAAGTTTTACTGTGACAGCAAGTGACTGCTGCATACATATCCAAGTACAGAAAACCATCTTTAGCATGCTAGTTTACATCAGCCTTTCTTCATTTATGTCTTCTCTGCATCTAAAATTTATTTAATCTATACTGTTGGTAGACCAGAGCAATACTTAAGGCCATCTCCACAAAGTAAACATATTTTATGGGCACCACTCACAGAATATCCTCTTTCAAAGACAATTCCAAATGTTAATTAACTGACTATAATTTGTAGATGATATTCTAAAGCTGTATACTGGGAAAGAAGACCTGTCTATAATGCATGTGTTTAATGCTGTCTACATCCTTCCTTGAAATACATTTTGATTTTAGGAACAGACGCTTGCTGTGCTCACACACTGATTCTTCAAAATATGATCTTCTGATTATTATTGGGCATTTATACTCTACATACATATATATATATCAATTAATTCCACACCATACAAAATCTATGCTGCCTAACATTAGAGGCTACCTTAGATCAAGCCTCAAATGGAGTCAGTTTGCAGCAAGTGATGGTATGCTTTTGATGTTTACCAGACATTTTCAGCATGGATGGCACTGATGACAATGTCTTCCTCCATCAGCCTCTGACGTCTCAGATGGCAAGTCACAAGAAAGTGTTAGACAGATTTGACTCACACATTACATCTTTTTCATGAGACTAGTGGCAGACAATTCATTGAATTACATGCATATATCAGAGATTAATTTTATGAGCACATGGTTCATTTACACCCGATTTTGTAACTGACATATGTTTAAACGGTAATATCTCATGAGAACCACTCTGTCTGCAGTCTGTGTACTGGGAGCTAAGGAAGTATGTCTAACATTACAATGCCGGGGTATCACAACTATACCATTGTATTGAATAACAGGTTATCTGTTCCTCAGCTTCCAGACAATATTATTTGATTTACAGCACAGCTGGACACCTAAGTGGCCAGTGACATTTGTTTCTTCAGCCAATAGTACTGATTTCCCTTACAGCTCATAGACCTGCAGTCATCTATTTATACTTCTGGAAACAGAGGCGTCCAGAGACAGGCTTGACAACAACAAAAGGCAAACTGGGAGCTGCTGTTCTGTAATGGCTGCTTCACATCTCCCACTGCCATGGTGCTTCCTTCACCTCTGCAGTAGGTGATAAAACCTAGGCCATGTTGTAAGGAGATATGGCAGCCAGGACAGAGCAAGCCCCTGCAGTCATATCCTTGCTCCCCTGCCCAGTCATCTCATGCTCGTTCCAAAGTTGGCTGCTAATGATATGGTAGCTTGCATTTCTACTTCCTCAAAAATCCAGTGCCAGGAACATTCACTGTTCAGTTTACTATGTGTATGTTTTAAGATTTGTCACAATAATGGTTCAAATGCCAAAAAACAAAAACAAAAACAAAAACAAAAACAAAAAAAAAAAAACAAAAAACAAAAAAACAA
>VXBB01003372.1:107006-171273 GCA_013399915.1 Illadopsis cleaveri | reverse complement strand
AAAAAAAAAAAAAAAAAAAAAAAAAAAAAAAAATAGGAATGTAATGTTTCCATTGCTAATAGGCAGACCAACTTCCTAGACTATGCACCTTTTCTAACCAACAAGCTAGAATTAGATTCTATATAATTTGGTACCAAAAGCTACATTTAACTGATATTTAGATTGTAAAGTAAGACCCCTCAAAAAGTTGAAAATTCAAAAATTAAGCTTTACACTCTGTTCTTAACCCACAGTGCTATTAGCACAGGAGTCTTGATCAAGCAACTGGGGATGTGAAGTATGCTTCTAAGAAAAAGTGTAAGTCTGCCTCTTATATTTGGATCTATTAGCTTATGTTATTTTAATTCACAAAATTAGCCTTAAAAAATCTTTTTCTTTAATTATCCCCTCCCTTTTCCCACTTCGAAAGAAGAAAAAGAACAAAAGTTCATCGGAATATATAAAATATGCATTACATTTATTCAGGAGACTTGAAAGGGCTCCTCTGGAGCCATTTGAGTCTCTCCATCCCAGTCTATCCAGTAAATATACAGTCACATATTTTAAATTTTTTTTTTTTGGATAAAAATCAATTTTACCTACAGTCAATAACCTTTTAATGGGTTTAGATATTGAAAGACCAAAGGAAACACTGTCATAATCTACTCTGGCCTTCTGCATCATACAGACCAGAGTACTCTGAAGATACACAACCATGTGCAGTCAGCTTGACAGACTGTAGCTGAGTAACACAACACATATTCAGTTTTGTACTGTTCCAAAGTACAGATTATGACAATAGTAATATGGGAATGTTTATTACAAGAGTTATGGCACATGAGCAGGAACCCAGATTGCAGAACTGAAAATATTTTCAATTTGCTTTTTCGTAATTCTGATAGTTATAGGCCCTTTTAGAGAAATAAATATTCAAAAAATAAAATTGTCTTAGAACTTTTACTAATTTAAGTTCAAAATTAGATCAGGCAACATCACTAATTTACTCTGAAATTCTATAATTTGAAACTAGCCAGTATGTGTTCGGAAATTACAGTGGACACAAATGCTCCTACATCTTTTTAGTTAAAGCAAACCTTTATGACTGTTATTACCTACTGAAAACATGAGTATGTAACAGAAATGTTGACACGATCTTGCTTTGTGTGACATAAACATGCCAATATAATTCTTTTTTTCTCCCTCTCTCTGTATGTAGCATATATGCACTTTTAACTAAAAGAAAATAGATTCAACTTATCATGTATTCATGTATCTACGATGTACCATATACCAAGCACTAGAATTATCACACTTACCTTCCTGCATAATTACAGTTAAATTCTCCAAACACAAATATTTTTGTTACCTTATCAAAAAACAACAGTCAACATGCTCAGCACTTCATTACTGTCAGGGAAACCATTGCAGAAAAAGTTAAAGCTGCCATGAAAGATATTTATAAATTGAAATGAAATTTTCAAGTGAATAAAAAAACTAATGAGATGCTGTTCTGACTCTAAAATAAATAAAAAAAAATCTCCTATTGTAGAGGAAAAGCAAATACAGAGTAAGTAGTTCTTTTAGTATTTTCCTCCAACTATCCTAGGGAAAAAAAAATTGGAACAGCAACATCAATCATTTTGTTCCGTCCATAGCAGAACATAACTTATAGTAGTTTGTTGACAATAAAAATTTCTCAATGGATTAAAATGTGCATGTCTGTGTATGTGTGTGTTTGTGAGCTTTTATAAGTATACAAACACACACATCTTAATACATATGAAAAACAGCACATAATTTCAAATTCACCAAATGAGCTGATCCGCAGCAAAAATCCTGTGCAACTAAATTGTCAATAAATCTATATTTTCAGCAACAACTGACCTGGATTTACTAAATAATGCTATGGGCTGATACTGGTGCGCTTCTAACCTACAGTATGCAGTACTTTTACAAAACATCTCCAAAATGCCATCTTGCATTGCATATTTGTTGTAAAACTATATCTTTCTCTAATCTTCATTTTTGTTAACCATACATATGTATATCTGTTTATGCTCTAAGAAATAGGTTTGCAATGCTTTATAGCATGCCACATATGTTCGTAAGTCCTCAAATCAATACAAAATCATGTAATTGAAAAAAAGGCATACTATTTTTCATGCTATGCTCAATATAAATATAAATTCAAGGCAGTCAAGCTATCCATTACCAAAACAATAATAATCATAATATATATGTATATATACCTACACTCTCTAAAAAGTGATTCAGTTATGTGGATTAAGAAACCAGTAAGAAATTGGTTGAACATAGTATAAAAGTCTCATTTTATGTAAAAGCCCATACTGGCCATTTCAAGTATTTTAATACTTTCCTATAACCTTTTCATTAATAACTAGATATTTGTAGAAATAATAATTTTATACTGAAAATTGTATTCAAGTTAAATAAAAATCAACTTCTGCTGTAATTCATTTTTAGAGTGTGCATGTATACATAGCAAAATACCTTTCTACAGACCTATCATAAATATTTTAGTCTATGTCATTTCTCTCCTACTAAAACACTTCCAATTTTTTTCTCAAATTTTGGATCATGTCTATCAGGCCTTTCAAGAAATAAAACGCATCTTAGCTCATTTGCAACACCAGATTCCCTTCAGTTTGTGCCAGTTTGCAAGTTAAAGGTCAAAGACACAGGACAGTACACTTTAAGGAAATTCAGACAGTGAAGCTGTTCACAGAAGACAATGTTTAACTTGGTAATGACAGTCAACAGGTCAATAATCAAGTTCAAGGCAAGCTGTTCATTGTTGCAAAAGCTACTCCCCTCAAAACCTGGCTTTCATAAAAAACCAGGTGTCTGACTTTTGGGGTGCATCATTCTGACCATCTTTAAAAAGTTCACAGCCCAGTGACTGTAAAGCCTATCACTGCAAGAAGCAGCTCCTAAAATCAATAAAGAGGTCTGTCAGTTGCTGACTTTTCTCTAGGAAAAAATTATTGATACAAACCCGCTCTGCAGGTCACATGAAAATGACAATACTGCTGTTAGCACAAATTACGCAGAATGACAAAATGTTTTGGTGGTCTCTTGGCTCTGTCAGTTGATATCACATTTGACCAAAGGCCAGAAATTTTAACCCTTTGAGAACTACAGTGAGCATGCAAAAGGGGTAACACACCAGAGGATACTCATGCACTATCAGAGTCATCTTCTTAGCTTTCCTTTGAAACTGTAACTCCACTTCTGCAAAGGCAAATGGAATTGTCATGCAACATAATCTCAAGAGAGAAATCCAAGATGTTTAAGATAAGAGGTTAAGCTATAAAATTGTTGCCATCTCAGAAAAATTCTTGGTAAGTGGTAGAAATTATTAAAATACATTTGGTTTCTTTAACAAGAAAGTAGCTGGTAAATATATTTTGTTTTCTATTCATGTTATAAATGCTTTTCTATCAATAATGCAAATAATTTAAAATGCAGTCACAAGAAATCTGTTTTGAAAAACAGATTTTCTTTGGAAACCTGTATTACCCAAACACAATTCTATAGTTTAATGATGACCAAGATTAACATCCACTAGACTCTGAAAACTGGATGCAATAGTTCTCAAAGGGTTACACCACCAATATAATACCAGTGTAAAGTTTCTCAATAGCATGTCTGTTGTTTTAGTTCATTGAAATCCACTTCAGAGACACACTGCTTTTTACCATTCTTTGGAATGAGTGCTCCTGACAGACCTATAAAAGGCCTGGGGTAGTTGGCTTGGTACAGCTTGGGAAAGATAATGTAGAAAAACCAACCAGAAATCAAACAAACCAATAAAAAGGTTCTGCTTGAATATAGTATTGAATATGAGTTTAAAACATTGAGAACATAGCCCAGAGCAGCTGTAAAAAACACAAAATGAATGTATTAAGGCTGTTACTATATTGCAGATATTTTGGCCCCTTGTTTGTTGGAAAATGGCTGTCCGAACAGTCTGAAGTCCTGCGTGTCATCCGAGTCTCCCACCTGACAAAACTGGAAGTAGGAGTATAGGACTTTATCCGTAGCAGACAGAAAGCAATCCTCTTTGGAGACAAAGCTGTTTTGGGTCTTCTCACTTTCCTGAAAGTTCCATTGTTGGTTGTTGTGTTTCTCTAAAAAAATTTACTTTCAGCAAAAAATTTGTCGAAGGGGAACAGGCCTTAAGGGAAAATTGTAGAAACGTTGGAGATATTTTTATTCCTCTTCATTAGTTAATCCTGATAGTTTATAGGGCTTTGAGCGTGCAGAGGGAAGGCCTAGAATCGAATGACAAAGAAAGACAAAGGACTGAAGAAACAGCAGATACTGTGTATCATGGAAGCTTCCCAGCTGAGTGAATCGCCACTCATGCGCAGGACAGGCAACCCCCTGGGTTTTAAAGATCAGCTTTGTTTCAGACTGACAGATGCCCGCTCCTAGCTAGGAAACTGCATAACAGCTCTTGTGTTGAATCTCAAGTTACCACAAACTCCTGGGAGGGAAAGAAAAAAAACTCGAAACCCTACATCACACCCACTCTTGCATAGAGCGTTTGCAGTACAGTATGTGGCGGGGTGTTCCTTTCCTTTTGAACTGGAACACAGTGTAAACCAAGACAAGGAGGCACAAGGCCAGGATGCAGGGAATGACGATCGCTATGGCTTTCACAGTGCTGGCTGTGTTGTCCAGTTTGATGACAATGTCAACATCATCTTGAGGGCTGTGTTGGTCTTTATCTCGGTCTGTTGGTCCATCACAACCCATAAAATCCTTGAGGATGGATCTGGGATAGCCAGGTTCCACCCTGAGCATCTGGTTATTGAATTTCCAGTACTCTTTTCCTTTGTAGAAATATGTGAAGCCTGAGGGGAAGAAAGTAGAAATTATTCGTGGTCATATGAAATCATGCCATCAATGTACCATGATGGAAGTTATTGGTATCAATTTTTTTTGTAATTAAAAAACTCAAAAGACATACAGAATAGACTTCAGTTATAGGTCTTTCAAATATTTTTTATAAATTTTTTTTCCTCACTGTCTCTAGAAATCTAACATCGAGTTTGGGGGTTTTGTTTTGTTTTGGTTTGGTTTGGTTTTGGTTTTATTGTTTGTTTGTTATTTGTCCTTTCGTTCAGTAAACTGAGATTTTATTTTCTTTCATTACTACAAAAATAATCAAATAATTCCAGAGAATACAGCCTATGACAGGTCAAGGTTTGTCAAGTTTGTTCATTCACTGAATAACCAACGAGAGCTGGAATCCTCAGGGACAAGACTTTAAAGCCTTTCAAGCTTCTCTTCTTTAAAGCCTCATGACCCCTTCCAGATGGGAAGTCTGAAACAAATTGCAATGCTATGCTATGCTATGCTATGCTATGCTATGCTATGCTATGCTATGCTATGCTATGCTATGCTATCCTGAATAGAGAACTGACCCTCTTTAATCTCACATATCCTATTGCTGTATTTCAGACTGGAGACTGGATGAAATAACAGCATCTTTCACATGAGAAAACAGGTGTAACCAGATTTAAGTTTTCTGTAAAGACCTGATATTTGTTAATTCAGGCACAATCCAATGTTATTATTAAACATGCTTAAATGGACAAAAAAACTTGACTCTTGCCAAAAATCTCTATTACTTTATTCTATTACTTTATTATCCCAGCAGAAAAATGACATTGATATGGCAAGACACAAACCTTCAGGATGGGTGAACTTCCTCCTACTGTTTATGAACTGAATGGAAACAGCTGGATTTTTTTTCTTATCTTCACTTTATACATCTCATATATTTCCTGCAGTATTAAAGGCTACTAAGACAGATTGGGCACTATTTGTAGTTAACAATGCTTCCTGAAAAGGGTGGTAACTGCCTATCTGAAGATAACATTATAAACCACATATTCAATCAAAAGTTATTTTCCTTCAATTTTAATTTTTTTTTTTTAATAAATATTTGATAGTCTATTTTGCAGCTCAAACTATAGGAAGAGTCTTCATCACCTACTACCACTTTTCAGAAAAATTTGCGTATTTCATCGTTCTTCTACATTAGGTATTTTTGTAATTTTAATAGCCTTTCTAGCCAATGAAAAGGTATTATTTTCCTTTCCTTAATGCCTTGCATTTTTATTACCTTGAAATATGCTAGTAGATTTATTGAAAGATTTAATACAATTTGGGAAAAAAAAGAAAAATACAAAAAGTACTGATCTGTATCAAAAGAGTAGCTAGACTTGTTCAGAAAACGCCTTCTATTTTGATTGAAATAAAATCTAAAAGGGGAATTCTTAAAATATGATGAAGTTTCAAAATTTTAGCATATAAAGAATTCCTTAAAGCAATCTGTAGTTTAAATGAAAAGCATTATCAAATGCAAAATTTCGGTATTTTGAACCACAGTTACCCTATCTTTGCATCCCATATAATAGTATGCCTTTTGCAAAGTACTGCACATCCTGGCCATGGATAAATATTTCAAGTATGGAAATTTGATGTATTATCTCTATCAATACTCTAATACATTATAGAGACCATATACCGATGTGACACCTCTAAATCTTTATTCATACATATATGCAGAATACGTGTATGTATACTCAGGGGTAGAGGTAAGTCAAAACACAGACAGTAGTAATCGATATTAATCAGCAAAAGGTCAAATTAAAGCTCTTAAAGCAGCAAAGGAATTGCCAGCTGCTAGAGATCCAATACAATTTTTTCCATTAGAGTGCATTTTCCACAGGAAAACTCTGAACATAGTTTAAACTCTTCTGCATTTTTGCTGAGGTAGGAACCAGGATAACAGCCAATTACAGCTGAAAGATGGAAGCTACCAGCAGAGAAGGACAGTTCCAAGAGACAGAGCAGTTTTACTGCTTCTCCTGACTGAACAAATTACTTCACACAACTGTTGAAAGTCATTTCATCTAATCTTCTAGATGTGCTAAACCTGCTTTGAGAGCTGTTCCTTACAATTTTCTAGGTAGTAGTCACTGAGAAGTGAGTGCAATACCTGATCCAAACAGCACTGAAGGGCTTAGCAGTCACTACTACCTCAAATGTACTTTGGTAGTAAGTATAAGGCAAAAACCAGCCAGCAGACTAATAAAGTAGACTATCTTTTCTCTTTCTTCTACCTAAAAATTGCCCCACCTTCCACTTTAGCAGAATTTCTAGTTGGAAAGTTAAATTTTCTGTGCTGTTCTCAAGGTAGAAAGAAAGATTTCTCCAATTTGGAGAACTTTGTGTGATCTTGGATTCTGTGTAGCAAAATAAAGGAAATTTCTTCTCCACCCCCTCCTAAGAGTTTCTGCCACAGTGTTAGAAAACAAATCACAATATGGGAAGTAGCAGGGTGAGTTTCAAAGATGTCACCTGTACCTTACCAAGCTTTTAGGATACTGAGCTGAGACACTGACTAGAGTGGGAAATTGGTTTTTCTCATCTTTTCCAAGACTCTTAATGCAAGATTACCAAAAACTTTTGCCATCACTGAAGGAAGCGCTTGCATGATCAGAGTTATTGTAGGTGTTCATCTTCACAGTTTGCACAATAGAAAGACAGAAGAGGGATAAAAAGAATACTTTAAAATTAAATGGATTCCCTGAAAGACATGCTTTCAGATGTCTCCGTATGAAGGTTTATAGTAAAAGTTCTTTATGGATCCTGCTTCTGTCCAAAGAAATAAAAGCAGTTTCAGGCAAAATGCAATCAACTCCTTTCCAACTACGCTGTGGTATTTATTTGCATCTGCTTTTGTTTCTTTCTCTCCTCATACAAAGAACAGCAAAGATGTGAACTGTTTCTTAAGACTTTATTTTCTTGATTTAAGACTTTATTTTCTTGATTTCAGGGAAAATGTCTCAGTGGTCTTCTTGGGAACTTTATGGTGTAATTTTCAGTCCCTTTTTCTGCCCTGGGGCCCTTACAGGATTTCTGAGATGGCCAAGAATTCCCTCCTTCCTTTCACCTCCTCCACAATCTCACTGTCATGTTTTACTAACCTTCACATCCAAAGAGTTCGGCAGACTTTTAAAACCACTGGGGTTAGAAAGAGAAGTGGCTTTTATGTAATCAAAAGTCTTTCATGCCTTAGGAATGCATCCTCTGCCTCTGTGCTGCTTTCAAACTTACTGGTCTGGGTGTTACAGTAAGATATTTTTCATTTTTAATGGGAGGCACGTGCACCTGAGCTCAGCACGGATTATAAATATATTTATATGCACTGATATGTGTATATATGTATTTATATACACAGATATAAATAGACATATAGATGATAGATACACACAGAGATATAGATGTATATACATACATATATTTCTATAATGTTTGTATAATATACATATATGCATATTTAAAACCAGTTAATTATTGAGTGTGATGTATGCAGAATATCATCTCGAATGACCTACTTTCCAGTTAAAAGCAACACAAAAAATTCAATCTAGCAAAAAGGCCAAAATGCAGACAGGGTTTCTTCTTCTGGATAAAACAGACACAAAACAAGGAAGCTATTAAACATATTTCTGAAAAAACCTCAAACATTTCCATGGTAAATTACTTAATCAAGTTAGAGGTTGAAATATGACACTAAAATGTTTTATAAAAGGAAAAGAATCTTTTTATTTTCTTATTAAAAGGAAATTAAAATAATATGGCAATAGGTAATGTGTCCTGTCTTATGAGGCAAACAGAATAAATGCAGGACCTACTAATAAATAAATCATGTATGCCATATAACAATTGTTCAACCATGATAATATTACAATAAATGCATATTTTCATTCCCATCAAAAGGATCTAAAAACTGTGCAACTGAGGGCTCTGTTGGCGGCCAGCCACCAGCCCCTGGGTAGCACTAAATTCTTCTAAGGTGGAGGAGATTTTGGCTGCTCTCAGTTGTTTTCTGGTGTTTCCAGCTGAGACTCCAGGCTCTAGGTATATGATGATGCATCCTGATAAAGGTAATAATAAATCATACTAAAATCCCTGTTATCTGCATTTCTACATCATGGACTTATGACGTCTTTGATTTACTTAAATTCTTTGGGATATTTCTGCTTAGACAAAGATTTTGCTTCCCTTTCCTAGCTTTTAAGAATTAAAGCAATACCTCCTAAGCTGTTTAAAAAAGCAAACATCTTGAAAATTCAATAGAGATATACTGTGTCTATGAAGAGGTACTATAATTCAGCAGAGAACAAAACCAAAATTAATTAAGACAGAAGAAAAAAGAATGGAAAGAAAGGTTTATAATACTAAATTCGAAAGCTTTTTCAGCCCTAGGTTAAACAGTATATGCAAACAAAGAGCCATTTTCACTAAACCCAGTTCTATAGCAGGAAATACTTTGTTCGGATATCAAGAATTCCTTCACTACTTAACCTCAATAGTTAATCATCACTCTACTACTCCATCTTACATAAAGGGTGTAAATTAATCATTAAAACAAGAACTGTTTGCATACCATTTTCCTTGTGGACAAAGGCTCCCTGAGGAGATTCTGGGATACCTTTCCAAATTGTGATTGGTTTGGGATAACCAGGGTCCATGGATCTCATTTCTTCACTGTACCTCCAGTACCTGAAATATTTTTTAAAAGAAAAAAAACCACATTTGTAAGATAGCAGATGAGTAACTTTATATTTTCCCCCTCTAACACTTGCTACATTCATTAGCCACAAGTGGGAATACTGGACTTCTTCTCTTTGAATATACTACCAGATTACAAATAAATCTATTTGCTGTTTCATGTAAGGAGATAGAAGATAAAAGATTTTTGAAATTCAACAACTAAACTAGCATACATCTCACTTATAATCACCACAATTCTGATGCCTAGGGCTTTTGCACAGTGACACAGAGAGATGTAACATATGCAAAAAAACCTCCTAAAAATACATTAATGCTTTTCATAACATTGTAATAATGCAAGTGACAGTAGATTCAGACTAAAATACCACCAGTAACCGTAATTTAACTCTTCATATGTATACATTACAGGAGCTTTTAATTTCATTTCATTATCACTAAATAGATGCAGTGCATTATAAAATTCAACCTGTTTGCCAGCCTTTCTCAAAATAAAAAGCTTCAGCATGCAATTCTAGCAATCCTGAACATCTGAGAAGTGTTACACTTGTGATTTATTTACACTTACAGATAATATTAATACTTTCTTTTTCCTTTTACTGCTGATCAAATTGGTAAGCATATCTTATGAGCTGGTCCTAAGAATACTGCATCTCTAATATTTTGGTGGGTCATTTCATATTTTGATTTACTCCATTAATTTAGAGCATAGTTTTATCACTATCATTGATAATCTGGTTACTGCTAAAAACTTGACCCTTTTTCTCATTTGAATTCATTTGACTTCAGTGTTTGGAAATCCTTGTTATGATCATCGTATATTAAAAAATTCTTAAGTGGATGATATTTTATCACTGTGAAGGTACTTAGGTACTCTGATTGATTCACATGTTAATCTTTTTTAAAAACTATAGTGGTCTAAACTCCTCAGTATTTCTCCCTGTAGGGCATTTCTCTGGCTTTGAGCTTTCAATGAAATTAACCTATGGCAGATTTCAAGTGAGTTAAGTGTTGGCAAGTTAGATTAAAAAAAATTGTATTTATTTTTTCTTTCTTATGTCTAAATTATTTTTACAGCCTCAATTCTTAAACCAGTCACATATAAACCAGCTACCAGCCAACAACACAATGGTCTTTATTTGGCTATGTAACAGCTCTGAAAGTTTACATGCAGAAACAACATGTATAAGTAGTAAACAAAGCTCTAACACTAATACTGTTGAAACCAATTCTTCCTCATGCTTTAAGTTTCTTGGTCTTTAGTTTGCACTTTTTAAACAAATATATTTTCTTTTTCTCTCCCTCTATTTCCAAACTCTACTTCTGTCCTGCATAATTTCTCTCATTTTTCTTTTTCTCTTCCAATCTTTTCATCTTTTGGAGCTCCTTCTTTTAATAACCTCTGCTTTTCCACTAGCCCCAAGTGACTTTCAAAGACATACTCTGTCATTAAAAGTCTTTGAGGACATACTCAATGCATACTCAGAAATCACAAAACTTCTGGGTTTTTCATCATTTTGATGAGAAATTCTGTTAGGGAAGGACTAATCACAACACCTCCTCAACAATCTGTGCTGGAATAATGACGCTGTCTGTAGGGTAAGGAAAAGCCTAGTCTTGAGTCTACTTGGCATGTCAAATGTACACAAGCAAACTCCTTAATGATGGTTTCAGCTCTACACTCTATATAAACTTGTTGCTGTATCTCAAAGACTGATAAACAACAGAGGGGAAAAAAAATGGAAGTCTACTTTATAACTTTAGAAAAAGGGAATTTGGAACATATTTACTAAACTATGTTCTACAGCTAAGCCTATTTACTTAATGATATCCTGAGCCATTGGATGATTAGGTTTTATGAAGAAAAAACATTGATTTAAACTCCAAATTGTATAAAACCACTTGGACCAGATTGGGGCATAAACAAGGACGTGTCAAGAAGTTCATCAAATCTATTATCTTCTAGTCCCAAATGACTCAGTTCTGGTAGGATAGGAATGACAGAGGGACTAATTTTTTCGGTAGTCAATTTTTCCCCCTTTTTGGGTTTACAATTATTTGGAAGAATTATCGTTAGTGTTGAAATAGATAATGTCAAATAACAACAATAATGTTCTATACATGAGCTGCTTGAGACATATGTCTGTTTACTGATTTGACTTTTAAATCTTCTTACTGGTTTGGTTAATGGGATTTTCTTGTTTGCTTATATTTTGTTTAGCCATTTTTATTATTATTTTTATTTTATAGCCAATATTTGATGTCATAAGCAATCACACTGAGAAACTTACTGTTATAAGGGTTTATTCCCATTGATGGTCAATATCCTATAATGGCTCAATTATCTCAGCAAGGCTCATGTTCAATCTTCCTCTAACATACTGTATTGCATTTATATCCTGCTGAGATTCATTGTGCTTGTTACCTCTAAGTAGCAACTTTTCTGCCAGCACCTGTTTTCTCTACTCGTTCTTTTGGTCTTCTGTTATTATCAATCATGTTTTAGGAAAGTCCTGAATATAAGTAACTGCCTATGCATGGAAATATAAAAGGACATTGCTGAATAAAGCCTAAATGAAGTAAAAGTCACAAAAAAATTCCTATTGTACATCTTTTTACATTATGTATGTGGAAGTGGAAAATTATTACCTGAAAAATAATTTGAATTTTTTTTTTAAAATCTACTCAACCATAGAAAGCAAATTATTTAGGCATCTTCAACTCACTATGAAAATTGATTGCTTGAAATTATGCTTAGTTTTAAACATTACAAAAATTTGACTTACTTATCTACTTCCTTCACCATGAGTGTTGGAGAGCTATATTTTTTTAAAATAATAAAAATAGCTGTAACCAAAAAATTTGTTGCAGCATTCTGTAGTGCAATTTTTACAGTACTGCTAAAAAATTACAAACTGTACTATCCTAAACATATTCTATAATGTGCATTAAATTCTTAAGTGATCCATGGATACCATTAGTGCCTGAGAACACTAAGTACCACACAGTAACAAAAGCAATCATACTTTTAATAAGACTAATAGAAATATTACATTTATCAATTAGGAATAATTTGTCTCTGAGCCCACAAAATTTGCACAGCAATATGTCAATCAACAAACACAGTACCATACTGAAAACCTGTAAAATCCATCATTCAGACAACTCACAATGTTTCAACAATTAATGAATTCTCTTGATGTCTGTATAAAGCAGACATATATTCCTTTCCTTTTTTTTTTATTGACAGGTAAATAAAGATACAGACACTAAGTGACTAGTACAAGTATTTCTGGAATTGAAAAACCTTTGGATTTTACTTTTTTTTCTGTGCTTGTCTTTTTGTTGGGGGGTTGTGGGGTTTATTATTATTATTATTATTAGTCATAAATACGTGTCCCCATAAGATTATTTAGAAGTAATTCCAAGAAAATGCTCAAATTCTTCTCTAGCTCCCAGGTTTAGCTCTGAGTTCTCTTTTTGACCTCATTATTAAATAGTAGCAAAGAAGTCATTTTCACTGACCTTAAAAGCTTTGGATCATGCCTTGCCTGCTTATGTGCTGGGATTTAGAAATGTGGATAAAAAGAAACAGGTAAGAGTGTACATAAACACATCACTTTGAATATTTAAGTTTAAATTTGCCACAATTGCGACTACCCTGTTGACTTCTAAAACCTAACTTTTCTACTGGATATACTTACACCCTTTCCAAGATATTCACCCAAATATAATTTAGGTTACAAACATGTGAGAACAGTACAGCCATCTACGCAGGAGAAGTTAATTTCATCCTTTTAAGAAATAGAGGAAAAGGTTAACATGTTTAGCTGATAGCCACTGAATTGTTCCCTTGCAGAAATCCTATACCAACCTATCTCCTTTGAAGAAGTAGGTTTTTCCAACATCTTCCCACCAAATTGCCGAATCAATGCCATGGGAAGGAATTCCACTTCCAAGTGTTATCAAATCATGAGGATAACCTGGCTGGAGAGTAGTGTCCTTGAAAACCCAGAACTTGTTACCTGTACAAAAGCATATATATACACACATATTTGTGTGTTAGTCATCAGTACTGTCAGTAGAAATATTAATACACTCCTAAGAAATAAGAAGGAATCCCAAAGGTCTATAGTAGTGGTTCTTCCAAACATAGTGAAATGAAAAGTGTTCCATCGCTGCAGATAATGCAAAATTAAATATGCCTTATGAATATCTTGCATTTATAAAGCACCTTTCTTCAAACAGGTCCACAGAATATTTTGATACCAACTATGTAGTGATCAAAAGTTGAACGAAAATGAAATCATCCTAAGAGGCTGTGTTGTTGATGATGTAATACATTAACAGAAAAACTTTGCAGCAGTTTTACATTCCATGAGGTAAGAGTGAATTTTATAAGAAAATAAGGTAAGAAAACACACAAAAAAATAGAAATTACAATCCTCATAGAGACCAAATACTTTTATTACTTTGTATTTCTCCTCAAGAAGTTAAATTACTTATGAAGGATGTATGATTATTTCAGAAATAACCATAGACATTAATGTTTAAATGTATTTTCTCTAGGGTGCCTAAAGACAGAAAACTGAGAATTTGAAGTCCCAGAGGTAAAAACATTTTATTGCTGAAAGTAATGGGGGGTTACCACTGGCAGCAACACTTAAGCTTTGTCTGTAGGTGACAAATCATTCAAAACCACCCAATTGACTTATTTGGTGCTGAAAATACAAGGTAGTTGTATGCCTCTTGTAGATGTTAGCACATCTACACACACTTCAGATTACCCATGTTACTCAGGTTACTGTCTTAAATATGAATGAGAGTCCAGGGCTTCCTGGACTGCAATGCTGAGTGGCTGAAACCCCTACTGCTAAAGGGGGTAACTGCAGTTACTAGATAAATATTTTGTGTACATAGGGATCCATGCTCACAGAAGTAGGAGCTGCACCAGTATTTTATAGTCTAGATGTTCCCCTGTTTGTAGGAGATGTTTCCTGTGATCTCTCTTCCAGCTGGATAGCTTACCTCACCAGCCCACAACTCCAGTTTCCAAGCCTGAGTTTTTCCTCTACCTTTCTGGCCAAGCTCTTCTTCACTGAACATTTCCATGATTATCTCACCTACTTCACCATCTCATATTAAGCCTATAGTCCAATATTTCCCTATGAATTTTGCTGTCCTCCTAGGGACTTCTCAGCATACTGTGCCACCTGTCCTATTCTTGCAACAATCTTCTCCTTTTTACATTTCTGCTTTTTCCTAGCTCTTCTTCAAAATTAACTTCTCACCTGAGTCTTTTCAGCAGAGACTTTTCTTTCAAACACAGACAGCTTTGGCTGAAAAAAGGGGAATAAAGACCCCTTATGATCCCTAGAAATAGGAAAGGGGGAGCATAATTTTCATTTCTGTACTTATCTAACAAGCTTGCTTTTATGCCTGTCTTCTCTTTGTGTTATACCCTCTAGACCACAAGGACATTCTTCTCAGGCTAGACTATAGGCTACATTGTGAAAGAACCATGTGTTTATTTTTTCTTCAAAGCACAGCCATCATAATTTTTTCCAAAACCCATTGCTAGTTTCAGTAATAATTACACTGAAGGAGAAAATACACTTTGAGATCACATGGACACTTTGAGCTAAATCACAAAACATTTAGACAATATCCATGAAGATATATTGAATTGGCCTTTACTGTATTCTTCACTTTGGTCTATGCATTGACACGGATATTGACAAGACAATGATATTTCAAATATAAGGGGAAAAGTTTGTAAACAAATTTTGCTCAAACACAGTTGGAAAGAGGATGTAAGAGATAAAATCATGGCTGTTCACATTAGTTTTTGTACTTACCTTTATGGCTAGACAGGCTGTTATACAGATTTAGGAGGTTAAAGTACTGTGCTGTATAAATATTTTATAAGGAAATGTAATATTACCCCAAAGACCTAGGATCAGGTGTATGGCAGAATCATCAAGAGGGAAAATCCAGAGAGCTGTTTTGCAGCTATCCCTCTGTGGTATTAAATGTTTATTTAAAGGAAGGGTTTCTTTAATCTCCCTATTTGTACTGTGGTGATTTAAAGCATGTTTTCATTTTATCAGAGTTTTAATTAGGAGAAGGGGTATAGTATCCATTCCTTCCATGCTGGGTTTCCAGGGTTAATTTTTTATCAGCTTCTTTACAGCTGCTTGTCACCCACTTTCATGCACAGACACTACAGTTTGCTCAACAGATCCATTTTCTCTCCCCTGCCAGTTGAAGCAAAAAAGGACTCAAAGAATGAGTATGTACAGAGCCATTTGAAGTACTGAAAATAAAAGAGACACAGAGATCTACAAAGAGCAGTCATGGAAAGCTGAGTTCTCTGTTGACTTGGGATTAAGGTCATTGCTAACCTGAGATTTACCTTCACTGAGATGCCTTATAAAAATTCACTTATAGGTGATCATGACAGAGGTGAGCATCTTCAATCATTCTATGTCCCTCCTCCCATGTGGTTTATCTTGTGCCAATTCATGACTGGACACAGAAGGCTTCAGATGTTAATGGCAGCTTCAAATGCAATGATAAGAGAAGTCATACATTTTGGTCTTACTAGTTGGTACTTATGGTGTGAACAACAGATGGCATCCAGTGAATGATCCCAGGCCAGCTCATTTCAGTTTCAGAAGATCATTCAAAATGACAGCTGTTGCACAGCATTGAGAGGCATATGCTGTGATGTGTGTAATGCCGATACTTTTCTCTGTGCCTCACAAGGAATAAAAGTCAAAGCAATTGCTATGAATAGATCATTATCAGCCATACCCAAGGAGGCAAAGTTAACTATTAACAAGATCATGTGATACCAAAATAAACAATGGCTATGCACAAACCATTGTAAGTGAAGCACCACTGAGCCATGTATTTTTTGCTTTTTCAGATATACTGAAGTAAAAGGAAAGTGTAGATGTGGGAACAGACATAAGAAATGGAATTCTTCACGTAAATTCTTACTAAGAAGCAAATTCTTTCTTAGAAAACAGAGAAAAGGTAAATTTAACTGTATTCTGAGGAGACAAGGGAGCATTGAGAGCTCTAACATATGTAAGCAAGGCCTATTGATGCTAACTAGAGGGAATTTTATTTAACATTTGCTTTAGAAGACATGCTTAGTCTGTATAACTGTGTTGATTGTTAATGAGAAGTACTATACATAAGAAATCAAATGTTCTATCTGGTTGACAGTTTTCACTTCAGTATTTTGTTTGATTGGGGGGTTTTTTAGGAGATTTTAGGAGGTTTGCTGTTGGTCTTGTTGTTTTGTATTTTTTTTTCCTGTCTTTCACCTGAAGGAAAGTCAGTGACTATTGATCAGAGAATTGATCTGATCAACAGCATATTGACCAGAACTCAATGTTAGGAGAAGTTAAAGCTGAAAATCAGTGCAAAAGATGCCCAACTGTGATTTGAGATAATCTGAGATAATCTGATCTGAGATAATCTGCTCTGAGATAATTTTATTTCTAACATATTTATGTAACTTTAAATGTAGAACAAGCTAATGCTAAAGTCATTATGCTTTCATGTAGCTCATCTTCCACTAATAAATAGTCAATAAAACTTCATTAATTGTAATCATAATGGGAAGAACCATGAAAAAAAATTGTCATATTTTTATTCTTCTTATAGATAACTAATGCTTCTTTGGAGTCAGAATCAATGCCTTTGGCAGAAATCACCACTGTTTCTATTTTGCAAAGTTGTTTTTTAAGGTCTCATTGGTAGGTTTGTTATTCTCACAGAGACTAAAGCACCACATGTTTCGTGAAGTCTGAAATTTCAGAATGTTTAATCTCTCTGCTTTTATTCCCTAATGTAAGGTCTAATATAATAAGAAGCAGATTGGCAAGGTCAGAAGCTGAGAGTGAAGCAAGTGATAAAAAAGCTAAAATGTCTTATTTCTTGAAATAAGGCTTTGTTAAATATCATCACTGTAGGGAAACAGCTGAGAAGGATGAACCATGGAATTATTTGAAGTCTCTCAACATCCATCTTTGACATTCTAAAAAAAGTACTGGAAATAAAGGACATCTGTATTTCCATGCTTCACTTAAAATTAGAATATTTTAGATATTCTTCAGACTGTTTAACTTCCTACTTACTACTGCCAACAAATATGCAGTTTTTAGTAACTAGTTCTTCCTTTATAGAATCTGTATTCTGAATAATTGTGCTTCTGGGTTTTTTGTTCATATTATTTGCAATTACAGTATACGTGTAGTGCAAGAAGAGTGTGGCATATGATCACTGTGTCAGAACGGTGAGATGAATTCCCAAATTTTTAAACAATTAATGTAATTTAAATCAGTTTAAAAATTAATATCTAATCCTGAATGTTGTTTTTTTCCAGTCAACATTCCTCTTAATTTTGGTCTTTCAAGCATGTATCTAGTCTTTTTATTAGTATCCTAAAATTACTATTCATGGTTCCTTTTTCCCCATTCCCTATTTCCCACATCAAGTTTCTGTCATTTCTCCGTTCCAGTATCTGACACTATAGTAAATCTATTTTTCAATATAAAACTGTCAGGCCATGAGGTAAGTGAGGTGCTGGAATGAATGTTATGATGGAGGCACTGGTAGTATGAATTTTACGGCAGCATTTCTATTGCTACATTTGGTTTACCATAACATTCAACAGTGCAGATGGCTTGACAATTTCATTTTTAGCATGATATAATTTCCCAAAAGTACACAGAATGAATTTTACTATTCATGNAGAAACTGTTTTCAGCAAAGCTTAATTTTCATCCGTAGAAATAGACCCTAAAATGAAAGAAAAGGGAAAAAAAAAAAAAAGGAAAGAAAATAAAAAGGTATCTTTCTGATGCCATTTTATTATCATTCAGCATGGACACTGGCAATGAATAATAACAAGAATTCAAACATCTGGTTTTTACAAGCAGCTATTCACCAGATTGCTCTGTACTTTATGAGTATGGTCTGGTCCACTGGAGGCTGATGAGTCCATCTGGCAGGGAACAGGAAGAGCATCTCGGTCACAGGCTTGCCAAGCTGGTAAAGAGGGCTTTTAACTAAAGTTTCTGGTGGAGGGAGAACCTCAATCCATCCCACTCCTACCAGTTTGATGCCAGTGCCAGAAAGAAATGTCCAGAGCCTGGAGAGGGATCACAGGTCAGCAGGAGAGCACCTGAATTCCAGACAGCAAGTTAGCTTCACTGGTGGCACCAAATTAAATGGCTCTATGGAAACACACGTATTATGTGGAATAAGCAACAGGAGTTGGGGATGTGCTTGGAAATTTGTGCACAACTGCAGGGCTGTGATCTTACTAGCATCACAGAGACATGGTGGGATGGCTTCTAAGAATGGAATGTTAGAATGGAAGGCTACTGGCTCTTTACCAAGGATGGGCAGGGAAGAGGGGATGGGGGTGCTGCTGTCTGTGTCAACGACCAGCTGGAGTGCATGGAGCTCTGCTGGGATGGATGAGGAACTTAGCACAGAATCACAGGTTGGAAAAGATTGGAGATCATCAAATTCAGCCTATGACCTAACACCACCTTATCAACTAAACCATGACCACATGGTTATTAAACACCTCCAGGGACAACAACTACACCACCTCCCTGGGCAGCCCATTCCANTAAGAATGGAATGTTAGAATGGAAGGCTACTGGCTCTTTACCAAGGATGGGCAGGGAAGAGGGGATGGGGGTGCTGCTGTCTGTGTCAACGACCAGCTGGAGTGCATGGAGCTCTGCTGGGATGGATGAGGAACTTAGCACAGAATCACAGGTTGGAAAAGATTGGAGATCATCAAATTCAGCCTATGACCTAACACCACCTTATCAACTAAACCATGGCCACATGGTTATTAAGCACCTCCAGGGACAACGACTACACCACCTCCCTGGGCAGCCCATTCCAGTCCCCATTCACTCTTCCTGTGAGGATTTTTTTTTTCCTAATGTCTAGCCTGGATATTTGTAGTATATTATGGGTCAATAACTAAAGGGAGGGCAGGAACAGGTGACACTATATTGTGGGTCAGAGGAGTGCACAGTGACATTAATCCAAGTTCTCTGCTAGCACTTAATCCATCTTGTCTATTTTATTCTCTGAATAATGGATGCAGACACTGGCTTAGGTATGCCTTTTGTTAAGACATCTGTATGCTAGACTTCAGATTTAAAGTTCCTTCTAGAACTTACTGGTTTGGACCAATTTTTGACTGGTAAGACGCACTACCTGGATAAGACATTCTACTTGCTTATCATCTTAGCAACAATCAACTTGTCTATTTCTAGCATCTTTAGGAGAAGGACATGTACTCTTTTCCCAGCAAATTTTGTGATGGAATAGAAGAAACGAGACAATGATCATTTACCTACAGTCTATTTATACAGATTTCTGTAATCATGTTCCACAAGGCAGTTGAGATCCTTGGAACAGGAATTTTCAAGGACACCCACACAGAAGACTCAGCTGAATTTTTTGATTCTGTAGCAGTGGAAAAACATGAATTACACTGATAGAAAACACCAACAGTTAGATATTAAGAGTCATGAAGACAAGGCAGAGAACCAAAATTTTTTTTAAAAATTGCACAAGGAAATATAAAGACTTTTGACCTTGGCAAATAAAGGGATAATACAAATGCCATTGGAAAAATAATGGAAGGAACTTTGACAAGAAGTCATATGGAAAAATACCTACAGCAGAATTTCCAAAGATAATATGACATCAGCTAGAAGGCACAAAACTAACTGGTTGGAAATCAGATAGCATAAGGTGGGGATGATGTGAAAGGAAAATACAATTCTGACTTCTAAGAGCACAATCCTGTTGTCCCTGCTTGTTTTAATTAGTCTTGATTTAATTTCCCAGAGAGAAAATAGAGAAGTTCCCTCCTCCTTCTGTTATTTGTTATCTATAACCCACAGACTACAGGGTCAACCCATTTCTCTAAGACCTAACAGGAGCCACTCAGCTGTGAGTGAAGAGTTTAATAATTGAACATATTTCAAGGACACGGGGAAGGAAAAGAAAGCAACTATAAGAGTAAGCTTGATCATTTCTGTCTGGAGCTCAGGTAATGGATCCCAGCATTTTCAAGGCAAAAGTGTGGAATGCCCAGGGTAGCTACTTTGCTCTTTGTAGAAGTGGTGCAAAGGAATAGCAACAGAATAATATTTTTACCCTTCCATGTCCTACGCACCTAAAAATCAAGCTGTGGGATGGAGATTTGGAGGTACCTTGATCATGATTCCCCACCATACAAACTTCCCAGAGTTACTGACTTGAAGTTTATTTTATGGCAGCAGAAGTAAAAGCATTGGCTGTATTGAAGTCATATAAATAGAAAATGTACTATATGGAATGTAATTTTACTTATGCTTCACACAAAAAATACAATTTCACTATTAGTAAAACATAAAAATCCTTGTACTGTTATGAAGTGTTTCTGTATTTTATTAAATATTTTTCATTTAGCATTCCCAATATCTTGTCTCAATAGTGAATAAAATATTATAACTCCCTGTTAATGACTCCACTTGTAAAAATGAATTATTTTTTTATATAAAAACTTTAAAAAAATCTACCTGTTTTATATAATGAGTTAAAAATTAATCATTCACAACACTAAACAGGTGAATATTTTTTCACATTTTTGTTCTCTATTCAGTTTCTTCTTCTCTCAAATGATTATTTTATAAAACATACTATGCATAATTTGTAGACTTTTGTCACTGAGTATGCATTTATTAAACATATAAGATAACTTTATCATTAAATCCAAAGTAGATACATGTTCAAGAATTTTAATTTTGAAGAACAGCTGATGTCTGGAGTGAAATTTGAAAAGAATTGCTAGCAACAATTCGATCTATATCACCTATTTTCTGGAGACTATGCTTCTTTAAAATCAGTAAATACACAGCTATGAAAAACATTTTTTTTTTCCCCACATGAAACTAACATCACAGGTCTTAGATGTAACAAATACAATGCAGTACAGTGAGGTATATACAGCAGAGGTGCTATTTAAATATATAGGAAATTAATTTACAAAAAAGAAGAAGAGCAAAGAGAATGACACAAAAATTAATAATGGAAATGTGTTAATTGTCTTCCTAAAACACATTAAAAAATTATTTCATAGTAGATCATTTCTATATCTCATATTTATACTTTCAAATTTTTATTGAATATGTAAGAGTAAATGACCTGATACTGTGAAGGGTAATCATAAATTAAAAATGTAATTGCCAAACAAGAAAATATTAACTTACACACTCTTCATTTAGCTACCAATTTGCAACAAGGTTTACTAATTTTTAGTAAAAAAAAAAAAAGATGTGGTTTGAGAAATCATCACACTCAACTGTGTTACACAAAATCTTGCTTTTGTACTTCTTACCTTTAAAGAAGACAAAGTTCCCCTCGCTGTTTTCATAAACTGCATCAATGCTAGGAGGCAGTCCCCTCCAGAAGTAGGTAATCTGCATGGGGTATCCATCCATCACCCTGTTGTTTCTGACTCGCCAAAACCACTGATCCTGGAAACCAAACATACACTTCTTACTACATTTATATGTGTTCAACTGTTGTCTTAAAAATAGTGAACAGTCTATCCTGGCATTTTTAGAGCAGACCTTTTGCTGAGTGGATAAGGATTTGTGTTTACATTTGTGTCACATTACAAATGTTTCAGAACTGGTTTTTGCTGAGATGGGAATAAGCTGCACACACGAACCAGGTGTTGGAGCAGATAGCTCTCGGCAGAACTTACTGCATGTTGTATGAGATGATGCAACTCTCTCAACTTCATTCTTATAAGGAGCCCAATTTAAAATTTGTGGTTTGACTACCAGTGTTTTTAGACTCAACCATATGCTTATGTGAATGTCCAAAATAATAGGACTACATACAGACTGTGAACACCAATTAATTTTGTGGGTCATTTTTGTGCAGTGGCTGCTAACAGTGAAAGGTTGATAGATATACGTGTAACATCACCACATCAGACCAGTAAGAACTACGCTTTGATGACGATTTTACTGCAGTGAAGTTTAGCAGTCTTTCCAAGTGACATTAAATAAAATGGCTAATATTACAGCCATATAGATATATTTATATATAATAGGTACTAAATCCAGCTAAATCACATACATGGCATATTAAATGGGTATCAATGAAGATATCATCATTGTACCTCTTCAGAACTGTTTCATTTAGAGATGAAGGATAGGGTAAGTATTTAACTTCTTACACACATTTGAACAATTTTCAGCAGTAGTATTATGTAAAATGACCCTCTTTAATAATAAAGGAAGTGATATTCTGCCAGAATCTGTCACAGTTTACAAAGCAGTTCTTCCTCAGTGTAATAAACACAGATTACACAGTGCAACAAAACCTGTAAAATCATCAAGTCAACAAATGTCTTCTTGAGAATGGGTTATGTTTCAGACTTAGCAATTTGTGGGGTATGCTTGCATTATTTTATTTTGATAGCAAGACCAATAAAATTATATTTTGCAGATTTGGTATTGAGTTGAATGTCAAACTGTATTTCATACTTCATATTGCTGATCTGCAGTATAATAGTTAGAATATTCTTATCTATTATTTTCTCAAATTCCTTAGCAAACCAATAAATTTTCCTGCTATACTATTAAAATCTTAACAATAATACAGTTATGGCAAAACTGGAATGTTTGTTTCATTCAGCATATCCCCATGAATTTGTTTTTAAATCTGTTTATACATAGATGTATATGGGTCATTGCCTTTAATGTTGAAATATTCCATTCTGAAGCATAATTGTGAATATAACATGCCATGTTCCCTTTTCTGCTGATGGAATCTCATAGACTCCTTATTTTCCTCATCTATTTTCAGCATATGTACGTGTCTCCGAAATAAAAATGGACGATGGTGTATAGATCATCAATAAGGATCCTACAGGTTTTCACAATACTAAAATTTTGAAAATTTATAATTTTAGCATTTTTATGGTCTTATTTAAACAGACAGAGGCTGGCATATGATGTGTCAATAGAAATCATTTCAGGAAATCAGCAAATATCTGGAAACGTCTGAGGTCAGAACTGAAAGTCTGGACCATTTATAAGATTGGGGAATGCAGGTGTTGGCAGAGGCTGATAGAATAATTAGTTTATGTAAATTTAATTTTCCTGGCTGATTTTCCTATGAACATGGTGGACTCAATGGTTTTAGACTGACAGAGTTTGAACTCTGGAAATCAAGAAATCCAGCATGTAGCTGTAAAGCATGCCAAGGACTTTTCTGAAGATTCAGGTGGGATAGGCTCTGCTTATAGAAAGAATGCCTCATCTCAGCACATACATGTAAATATAATCAATTTATCCTAAACAAAGTTATATTTACCAACAATTTTATCATCTGCATTTTGATAAACATGTACAGTTACTGAAAGTGTGTTTTCACAAGAGTTTAGCTATTATTGAAATTCAAAAGAGGCATAGTCCTAAAGAAAGTTTATTCACTAATAAAGTTCTTTCACACTTTAAGTAAATAGCTTGAAACATTTTCTCTGGCAAAACACTTCTCAGAGTATTTGTTTATGTTGAATAAACACAGTTTTGTCTCTTTTGCGACATGATGTGTATTGAGAAACCCTTTGCCTTTCCCACTATGTTGGTTAAATATACTTTTTATTATTTTGTTTCCCCAAAACACATTAACTACAGCAGACAGGTTTAACACGACTTGTCACATGCACTGCAATGCAAAGCCTGACAAATGTCTACATTGAATGCACAGATTTTAGTGTCTTTCTTTGCTGGCTAGCAAACACCTCTTTGTAAGCATCTGTAGATACCAAATTGCTTCAAAAATATGGATCACTCCTGTGCAGCTGAGATCTGGCATAATAATGGATCATTAAATATTATGACTGTTAGACATACCAAGTAAATTAAAACTTGGACAATTATTCCCAATTCAAAAAGCAAAACTGAAACAAACAAAAAAAATTCAACATTTAATTAAGCTAGAGCAATACATCTAAACCCCAGAAAACGGGCATTGAGTGAGAAGAGACTGTAAAATGTTTCAGAAACACTATGATGGATAAAGAGTAACAGTCGAAGCAGTAGTAGTCACTCAAATTGAATGTTTTGACATTTTATTTAGAAGATGGGATATTTCTGAGAAAAAAAGACAATATGGCTTTTTATAGAAAACAAACAAAACAAAGGTCAAACATAAATCATTCTGCACTGTCAGTAATTGCTTTACATTTTTTTTTTCTGTGCATTTAAAGGGACTAAAATATAGTTTATTATGTATGATCATAGCATATAATGCCATCATAAAAATACTTCTTTATTAACAATCATTAACAATCATTCAATGGAAGACAGTATAAAAGTAAAAAAAACCTGGCTCATAATGTATAGCTTTCATACATTGTTGGTAGATACAGTCTCCTCCCACTCTTAGAATATACAATTTCACTTTTTTAAGTGATGATTGTGTTAAATTGTTCTTTTTGTTTCATCCTATGAATGTTTAAATATTTACTCTTATGAATAATTAATTTCCGTTTCAGTATTTATTATCAACTTAAATATCTTTCAGGTTCCTTAAGGGACACAACTGATGTGTATGAGAATTAAAAAAAAATCTTCAGGTATTTTGGTTCATCCATAATACACAAACTAGAAGAGATGTTAGTGCAAAATTAATAGAGATTTCTTGTCTATGGGCCTCTTTTGATCCTATGTCTCTGGACCAAGAACCATTGTCAACGTTAAAACAATTATTTGCTACAAAATGTCTAGAGCTCTGACCTTTATTTCATACCTAATGAACTCTATCTACAATTCTGTAATGTCATGACACTGACTCAAGGTCAAATGATACCCAGTAAAAACAGAAAGACCATCCAATGTGACAGACATTCTAAAAATCCACAACAAGCTAGAAAGAAGGAAAAAATGAGGAACCTTTGAATTGGTACCTTTTTTAACTACCTGCAGATGAAGGCAGGTAAAGATTTAAGGCAGGCAGTTAGGTGCAAAATAAGCCCAAATTGCAACTGTAAATTATATTATTTTGACTATGATTACAAAAATGTGTGTGAACTCCAGTAATTTTTGAAATATCATTGCACTGTACAGCAAACATCTCTGTGATTTTCTGCCTGACTTGATGTTTAAGTGTTTATATATAGTGCTTCTACTAGTATTCTCCTAACAGGATGGAGTGAGATGCAAAATTTAATAGCTACAGCTGATAGGGAGAGAAGTTTTACTATTTCTAGACTCCACAGGATAACTGTTTGGCTTATTTAATTTGAAAGAAAAATTAAAAAAAGAAAAAGCCAAATAAGCAAAATACTTCTGCCCTAAATAAATGTCAATGAAATCAAATACTACATTTCAATCAATACAGTAGTTTAATATTATTGACAAAATACATCAAGATATCACATTGAGTCTTGTGTTCTCCCAGAAGCATACTCTGATCATGTGCAAAAGCAAGCCTGTGTCAATGGAAGATTAAACACACCCAGCAGCTAAGCAAAACAGCAGCAACAGACTGACACATTCAGACAAACTACTATACTTCTACTTTTTTTTTTTATCTGAGTATTGCAGAAAAAGAAAAAAGAAAATAAGCCAGTGGCAAATAATATACTAAGATATTTGATAACTTTAAATTCTTCTCTTAGAGAAAAGGAAGAGTTCTGGTTTTATACAGAGAAATTTACCAAAGGACAAAGACTGCAGAAACTACATTTCAAGACTGTGATCAAGGAAACAATAAAGTTCCCCTACTATACACCTTTATGGGATATTAAGAAACTGAATTTGGGAAATGCAAGGTATAGTCATTGTATCTAAACCAAAATAAATTTGGAATATCCTTTAAAAAATCTTGATCTAGTCTCAAAAGGCACTTCCACATGTACTTCATCAGGTCGTGAATTTCATCAGGGAATATCAATGTTGGTAATTATAGGCCTGTGGCATGTGGAATTAAAGCTCTTGTGCCTTCTCATTTGGGGAATTCCATTATTTCTTTAGTAACATCCATTTTCAACATTCTGAATTTGGAATTTATAGCATTTAAGCCAAAGGACATTACTGCACAAGATAGGAAAAAAAAAACCCAAAAATTTTGAGCAACTTTCTGGGAAATAATTTTCACGGAGCTGAAAAAAGAAGATACAGTCCAGGGGATTTAAGGGCAGAAAAGTTATTAGCATAATTCAACTATGAGAAGGATTCTGAAATTACTTTTCTTTTCTGTTTTGTTCTTTATTCTCAATATAGAATTTGCAACGAATCTTATAGCCCCACTTCAGTTCCTACTTAATTCCGTCATAGAAAACAATTGGCTCTATTGAGACCAGAATCAGACATTAAATAAATGCTACCAATCTAGCTCATTTCAGGAAACAATTAACTAAATGGACGATTTATACACACACAGAATACTTTAGCTCAGCTCATTATGGAGCTGGTTCACATCAAGAACAAACAAAGCTCCTGTAAAACTACAAAGGATTGTTATTCGTTCATAAACAGCTGTACTATGCATCACTTGTTTGAACTTATAGAAACAATTCATCTTTCCTAATGTGTTTGGGACAACAGCATGGTTACCCAGTTAGAACAGGGCATAAATGTTGCCTGAGAGCCACGGTGAGAAGTCAGAGCTTTAAATACCCCTCAGAAAAATCTCAGCACTTCCTTTGTTGAGATCCTGAACCTCCTGGTGATATCCTCTCTGGAAATGAGACCAAATCATTGGACTCAAAATAAAGATATGGAAGGATATCACCAAATACTTGTTCAGTTTCTTCTTTACTTTCTTAAGTAAGGAATTTACTTCCTTGAATATTCCAATTATTAAGCGTAATTATATAAAATACCAACTATTTATTGTTGGTACCTAATCAGACACTGGAGAACTGTAGACAAATTGAAACCATTGTTTGTTATAAACTTATTCTTTTCCTTAACAACATGCTATGGCTAACTAACACTACAAACAAAACAATTACCTCCTGTGATTCAGCATAGGAGCAAGTGAGAAATTGGCAAACATATCCCATTGCTGAATATGGAAAGTGCTAAACTGAGATTGTTTTAAAGTATCTGTTTTCAGCTAAGCTGAGGTTCTCTGGTGTAAATACATTTTCAAATGGAAATATTATGTAGCGATTTATGTAGGAAATCTTTGCTAAGGAGTATGCTAAGGATCTTTTTCTAGTATCTGTTCTTTTCTCCTCTTCTGTATTACTGACACAATTAAGTCATGTCAAGTAATTTATTCAGGGTCCAAAATGGCCTTATGTTAAAACCTGCCTTCTTGGCATCTTATTCTGAGTCCTAACTATTGGCCTGAATATTCTCTTTCTCTCTTTTGAGATATGCCAAAATGGCTTTTCATTGCTCATGCTGAAATCTATAGCTATGCTATTTTTTTCTTTTTTTTTAAAGCATCCGAAAAATCAGACTTCAAAGATCAGGGAAAATATGAAAATAATCCATTTATTTTCCAGAAAGGACTCATATGCACTCTGACTCTCTTCATGAGAGCAGACTCTTGTTCTCCTCCCTCATTTGTAAACTGCTGTACAGCTCTCCTTCATGGACCACATATACAACAAAATGACAAAGTGAACTCTTGCTTATCTGAAATCTTGTTTATGTACCACCAGAACAACAGGTGTAGCAAGAGGAACTGTGACTGAAGCTGGAACTAAAATACTTCCTTCCCCCTCAACATCAAACTCTTAAGTATGGTCGATTAGCCAAAGCATTGGCAGTCCCTCTGAAGCCTATCCTAAATTTTTGTAGTGATTTCAATAAGCTTCAGACAAGTACTTCCACTTCTAGTGCTGCACAGTGACAGATCCAGGATGCAAAGTTTCTCCTCTTTTATTTCATCTTTTAATTTCTTCATTTCTCTCTATTTTTCCCTGTTTTATTCTTTCTCTAATGTGTACTTTGGTCTTTTGTTCAGGGTGCCAGTGCCCAAGCACTGGCAGAGGGAGCAGCAGGGCTGACCTGTGCTGGAATTCTGCAGGGAATGCCTGAGCCCCTCAGCCAATCTCCTGCCTCTGTGGTAATACATTTAAGAAATGGCAAAAGCACTGCTCCCCACTCAGAGGCCTTTTTCATATTCAAAACCATTTCATGGTCAGTAGCAGATTTGAGAAATTTTTCATTTTATTTCCAATATAAAAAATATTGAACATTTGACAACAAACTACACAAGAATTCTGCAGTTCTTCACCACACTTTGAAGAGCACCCATTCGTTTTTAAACTAGATTCTGCAAATCACTCCTTTGTGCTACATTTTTCTCATTTGAAAAACAACAATTTGAAATTTATTGTTCACCTATTTAAAGTGAAGTCATTTTGTCTAATGAAACAAACAAAAAGAATATAAAAGTATCCCTATTTTTAGAACCATAGCATCATAGGAATATTAAGGTTGGAAAAGATCTCTAAGATAACCTAAGTCCAATCTTTGACTGAATACCACCATGCCCACCAAATCATGCCATTAATATGTCTGTGAAGCTTATTTGAGGTGTCATATGTTGAATTTTTCCTAATTATCATGTGTATTACAAGGCAAATACATAAAAAGTACACAATATTTGAACTTACATTACCTCTTCCTAAACAATATATAACAAAATATTCAGCCAAGTACCATGTGCAATTTGGTCATTTGCTAAGCAGAAATTATTTTGGACACGTACTTGGTTGACTATTAGTGTATCCAAACACTTTGTGTGATTCCTTGAGTACTGACTGTATAAGACATACAAAGAAAAGCATTTCTTAAAAATAGACACTAGGCTTAAAAAAAATTCTCAAAGGCCAATATCTGTCATTTTTTTGAGAAACAGTCTTGGTATAATCCAGCGTGAGATTGAGAAAGTATCTCTTTCAATGAAGGTAGTGAATGTAGCCTACTTGCAGAGTCATCCACAGCCATGGCTGTAGTTCATGTTTGGAAAACATCCTGACTAAAATCCTGGCCCTTTCCTGTGACTGTTCATCTGAGTCCAGAAAATAACTGCAGTAACTATCTAACTTACTTTCATCTGTGTTGCAAAGGTCATATGATTGCTAGTGCCTAGTCCAATTTCTAGTGCAGATGAAAACTGTTTATTAAAAAATATATATTCTCTACATTTCAAATTAGCAAATTCATATTACTGCATATAGAAAAAAATTAATTCTAAAATAAACATCTCTTAAAACTGATCTTATTATTTGGTGTTCTATGGAAGTAAATAATTTAAGCATACTTTGATGTGCATTTGTTTAATATTTAATTTTTTAATATTGTATCCTCATTTTTTACAGCTGTTTTCATTAGTAAATTATTCTTTGATTACAGCCCTTATTTAAATTCTTTCTGTCTTATCCAAATATTTTTTTTTACAATTTCTTCACTATCAAATTTATGTGAACTTTTTATCAGTTTTTTGATGCATATCCATCTGTCCCCTCTATTTTTCCTATGCAGATAGTACCAATGGCATTTTAGCATTTCTTTCCTTTGTATACATTAACTTTTCAAAAATATCCTGAAGCAACAAAAAGCTGTAAGTATTTATAAAACACTTTCAGCTCAAGGAAAATCTGTTATGCAGAATCCATACTAAACATGCTATGGAGTTTTTGGCTAACTCCAGTGGCTGGACAACACTAGATCTCACGTTGTACATGAAACTCAGCAAATTTAGAGACCTCTAACAACACCATGGGTTGATCTGGACCTTCTGTGGATGGTTACCACGTACTATATCACCACCATATACTGTCAAGGAGCACTTGGCTCCTCCTGGAAAATCTTCCACATGAGAACTTGTCCACTGTATCTCTTCAGATTACAAGTATGACAGTAACCGACCTTGCACTATGATGCTGTTGGAGATGATATTGCTATTTCTCCTCTGTCTCGCAATATATACATATAAAAGGTGACAACTCAATGTAATCAATGTTTTATCTTTACCAACTGAACATACAATTTTTTTTAATAATAACAAAAATAAATAAAACCAATCTCCATTTGGATGGGTTTCTGTATTCCTAACTGAATTGCGCATTTTAATTCGTTCTGATTTTGTCCAAATAACTACATTGAATGAGACACTATAAAATGTTCCCATTGCCACATGGTTATGATCCAATATGAAGAAACAAATAGACAGACATTAAAGAAGCAAAATAAAGACCTGTAATGACATCAAACCTAGGCTTGCAGCCAGGAATCTCTGGAATGTTCAGATTCCCCCTAATGCTCTGTAGGTATCAGCACATGCCCATGAAGTACTGCACAAAACCTTTCATCCACACATTTATTATTAGGCCTTTACAGAGTAATTAAGCATTTATTTCCTCAGTAGTGATTGCACTTTGAGACTACAGAACCTTCTGTAAATTTTCTTGAACTCAGTTCTGTTGCCTTTCTCCACAGGGAGTTAACATAAAAGCAACGAGTTCCACAAATTCATGGAGCAGTGGTGTGTTCTGCACCATGGAAAGATAAGAAAATTGGGCATTTTTTTTAAATACTAAAAAAAATACCAATTTCCTTGGTTAGAATTGAAAAACTTTCTCCTGGTACTGAGAAAAAGTGTTCTGTTGAAGCATTCTATATTTAAACCGTAAATATTCTGACAAAGATGAGTCAAATGCAAAAAAAAAATCACAATTTCATTAATACATGCATCTGTCTACGTAATATGATACAAACAAGGGATCCTTGATAAATCATCTTTAAAATCAGGCAGGTATATAGAAGGGACTAAATAATGAAAAGGGGTGAAAAAGGTTTAATATGTAGTTGCATTATGATATTAGGTGAAGATATGTGGTTTGTAGTAGCTATCCTTTTCTCTTTATAAATAATAATGGAAAACACCAAGTTGGAATGTAGATTGGTTCTCTCAGAGGCCTGCATTTATACAGGTTTTGTCAACAAGGTTGTGGTTCTTTGAAATATCATGGGTCCTGTGATGTACACAATGTTCAAATGAGTCAAATCTCCTTTTGCATTGACCAACACCTACTTCTTGATATTTCTCTTCCAATACCACTTTTGATACACTCTTTGGAAAACTAGATAACCCATTATTTTCTATGACACTTTGCTAGTTTAAATCTGACAAACATATGAGCCTGTATTTGAAAGCTCAGTAACATTGTGTACAACTCTCCATCACTCAAATAATCTTTGATATTTTATGTCACGATCTTCACTTTTCTTCTATCCTTTTGTAATCTCTTTTACCATTTCATTTAAAAAAAAGATCAATAACTGTGGAGTACCTTTTTCCCTTTAATGGAACTGTCAAAAAGATTTCAAAATGTGAAAATTTCTAGGAATAGAGATAATACAAGCATAACAGCATTTTCAATATTCTTTTCCAAGCTGCACAGTATTTCCTATCACAAAAATATATTGCCTTACCAACAATAGCACAGAAACAGAAATTTCCTTCCTGGAGAAGACCAAGTGTACCACCTAGGATCCTATAGAAAAATTAACGATTTTTTTCCATAGTTGATTTTTGTTATCCTTCCTGGTCCATGAAAACAGAATAAAGAATAGTGGGATTTGTGTGCATATATTTCTTCTATAACTTCACATATAAACCTGTGAAAATGGTTCAGAACAGACTTATCTTTCTCCAAGCAAAAAAACCCCCTACCACTGCAATGAAATCAGAATAATTTGAGGGTTTTTTCTACTTGTCTACCCTTATCACTCTATCACTTGCAATATGATGCTTCACTGTCTGCCAGAGGTGAGCAGATGATTTTAAAAAATACAACAAATATGTCTGAGTCATCATGCTGTCTGTGATGACTCAAGCACTCTCTGAAAAACAAAAAGGTCACAGTAGAGCAAACGCAACTACCTTTCTTAATTTTTCGCCCCAAAATACATGGAATATTAAATGAGCAGGGAATGGAGTCCTTGACAAACAAAAGTTACAGATAATCCAAGACAGGGTATGATCTTTTTCACCAAAAATTTCTAGAGGTAGGCAGCAAAAACACTGAAAGAAGTCAAAAGGAGAAATTATGAATAAGCCAAAACCATAAGTACTTATTTCTAGTTTCATTAATCTAGGCAGATATTCTGTTAAAGCATGAAGATCAGAAAACTCCAAATAGAACAAGAGAAGGGTTCATCTGGTAAAAAAATAATGTGCACCTACATGAATAAGTTTGTGACTTGTGAACTATGGCATATCTATGAGATCACTTAGTATAATTTTCAGCTAAAGGAAGTTTCTGAGTCTGTTTTCAATGTGGAAATAAAATAGAAGTCATTATCATTCACTCCTGTTGGCCAAAAGCTTTTGAAGATGAGGCAGTGACAAACTATGTCTACCAGGATTATCCAAAATTAACCATCAGAAGTCTACCACTGGTATTGTAGAAACACAGAAATTAGTACTCCAAACATTTTTTCCTAGATATATTGAAAGATCTCATTTCCTTTAAGCAGTTACCTTTTTACTAGAAAGAATTGTGGTATGTTATTATTTATATGATTTATCACTATATCACCTGTATTTTCATATTTCTGTCACATACATAAATTAATATGCAGATCTATTTCTTTCCATATGCAAATGAATGTCCCAGCCCATGGCAGGGAAGTTGGAATAGAGGATCTTTGAAGCTCCTTTCCAAGCCAAACCGTTCTGATTCTACGGTTCTATAATTAATAATAGGAAAACACTTACAAGGAAGTAAGAGGAAAAAAATAAAACATTAAATGAATAAATGAAATGTGAAGTAAATGGAACAGTGACATTACAATTGTAAAGAAAGAGTGATGTCAGTGATAGAGGACACAGCATAAACTGATAGAAACCACTATGTACACATCATACACATATGCAACAGGTGAAATCAGCTGTGTCAATAACGCTCATATTGACATTTATTATGTCTTTGGAGATCTAAAATAATCCTGTCCCTCCCTTGAATCTTCATAATTCATGAAACCAAATTTCATGGTTTTGCACATATATGCAATTCAATGTGATCCCACGGGCAGATGAAGTATGTGTTCATGTTACCACTTTTCCTGTCCTCTCTGCCTTCTCCACACTGCACATTGTGTGAAATCTCTGAGGAAACCAGAAGAATTTGGAGTGCACTGATCAGTCATGTCAGAATCAGAGGTGGAAGCAAGACAGAGGGAATAATTAAAGTATTTCCTCCTGATTGCAGTAGTTTAGGACAGTTCATCCATAAGATACTGAAGCTGTTCTAACCAGGATGAGGCTCTCAAGACAATATCTCACTCTTTAATACACTGCAGGGGAAATGGAAGTGGATCTACAATACTCATTTCAGGGTCATACCACCTCTCTCTACATACGCATAGCTATTAATAAGTAGACACTCGAGGCTGCCCCAAGTGCAGAGCAGAGTGGAACAATCTCCTCCCTTGCCTGGCTGGTAATGCTGTGCCTGGTGCACCCCAGGACACTGTTGGCCCTCCTGGCTGTCAAGGCACTGCTGACTCAGATTCAGCTTTCCATCAACCAGGAACCCCAAGACTCTTTCCACAGCACTCTCTCCAACATCTTGTTCCTGAATCTGTACATCCTGGTTTGCCCTCACCCAGGTGCAGAATCCAGCCCTTTCCCTTGCTGAACTTCATATGGTTTCTGGTTACCCAGCCCTCTAATTTGTTGATGTCTCTGCAGGGCTTCTCTGCTCTCAATGGAGTAATCAGCTCCTCCCAATACAGTGTCATTGGAAAATTTACTCAGCATCCCTTCAAGTTCTGTGTCCAAGTGGTTTGTGTTTTCACAAAAGAGAGAAGAGAACTGGCCTTAAGATGGAGTCATGTGAACCTCACTAGTGACCAGCAACCAGCCTGATCTAACCCTATTTGCTGTAGTCTCTTTTCATTGCCCCCCACATTTCTGGGCAGCTTCAGCCCCAAGGGTTCTCTCTCAGTATGTCAAGTTCTGGCATGCCATCCTACTACTTATCACTAGCAATTGCTTATCACTGGTTTTATCCCTTTTCCCCTTCCAATCTAGTTTAAAGCTCCTGTGCTAAGGTCCTTTCTCCCCTTTGACAAACGTGCTCCATGTCCTGTAGGTGAGTGCAAGGGTTATTTTGCATTCAAACTGCTGCAAGAGGCTAATATATGCTTTTTGTTCTCATTTTAATACTCGCGTTCTCTGATATTGTGCTGACAACAAAAAGAAAAAAAAGTGCAGGTACCAAATCTAACTCTGAACGGTATGGGGCAAGGCTGAGTAAATGTTCCCCTTGTTGGCCATGGAAGGATTAAAAAAATGACTATAGAAAATGCCACAGTAGTCAGTGGGTGAACAGTGACAATTTCTAGAGTGTCTCAGCTTTGAGGTTGACAGCAATGGCCAATGAGCAAAACAGGCCATTAAGAGTGAAACATCCAGAAAACAGCAGCCAACAACAACATCTGTCATGACAATGCAAATATGAAAATGATAGATATTTGATTGTCTTTGCTCACTGCCTCTGTCACTCAGATACATGGATTAGATCTTGTAGAAAGTGAAGGAATTTCAGTGAATATGTAATATTGTAAACCACATCTGATTACAGATAAGCTGAAAATGTACAATTTAAGGCAGTAAATGACTGTAGGTGTTATAGAGGGCTGGCCGGACATCACTCCAACACCAAGTCAAAGACTCCATCATGACAAGATTGAGGAGAAATTCTGGTGTGGTATTATGGAGAATGGGAAAGCATTGAACTCTGCCATTATTAAAGATAACCTTTGACCTAATACAGCCTATTCTCCTTGGAAAAGATATTTTCATTAGATATGTTAAATCATTAAATTAAATCATATAATTAAAATGGTCCTTGTGTAATTTTGATTTATTGACTGGAAATGTAAAATCATAAAATTTGATTTTGAATAGAAAAACAGTTTTTGATGTCATGCACTTGGTATTACAAGCTTACCTGTTGTTTCTTTTGTGATTTTCCCTAATATGTGTTACTTATAATAGACAGTCCCTCATTATACCAAAGGTAATTAAAACCAAGTGAAATCATCAGTGTGTTATAGTAATTGGAGTTTTTTACCATTACTTTCAATTGGGCCAAGTTTTCACTCAGTAGGCAAGGAAAGCAACCCTTAAAAATATTCAATTTAGAGCTTATAAAAAGAAAGAAATGCAGCATTTAAGTAAATATATGCTATGATTTTTTTGATATTTTCCAATAGATTGCCAAGAGTGTGAATAGTGTTTCACTAAGTTGTTGAAAAAATAAATACATGCGTTTTACATTATTTAAGATCTCAACTGTTTAGTAGTGCAGTGCTTTGCATAGGAAATGGCTAATTCAGAGGAACAAATGAGATTAGTTTATTTGTCCTTAAACCCCTGCCAAACTTTTACATTGTGGACCTTCAACCCCTTAAAAGGAACAAAAAAAAAAGAATCAAAGCAATCAGAAATATACAAATACTGCTAGAATAGAAGGCTTTGGCTAAAAACGAAGATTAGGAAAGTATAAGCAAATAATACCACTGCTTGAAAAACCTTACATTACAAGTCATTTAAATTGTTTTCCAAAACGTTTACCTAAATTAGTTGAAAGGCCACAATTTTATACAACAAGAAATTTTAATTAAGCCTTGTGCTTGAAGTGTTTCTGCAATTGCTCCCTTTGGTTTCATTAGGATGTAGCCTCAATTAAAATGTATTGTTAATATTACAAGATAACACTTGCCGGTGGCACAAAATTGAAGATATGCCTCCATGTAATTTTACATTATTCCTTGCTGTGAGTTTTTGCAATTATTTTTTGTCAATAATGCTCTTTTCTATTCTCTTGCCAATGAAATATTTTTAATCAGTACACCCAAACACTGCGCCTCTGAAAACAGGCAACTTCTACAAAATTAAATACCTTTTGCAAATGGAATTCAGTTAAAACTTTTTGTTATTCATTTTTACTGTATTAAAATAACAAGTAAAAAATTAATAGGGTCACAGGATTCTCTGACTTCAGGAAACAAATATTGTAACTCTGTGGGGAAAAAAACCCCAAGATTACATCTTTCCACTTTAATTGACATCATTAGTCCCTTCTCAAGTGATAATGTCCATTGAGGGCATTTGTTTTCTCTATTGAAATTCTTTGTCTATTGTTAAGTTATGCACAAGAAATGAATTTACCAGATTAGAGTCTTTTCATGTGTATTTATTTATCTGTATTTTTAATGTCTTTCTCTTATTTAATACTCTTATGCAGAACTATAATTGTTTAGTATTCCTTACATTTAGTAGTATGAAAAGCTTGTGATTAAAAACACAATTTTTAACGATGAAGCAGACTTTAGAACAAACTCATGTCATATGGGCAGGAAAAAAGGAACAGTTATTTTCAACATCTAATAAAAATAGCGCTTCTAAATGCACAAATAACACCATACAAGCACACTTTCGTTTGTTGGAGCATTGTTTTTTTCGAGCAAGAAAAAGTAATAATTCTATTTTTTTATTCAACTTACAAGTACTTTCCTAATAATACATAAAAGCTTAACCCACTCTATCCTTTTGCATAAAGCAAGTACCAGAGAGCTTCAGATTTCCCCAGTTCCACTCTATTAAAAAAAAAAAAATGCTTCTAAAGAATGACTAATTCTTTGAATTGTGGCCAATGGTTTGCAAATATTTAATATCACATTTTTCAGTATTTATTAGATTAAAACTAAATCAGAAATAAGAATTTGTTTAGATTCACATTTAACTGCCCACAATTTTTAAACATTGTCCCAAAGTCTGCTACCACATTTGTATAATAATTCACACAATTCACTCCAGTATTCCTGTTAGACTGTCCAGCTCTGTGTGAGAACCCTTGAAGAGTCTGAAGTGCTCCTTTTTATCTGTGAGGACTCTCTGGGTTAGGGAGTGCACCTTGTGGGTATTAATGGCTCATCATGAGATGGTGAGAGTTTCAAAGAGACAGGACCAAGTCAGCCTTTGAATAAAGTATTTTAGCACAGAACCTGACCCTAGGAATGAGGATGATTTCCTCTGAAAGATGACTCAGGGGAAGGAGGCAGCAGAGCATCTGTCTCACACAGACAGAAAGGGTGGACATTCCCTCCCTGAACTTCTCTTGCTAGTGTTTGTGAGCAGCTGCCACACACCCCAATCTCCTCTGCCTGGTCTGTTTTTCTGAGCTGGAATGAAGAAGTCACAAAATATTCTCCTGACAAAATCTCACTTGCTATTGCCTCTGACAGTCATATTCCAGAGGAGATGGAGGAAATGAGTGCGTGAAACGGTCAAATTTCAGCACATTCACAGAATCACAGAAGGCTTGAGGTTGGAAAGGACCTCTGGAAGTTTTAGGGGAGTATGCAGGAATACTTGAAACTTCCTTTGGAGTTAAGTGGGGAAAATAAGAGACAGAAACGTTTTGGGAGGCTATGACTTTTTAGTGCTCATATCTCTGTTGCTACAAAAAGTTGCAGAAGGGACAATTTCTTTTTTCCTCATGCTAAAATTGAAATTCAACAAATCTTCTGTCCTGCGTTTCTCTCAGTGAAAATAAAATTCAGACTATTAGCTTTCAAGTTCAAGACAATGCCTCAGTACGGCTGTTAAATCTACTTCAACTTCCTGAACTGTACTGCAATGCAAACTTGTAGTATGGAAGAAGATATAGGTACAATTGTGTCATTCAAAAAGTTGTATGAGTAGAAATAATAACACATTTTGCATGTGAGAGTTTATTTGGGTCAAGACAATGTGAGCAGTTACATATTAACAAGATGGTAACACCCACCTTTAGATGAAACACTTGTGTGGTGCACTCGCATGGGGTCCACAGTCAAACACACCAGTGTCTAAGGGGATAGCTGCCCTTCTGAAAAATCTGAACCACGTGTATTGTGCAACTGTTTGGCCTCAGAGGACAAACTGTATCTAATTAAAAGCAAAGCACATATGATGGACATGAGAGGAACTCAGTACCATCTGCTTTACCACTGATTAAATCCTTTTACACCACACTGTTTGCCAATGAAAACATAGCCTTTTGGAAAAAAAGCAGTACTCTCTCGCCTGACAAATCTAAAGCCCTGTGGAAGGGACTGAGTCATACATCCTGGTAAGGTTATACTTCTTAATGGGCTACTACATGACTAATGGGAATTTTACTAGGTAGATAGTACAGACTATTAATCAGTTCAAGTTGTTTGTAAGTTTCAGTAAGATTTATATCAATTACATTGGTTACCTTTGTAAATAAAACCCCTAAAAATATATGATTTTTTAGAACTTTCTATACATAAAATTTACATATATATACAGATATGCATGTAGGTGCTAGATAATAAGTATTGCCATGACTGGGCTGCCATCTTTCAAATTGTGTAATAAAATACTGTCTTTCTAAAAAGAGAGACAATAGAAGGATTTTAAACAGAACTATTCTGGTACAATTATTACTCAGGTGATTACATTCTTGTCTAAATTGCCCTGCAGCTGGATGGAATATACTACCCACTTTCTACACTGTAAGGAACAGATTGTACTTCCCATTTTAAGCCTGTGAAATGTGTTAGCTAGCAACCTTTCCTAGCTTAGAAGCAGATTGAAAGGCTGAGGTAACATTTGGAGAATATTTTTACATCTGTCAGTGAAAGTATTCAATTATCAAAAACAGACAAGCTATGACTTTTTAGCAACCCAGCATGTTTCTGCTTTTAACCCTCATGACATCTTACAATTTGGTTTTGTTTCATAAAACAACCATGCTGTACATTTCCAGTTATCTTGGTGTATCATCATTCATTGAAATCCCCACTGACTTTCTGCTGCTTTTCTCCTTCCTTTTCAACATATAAACTGAATTACCTGAATTAAAGCAGCTCTCCTTCCCTGATTAGTTCAAAATTGGCAAATTCCATCAAGTTGTTCCTCCTAACATGATTAAAAAAAATAGGGGAAAAAGAGTCTGCTCTCTGCAGACTTAGATACTTCTGAACTACTGTTTCTAGTCTTTTACAGCTAAGATGTTAAGTGGTTTTCCATCTCAGATCACAAAGTGTCTACTTCCTCAGGATCCTCTGCTGAACTTTCCCAGGCAGCAGTTGACAGCTCAGACACCCACAGCATGACGCGACAAAAAACAGCTACACAAACAGACCGCAAGAGCTCTGAAAAGTCTGCTCTCAAATACAGCGAAATCAAGTCCCATACTATAGCTTTTTCTTTGCCTCTGCTTTTATTAGTAGCACTTTCCCTCTGCCTCACAGATTTTTAATTAGATTAAATAGCCAACACTAAAATGCTTTAAAAGTTTCTCATATGTTTACCATATATCAAGAAACAGACTTTTATCCTTTAGAGTTTAATGGCATACTTTATATAAATACACACTTCTAAGAGGGATATTAAATGGAACCCATACTGTTACGTACGAAAGCAATTGCAGGCTCAACTAATGCCAAGGAGTAATTACAGCCTAATTGCCTTGGCTTGTTTAGCATGTCATAAATGTTTTTACAATGGTTCTTAGCAGATGAAGAGTCAGAAAACAAATTCCTGCAAGTTGTGGAGAAATTACAGCCCGCTAAGGCCTTCTTCAAATTAGTTCCATATTCTACCATCTGCAATGTTCAGGAGACATTTCTCTGAGCTGCAAATGCTATTTGTCTGCTGGACAAAATCCTTCATCTAATACTTAAATTACATTTCAACAAACACCACAGTATATGAGAGTAGATAAAAAATGCTGTTCTTCAAGGAGTTAACTTTTCCAACATGAATACTAAAACTATTAGAGATTATATAGGATCCATTTGTTTCCTAGAGATTTAGCATTAAACAAAGGATCAGTGCAAACTCTATGAAATGTTCTGTGAAACAAAAACCTGTGTCCCATAAAAAAAGAGGACAGCAACTTGTCCCTCTAATTTATTGCTTATGAAAGACAAATTCCACATATGCTTACTTTTCTAGATGCAACTTGCTCAAGAAAGCAGGAATTTTTCAAATCTCTGAGACTAAAATGAATGAAAAGGAAAAGGGCTTTGACAGCAGTCACACTGTTTGTTGAAGAAGAGCTACAGGTTGTTTTGTTGCCATGGAACAAAGTGTGAAGAAGGAAGAAAGTGGAAGTATATGCTGTAAACTTCGTCACTAATGGATCTTTTCTGCAGACCTTAGACAATGAGGTTTCTTTTCATGAAGCACTAGCCCTGGAGGTACTCTCAGGAGATGTTAATAAGACAATATTGTTGCATATCACATATTGCTACACACAATGGCAGAGAGGATTTTCATTAAAGGCAGACAGTGTCATAGTACTTTGCATGACTTGCCCAGAAAAGGAAGCCCTTTCTTTTCCACCATTTTCAGTCATTTTACTGTGTCCCAGGGGACTTTTAACTAAACAGAAGAAGAAAAATTGGAAATGAGTGTGACAGCAAAATACTAATTGCATTGAGTATAAATACAGAAGCTAAGAAGCTATCCAAAGACAAAAACTTGGCACACATGAATTTTGGCATAGAAATTCTTCTGTCCTGATAGTTCCTTATACAAATTCAACCATAAATCAAGTAACAGCAGTATTTATCAGTTGATGGCAACTGAAAGCAATAGTTAGGATGTATTGATTTTAACAAACACTTTTGTTGCATAGCATACTGTGTTCCCAAACCTTACAGCTGGCAGAGACAGTTTAAGGGCATCTAATTTAAAGAATTCTGGAAGAAATCCTCTTGGGACAATACATTTATATGTCAGTGATATGTATATATTTGGCATAAAAGAATTATTTTTTCCTTAAAATCCAATCATTCCGACAAAAGAAGTTGATCGGCAAAATTATAATTTTACTTGGTGATCATTGGAGAATCTTTACTAAGTTGATTGCTTTACTTTGGTGTTTATTATTTATGTTAGATCAAGAACAGTTCCCCTGGTTTTTTATCTCTACGACCCTATGATTTTTATCAAGTGTTTCTAGGATCGTTACTTTGTCAAAGTGATGGCAAACCAATAAAAAGGAATGGATAAGTGTAAATCGCATTTTCTCTTTTCATTTAGTGCTATTCAATTTTACTCTGGATATATGCGTTTGAGAATGCCAGATAGTTGTAAAACCACAGACAAAGCTCATTAATTTGACTGAACATAGAAATTGTTTCTAATATTCTGATGCTCTTAAGTATACCTAATAGCTCAACAGCCAAGAGAAAACAATCTTGAAATTAATAATGTTTGTCATCTACTATGAAAATCCAGTGTATCTCAATGTGTTAGATTTCATGATTCAGTTTTATGCTTAAATTAGAATTTAACCATTCAAAAGTGCTCAAATTCTTCAACTCTGTGGCTAAGTTCCCAAGCAATTTCAAGTACTATTTAAACAAATTGAGCTCCTGATTTTGAGACTTGCCCATAAGAAAAGAAAACTTCTTTTTTCTTTTTTTTTTCTTTTTTTTTTTTTTTTTTTTTTTTTTTTTTTTTTTTTTTTTTTTTTTTTTTTTTTTCCAGTTGAAATCAGTACATGGCATACATTCCATTCAGGAGACAGTAAAATCTGCCACTACACAATAATTACAGACCTCTGGATAAAGACAAAGAAAGAAAAGGATTTAATTTGATTAGACTCCAACTTTATTCATTTAACTCATCTGGGAACTATCCAGCAATAAGTCTTCCAATGAAGGTCATAATTCTTCTTTAATTGTTTCCACCTGGTACAGTACTGTCATCAATCCCCTGTTCTCCACCTTTCCATACTTGGCTCTCAGCCCATCACTCATGCCCTCCCAGTCCTCCCCTGCACTACCATTAAGGGACAAGGGAAAAGAGGTGTGGGTTACTTCTGTTGTGACAGATCACAGAACCTCCAGCTTGGTTTCCTCCTTTGCTGGATGATTTCCCTGTGTTCAGTTCCTATTTCTGTTTACATCACCTAAGAATTAATTCCTGCCCTTTTTCTGCTACATTCAGACATGCTGAGCTTTTCCTTACGACCTGTCCCACACCCCAGGAATCTCCAAAGTTGACTTTTCTAACTCTTCCCCTTTTCTGCCCATTTTATAGTCCTCCCTATATATATTACCTCCTGCTCCCCTCCTAAAAAATCTCAAAAAATTAATAAAAATCCTTTAGCAGACAAATATCTTTACTAGCAAATTAATGTACAAACAAGAGAATTAAGGCTCACTAAATCAAGCATGCAAAGACACTCATTCTACAAAGTCAAAATCTCTATACTTAGGCAAATTCCATTGCTTGGAATACTAACCCAAAGCATGCCTTGTTATGTTCCCAGGCATCCTGAGAAGAAAAAGGGAAACTGTGAGACCCTAAAGAAATTAACCTCAACAAAGGTGACTTCTTACTTCCCTGCTTACACTGCTTTTATGATTGCAGTGACTTAATTTGGGGAGTCAGACTCTATACATGAAATCCGTAAGCGTTCTGTTCACGTATTTCCTCATTGCAATAATCATGAAAGGAATTTTAATTTTGGAACATAAATGCAGTCTGCACACTAGCAAGCATACACACTTTAGAGTAAATACGTGGTGTTAAGGCAGTAAGTAGTAAACATTTTTGGAGAACTTAATTTGTTTTCAATCAGACCAGATAAGAGTGATTATTAATGGTGGTGAATATATTTATCCAGGAACACAGGCTTGCCTAGACAGGAAATTTTGTATTAGTGGAACAGCATTTCTCAGTTTATTGATTTATGTCTAAACTAAATGAGAATATGTTCTATTGCTCTTGAGGTGGATGACACGAGATTGAAGTAGGTATTTTAATATCCTGTTTAATGTCAAGTTAGAAAATTAGGTTCTTCTTCAACCTTTGAGTTTTAGTCATAAAAGACTGATGGTTCAGGACCTCCCAGTGTTTCACCATATACCATCTCTTCAAATGGAATGGGCTGACAGCCCCAGGCTACAAAAATCCTTAGCTGTTTATGGGAAAAATATTTCCTGTCCATTGGATTGTGAAGGTAGTCAATAATTTTGAATGAATTCATGTAAAGCTATTAGTACAGTTTTTTAAAATATGCTAAAGAAAGTGAAAGCCTGGGTAGCATTGCTAATAAGATTAATCTGTTAAAATAGGTTATATAATAAGAAAATACATAAGGGTCTGAGTGCTGTCAGAAAGAACAACAAAATTGAACTGGGAGCTTCATGTTTTGGGACAAATACATTACCTTTCTCTAGCACTTACAGAATTGCTGAAGAGAAAATGCTTTTCTAGTCACATGAAAGGCCCTTCTTCTCTACCTATCATACTGAAGATAAAAAGGATCCTACCACACATTTACAAAACAAAGATCTCACACTTCCCATTGCTTAAGCAAATGTGACATGCAAATTGGTTTAAGAGACTGAGCAATAATGATTCTGTAATTTTTCTTCAACATTCAATGCCTTCTGGAAACCATACTGCAGATCACCCTCCTAAAGCTACCTTTGAAGTCCATGAGTCTTAGCAAAGTGCTTCTATTAAAAGACTGCCTTTCAGTTCAGTTTGTTTATTTCAATTTGTTGTATATACACCACATTTTCAGCTTAGAGCAAGAAGAAGAATGGAAATAAATAATGACACATTTGCAATAAGAATTTTGTGGCAAAGACCTTTAGCAAGATATTGTGGTTTCAATGCAACCACAACACAATGGCAAACTTCCTTTCTAAATGACAGATCTAACTGCAAAGTTAAAATTATTGTTCCATGAAAAAAAAAAAATAACAGAGGCTGAAGACACAGTATCTACTATATGTTGGCATGTGGCTGTATCCCCAACAAAAGCATCCCTATTATTCATGAATTGATTTACAGTTTTTATAGTTCCATAACATGCAGCATCTATTTGCCCTTACATTTGAGCATTACAGATTCTTCTGAAATGCATATTTTCTTAAAATAGAACATTAAAGCAGTCCCCTGCTAGATGTTTAAGTCATGTGTATGTTTATTTTTTAATTTTTTTCTTGAACTTTCTGACTGTGAGCAGGCTGGGAATGTAGAGTCATGATGAATGAGAGTTTGCTTTATAAAAAAAAAGAGAAATGTAGACATTTGATGTAACACTGAAAAATTCACAGCCTCCTACCTTAAAAACAAACATTTCCCGGCGAAGAATAGCCAGAGTGTTGAAGTTCCCATCACAGATGTTGGGCTTGGCTCCGGGATAGGAGGGTTTGTCACCAGTGGGTGGCCGCGGAGGTTTAGGTTGCCTGTCATTCTTTCGTGGGTCTGCTGGAGGGACTGAACGATGTGGGGGCACTGTTGGCAGAGGTCTTGTTGGTGGTGGTATCCTGTCAGGTGGACCTTTAAAAATACAGCAGCTGGATGTAATATACAAACCCACTAAAGGAAATATACACAACAAAAACCAGCTGTAAGCTGTACAAACTCGACAGTGAAAGGGGGAAGAAAACGTGACCTAACATACCTTTCTGATGTTATTAAATCATTGAATCATAGAATATGCTGATTTGGAAGGGACCCTTTAGAATCACTGAGTCCAGCTCTTGGCCCTGCACAGGACACCATGTTGCCTGAGAGCTTTGCCCAAATGCTTCTTGAACTCTGTCAGGCTTGGTGCTGTGACCATTTCCCTGGGGAGTCTGTTCCAGTTACTGACCAGCCACTGGTTATAAAGGGTATAAACAATGACTACCAAAACCAAGGAAAATAATTAGTTTTCATTATTCAAAATCTTCCTTTTTGGAAAAACATTCCAATAAAACCTTCAAAGGATGCTTAGGCCACCATCATTTCAGAAGAAAAGTAGTTCAAAGCAAATTATTTACCAAGTAAGAGCTTTTATAACAGAATCATTTTCTTTTGTACAAATAAATGAAAAAGAAATCTTGTTCCTTATAAGATCATCATCAGTCAAAAGATTTTCAACCTATATTTTTAATCTATAGCCATCAATTCACACAGGCATATATGTAGCATATCTGCTACTTCCTACTGACCAAATTTTTAGATCAAGTAATGTCATATTCATTAGAGACAGGACATTCCCAGCTTTTTCCAATGTCCCTTGGTATGTACAGGAGCTTCTAAAACTGGACCTCAAATCCTAGGCATGTATATAACACACATACCCCATCACCCCCCTGCCATGATTCATATATTTTCCTCAAGTGAAAAAACTAAAACTCTGTAGAACACTCTTAAAACATTTTTCTTCTTTCAAATATATTATTTGTCAAAATATATAGAGTTTCATGAAAATACTATCCCACTCATAATTTCTCTACCTGCAAGTTATGAGACCATCCCAGACAGATACTGATCATAACCCTAATGGCATACTGAATGACTTGAAATGAGTGTACTAAAAATGCATTCCCTTCTCTACATATATCAGCAACATTTATTTTTCAAGGACAAAAAGATAAGATGATCATTTGTGTCAGTGAGAAGTCTGGAAACAAGATGAATGCTTTAATTTTTCCCATTCTATTTAGGCCTCTCTCCAAATCATTGCAATAGATAATATTTTTTGACTTTAGAAAATAAATACTGTTTACATGACCACATTCAGAAACACTTTTGAATAGTAAGACAACTCTAAAACTGGACAAATGACATTTGAATTTCTGAGAATTTTAAAAAAACCCACATACTTTATAAAGAAAAAGATGGATTATGTAAGGAAATCTTAAACTTGCCAAATGGTTGTCATGCAATTTAATAGGGCATTTATTTCATTCACAATTTTAAGACTTGTGACATTTATAATTTACAGCTAATAACAGTATTTCAAGGAATACTGCAGACCAAAGTAATTATTTTAATAGGTGTGACATTTTTATTGAGGCATATGATTCCAGATCACATCTTGATTTTAAAGGGAGCAAAGAAATCTGTTTGCAGTAGCTCGTGCTGGAGAGTTTTTAACCCCAAATCACAGATTTTTTATGCCATTTGGTGGTGATGTCAGATATTACTTCCCAGGGGTAACACATTTCTCTAAATGTATAGCCCACAGCTGTTTGAGCTTAGCAGCTAGTTTTCAGCAAAGTATCCTTGTCTAGCCTTTAAGTCTAGACTACCAACTTATGAGGTCATGAGAAACAACCTTCCTTCCAGCTAATCACACAGGAAAAAACCCCAACCAAACAAAACTTGATCAGCCAATCATTTGGATATTGCTATTTATGCTTTATGAAAAAATATATATGTACTTGTGAAGATGATATTTTAAAATTCTTGTTACCATTACACCATGGAGTCTGCAGATTTCTAGTTAGGACAGTAATCCTACATGATCATAGTTGTCCTTTCTGGTAGGAAAGGTAAAGAAGGAATGGCCCTCACAATATTCAACACAAACATGACAAACTTTAAACAGGAAAAACTGAGAGTACAGAATTAAACCAACGCAGATTTAATTAAGGAATATTAAGCAAGGCAACATCAAATTATATGCACTGGATACAGAGCATTAACACAGAGTTTTGACAGAATTTTCAGCTCTAAATATAAAATAGATCTTTAAAGATTAAAAAAAAAAAGAGAAAGATTAACATATACTAATAGAATCAAAGTCATTAAAACCAAAACTAGAACTATGTCTTTGGAAATTTAAGGCATAGTAATATGGGAGTTAGTGTTAAATTCAACCCATAATCACAATTAAGTTATTGTTTTCACTTTAAAAAAAATTCAATTGCCTTTAAATGCAGAATTTATTTGCATCACGGGTATTTTATATCAGGCCATAAAAAACATAAATTAGCATATTTTAAAGAAGTAGTCCATTCTTTACCATCTCTAGGGACTGGTGATTACACTATTTTGAGATCAATTTGCTACATTTATCATAAGAAATGGTGCTTTCGGACCTCAGATTTTGAGGGAAATTTTCTGTATTACAATTGATAAACTGAGAAGCGATTAATTAATCCAGTTATATGAGCTTGGACACCTGTGTAAATAATCTCATTATAGTTAAAAGCCTGCATTTCTTAATATTTTCATAGTTTGGAATAATTTTGCATGAATTTTCTTTATGGATTTTTAAAACATTTAAAATTACTATTCCAGACATGTGCAAATTTGAATATAAGTTGTGAACAGTGAGAAACAAAGTAATAGCATCCTCAGAATCTTCGGATGTTTCACTCACATAGAGACTCTGGCACTACACCTGGTGAAGTCCACACTAATGAACTCTTTAGAGTGTTGGTATGGACAGGAAGACCTCAAAGGTATTCCAAACCACAAAGCTCGTGTTGTGTGATGAGAACACGACATACCGTAAATCTTCTGGATGCCCTGCAAATCGTCATTAGGTAGTTTGAAGTTGTCAGTTTCCATATATTGGTAAAATGGAGCCATGATTGCAGTGGGATCATTAGAGTGCTCCAAGCCCAGAGCATGTCCGAGTTCATGCACTGCAACTAGGAAGAGATCATTTCCTGTGAAGAGAAGGAAAGGAAATACACCTTTGAATCCACAAAGCTAGTAAAAAAAAATAACACACATGGACCCTGCACTTGCAAGATGTTTTCACTGCATTTGAGTTTCACAAGGCAATGAGTAGTAATTAATGGATCATCAAGGATATCAAGGATAACATGGCAGAAAAGGCAGTTTTCTCTCTTTTTTTCCTAACAAGGAAACCATTATGCTATAATACATGGTACTCTTACAGCCATCATAAACATAAACCTTTTTAATTGATACAAATGGTAAGTGTAGGGTTCAAGTGTCACAGCTCATATCTAGGCTTTTGTGCAATTTATGATTTGAAGTCGATGTTGCCATGAACCCAACTAACAATGCTTTCATCAAGACATATTTCCAACAGGAAGTCTTATTTCATAATCTGTAGATTCTTTGGGGATAGACAGTTATTTTCCACTGCTGGAACTTGATCTGGAAGTACTTTTAAAATGTCAGTAGTAATAATATTAAGTTGCATCAACAACAAAATTACACGTATATACATTACAGAACTTTGCGGACATAGTTGACAGTATTTCAATTTCTCAAACATTTTGTCTTGTTGATACAATAAATAAACTTTATCCAAAGTACATATGAAAGAGGAAAACACTAAATGCCTTCATGACATATGAAGCCATGCTGATGTCTGTAAAATAAATGTTTGAATGAAATCATGAAAACAGACACAAGTAAAACTACATGCTTAGTTCACAGTCCTCTCGTAACTTCTGATTCTTAATTTGAAAATATGACAACTAAATGTTCTTGATCTTCTAGTCAATATAACTGTGAAAAAAAATCACATCTCTCAAAAATTAATGTGACATAATGTGCTTTCAGAAATGAGAAGTTTGTTATATCGTTTATAGTTATATGGTTTCCAGATAAAATGTTTTATGACAATATTTTTCTTAGACGCAGCTCTTTTTATAGTAAAGCAGAATCTCAATGTGCTGTTTCAATAGGTTTGATAAGCGTAGCTGCCCTGGTGACAAATGCTCTTGATATCTGAATCTGGACTTCTATATGCAGACAAACCTGATCTTGACATTATCTCATAAGAATAATCCAGAGCTTCTGTAGCTAACGTCAGTATAGGAAATGATGCACAGAAAGAACTTTGTAAAGGTTTTAATTCTGCACTTATAATGAAATAATTAATGTAATTTTAAATTATCATAGGTTTAAGATGGAAAGACAGAAAAGAAGAGCATGTAACTGTACTACAACTGTCATACTATGATGAAAAGTCTCACATTATTTTTCAGTTCTTTTCTGAGTTTTATGAAAGTTCTAAACTAGGTTTATTAGAATGCAAATTTTCTTTCTCTGGTATTAACTTGAATATTTAAGAAGCAACCTTCTTTTGTTTTTCAGACCTTCTGAAAGCAAATTTCCCTCCTATACCATGCTTCCTACATCATAACTAAGGATATTAACTAAGTTTTTTATTAAAAAAATGCACTAACAACTTGGCCATATTATTTACTGAATTATTTTCAAATAGTTTTGAATTAAGAGTATTTATTCTACCATTATCATTAGGCTCATTACTGTCAGTAGATGAAAGAGTTTTTTACCTGTTTTCCCTCTACAGTTTGAGGCAGATGTCTGGGAAGTTAACTGGTTATAATTTCCAAAATTTCGAGAAACCACAGTTAATCAACAGTCTTGGAAGACTCTACTACTTCTATTTGTGCCAGTTATACAATACATGAAGAATCAATACATCCTTTGGTTCTCAGTCCTTATTGAGTCCCCTTACAGATTTCCAGCAATTTCTACATTTCGTTCCATGTTGATGTGAAAGATGTGAAATACATAGTAGCAGGGAAATAAATAAAACCCACTTTCAGCTACTGGCATGTCTTTCTTCCAGAATCATAGATAATGAGCCCATGGTAGAGCACTTCTAAAGTAGTACTAAGTGACAGTGGGACCATCTCACCAACAGATACTGGGCAGGGGCTGGCTGTTCCTCCTTTTGTCTTTTGGACAGGGGAGATTATGTGAAGAGAAAAAACAAAACAACACAAAAGAAAACCAACCAACCAACCCAAAACCCCCAAACATTATGTTCAGTGTCTGACTGCCCCTCTGGATTTAGTCATTTCCACCTCATGCAATGCAACTCGTAGCCATCAGGGGACCCATTAAGTGTGGCAAAGGCAGAGCAGCCCTTCAGCAAATGAGTAAGGGGGAAGGGAGAAGGTCACAGGAAAGAGCTGGAAGAATAATATTCTTGCCTGGGGTGACAATGATTTAACAGGGAACATATTTTCTACTTGTAGCCAAATAGCCCCATTATTCATTACAATTTCCATCAAGAGTCATGATTGTCTCCAGGGCATCCTGAATTTAAACTGACCCAAATAACTTAGTGCAACTGAAACTCAGGTTAAACCAGCCCAAGATGAGCTGTCTGAGTCCAGCACAGGTAGGGCCTTATTACTATCTTAGTTTCCATCCTTTTTCCTTTGCATATTAGACTTCTCTAATTAGGCAACAATATTCGGTTCCTCTTTGCTTCAGGGAGCAGACTTGCCCTGAGTACCTCAATGTTACTGAAAAAAGCTCCTGAGAGTCCAGAAGGACAACCTTCTGTAAGTCCTGCTCTTTTTCTCAAGGCTGCACAGAAGTGTACTTGTTACTGCAAGGTTAATGGTAGCCCACCTTCAATTCCTTGGTCAGTGCTCAGAATAAGTTGAAGAAGTGTAAAAACAAGTGAACATTCACATTTGCTCAGGCTAGCTTTATTATTCTATCAATACTGGGGAGTTTTTACATTTTCACTGTTGAAGGAGAGAGTCCCAAATCATTCTATATTTCAGTATACATTATCCAAGTAGGACATATTTCAGTCCACATACCAAAATGAACACTATCACAAACATTAAAAAGTCGTAACAGAGTTAAAATGCGTATAACTATGATGATTTTTAAAGCAAAAGTTGCCACTGAAGGATATACAATGGTGAATAGTATTGTGATAGTCTCTGTTACATCTTGTTGTATATCCACTGAATAGAAGAAAAATATTGGAAAATATATTTCACAAGTCCAAAACTCATATGTCTCTATTCTTGTGTTCCCTATTAGCATGGAGATTTAGAATAGAATGGCTGTAAGCTCAAAAAGTTTGTTATTGTTTTTCTTATTTTATCTCAAGTTTGATTTCACAAGAGAAGAAAAAAAAAGACATTGTGTGTAAAGAACTAAGGTAAAATTATTATTTTTATACTGACACTTTTCTCTGAGGCTATAAACTATTTTAGGCACTAAATCTGCCTGACTTTACAAACACTGCCCAAACTCCAGAATATAAATATGTATTAATATATCAAATATTCAACAGCCAGCAATGTGGAGCATGTTGTATGGGGAACTCTTTCCCTGTAGCTAAAATATACACTATTTTTCAAATGTACAGATAAAGAAAGCTAATATGTTTGTCCACAGTAAGGTATTAAGAAAACCTAGTTCTGGAAATATTAATTTACATTTTAAATGGTATGTGAGTTCAATTTATAAAAGCAATAACTTAATGGCTTAACATGTGACCTCAATTTTGAAGACTTTTCCATCCCAAGGAAAAGAAAAAGAAACTCTAGAAACTGAATTTCAAATTATAAACTGCAAATATACAAAGATGTTTTATACATAGGCATACACTCTTTCTTCCATAGACTATTTTATTTCATTTTTCATGATGTAGATATTTTCTAATTAAATTTGTATCAAACTGAAATTTAAATCTGCACAAGACTTCTATCATAGTCCTATTACCAAGACAGTATCTCAAAGGCAAACTTACAATTAATCAGAAATATTACACATACAGAAAATACCCATCACTTTCTGTTTCATGTATGCAGAATTTGCATTTTAATTATTCTGTTTATTTGTACCACCTGNAAAAAAAAAGGATGAAAAAAATATTTATCTTTGTTATTATTATCCTTTCCAGACATGTTATTTCAACAGACATAAAAGAAAATTTCTTTCTCTCTGACCTTATTACAGTGCAGCAGAACTGAGCACATACATTATGTATGCTCTTACATAAGCACCATATATGTATATATATGCTATAGTGAGAGTACACATGGACCTAAATATAAATCATAGGAATACTCTTACCCAAATAAAGGTGTTACATTTTCCAGTCTAACAAATCATATATAGTTGCTTGACATTATCTCAGCCTTTAGCCATTGGCACTACAATTTGGTAGCCTCGTGTTTACTTTGGAAGAAGAGTTTTGCTAAAAGATGGATGGAGCAACTTTGAAAAATGAAGAACAAAACTAATGTTTTGTCATTTTCAATAAAAACATATCATATGGATCATATCCACTTTCTGTATGAACTTAGCGTATCTATTTTCTACACAGTGAATTTTAAACTATCATTTTTCAATAATACATCTATATATTTAGGCTTTTTCATTGTGACAAATTACATTAAAATATCTTCTTTCACTCTATTAATACATAGAATGCATAATAAATTCCTTTCCAGTAGTCTTAGTGAGAGATATATATATGTGTATATATATATATGCAGACAGAACGGGAGGTACAGACAGTTATATACAAAGTCTGTACTAATCACACTGCCTATAATTTAGAATACCTACACCGATATGTGTATATTTTTGATAAACTATTCTATTTTAAAAAGATTAACAGATTAGTGTGAAATTTAAAATTGCTTGATTGAAATTTGACAAGGGCACGTTACCACAGAGCAAGGCTGTCTTCAGGTGACTCAGATCATTGATGAGATATGATGAGAACATTTGAGTTTAGCAGCCTGTGAGTCCATCCTGGCAGTGCTTTACTGTTTCTGCATATTTTGGGCATAATTATGAAGAAGTCAGGAGCCCACTTGCTTTTATAACACATATCAGCCTGTACTTTAGAAGGCAAAGACATGCAAAACACAAGAATTTCTGACTTACTACTTAGATCTGTTACCAACCACATTCTACAACTTTTAGCAAATTGCTTGAAATGGGTGGAATTAATTACTTAATGTATTCTTAAATTTCTTTCTATAAAAAGCATGGATATAAGAATATTTCCATTTTTTCTCACAGTTTCAATCACTAGTACGGAAAAAATTTGCAAACCATTCTGACTAGCGAATCAACACCAACTTCCCCAAAGAGAGACAAGTGAAGCAGCTAGAGATGATGCTAGGGGAGGTAGAGAAGACATGAGAGCTTGCTTCAGTGGGGTGGTACGTGGTCCTTCTGAAAATATAATGCTCATGTCTTTATTTCATGCTTTGAGAAAACCCTGCTGTGACAGGAAACCTAGCAAACTAAACAAACTCCTACATTTATGTTGAATCTCTAGCTCCTGTAGTCAACTTCTTAATCACTCAGGTCCACTACTGAATTTGTTTATGATTCTCAAATGGCATTTTAATTCTACTAGTAATAAAACCATATTGATTAACAGAAGGAAAAAAAATATTTAGGTGGTTTCATGGTTGTCTTTAGACAATAACTGTCTTAAATAAATTTGAGTTTTAATGGAATTTTGCATTTTGCTAGAAAAGGTCTTCATATAAATGCTGCAAGTACTGGAACAGCCTTACCTATTCATACTCTTTCCTGTCTTTTCTTTGTTTCTGTTTTTATTTTTTTTTTAGTGGGAAAAATAAGCTAGACAAGGACTTAAAACTGCTTTCTGAAGGCTGTGAAAATGAACATAGGCTGGGATTTAAGATTTGGATATGTACATGAGAAGAGCATGTATCACACAGTTCTCAGCTATCCTCCATGGTCTGGTCCCTGTGGGTCATTCATGTGAAGGCAAGGCACATCTTTTTACCACTCCGAAGTGACACTTTGGGTGAGAATAAATGGAAGAGAACTTAACTGGCATGAGGCCGTACTAAAACTGAACCCTTGTTTTGACAAAAAAAAAATGTATGGTTTGTCTCTAAGACAGCTAAAGTGCAGGTTTGTTAACATGGTGGCTTTTGTTTTATTTTTATTCATTTATGCCTATGTTCTGTGTGTTCTCTTATGAAGAAACATTTCTAAATGCTAGGAGGAAGGTCAAAGTCATACTGGAAATATTCACAATAGATGTAATCTGTTATGGGGCAGAAATCACAGAAGCATAGAATGGTTTGGGTTGGAAGGGATCTTGAAGATCATTCAGTTCCAACCCTCCTGCCATGGACAGGGACACCTTCCACTAGATCAGCTTGCTCAGAGGCCCACCCAGCCTGGCCTTAAACGCTTCGAGGGATGGGGCATCCACATTTCCTCTGGGCAACCTGTTCTAGCATCTCACCACCTTTTAGAAATCTGAAAGAGTCCTAGAGATCACTGAAATCCCCACAATAGAATGCACACATAATTTAATTTATGTGTAAATCTTGTGTTGGCTAAATTTTTGTTTGATAAATTTTTTACTCTGTACCAGTAAACTACTGAGAGTAATTATAATATCTTCTAAATTAGCTCACATTAAACCCACCAAAACCAGCTCATTATTATTATTAGCATACCATTGTACCTTAACACAAACACAGGACTTTGAGAGTTTTTAAACAATAACATTGTTGTTTGTATATGTACATAAAGTTTTTATATGAACAATTCTTCTTTCACTGTTACTTTGCTTTTTTTAGTTCACATTAAGAAAAAAAATGTCAAGACGGATTTGTCCATGGTTTGGGTCTTTTTCATTAAACTGATGATAAAAAGAAGTGGGAATTTTGAATCCTAATTGGCAAAGTGATTAGAAGAAAAAAATCATTAAAAGTTCTCTGATCTGAAAAGAAGACAAGTTTTCTAAGAAGTCTGTAGACTTCAAAGGGAAACCTGATCCAAGTGTGCACCATATTTTAAATTGAGACAACTTCAAACTGGGGATCGTGTATACAGAAAAAGTGACAGAAAGACAAATCTGCCACTTAGGTCTTACTTTGTTAAAATTTACTCACACGAAATACTCTAATTTATAGGAGAATCTGCTGCTAAGATCCTAGGATTCTATATCCATACAGCTGTATGCTCCTCCAGCTAGAGGGACCACTGCAAGCCTCCCTAGAGCTCGGGGAACATGGTCAGTTTGCACTAGTGACTCTTGGCATTTGTTGTCATGGAATGAATGAACCCCTGCTATGGAGGGGCAGACTCCAGGGTGACAGATTGCAGAGGGCAGAGCAAAGGGTGCTGGAGAGGACAAGATGGTCAGGCAGTCAAGCCATACTCCTGGGTCTCCCAGTAGAAGGAAGACCATGCAAGAATTTGCTTAGAGAGGAAGATGAAGGCAGGAGTTTGTTGTCCCTGGCAAAGTTCAGGAGAGATTGGGCATGAGAATGTAGGCCAGGGCAGAAGTCAATTCTAGCACTTTCCCTTCTCTGAATTAGGAGCTCAGCAGGACCCCAGCCTGCGGCAACAGCAGTTGCCCCAGCAGGAAGAAGGGACAATGCCAGAGGTTCCATATTTGATGGCTCTCAGACCAGAGCTTCCCACTGGGAAAGCAGAGATCTGAACACAGAGTCATTGGGGTCAATGAGTCATTGGAGTCACAATTTTCCAGCTGCTGTGCCACATCCCACACTCAGGAAGGTTGGAACCACATCTCTGCACCTCTGCAAGCTACTATGGCCAGCCCTGCCAGTGTCACAAGTGATCATTAAAAACTAAAAGCAGCTAAAGAGTGACTGTTGATCATATTCGTATTTTAGTTGCTAACTTCCTGAAGCTCAAGCCCTACTACTTCTGCAAGCACTGCTAGCTGGAGCACAGCTAACAACATTAATTCCATGTCACTACTGGATCTTCAGCATCCTGAATACTCAGTGGTAATCCCATTTCCTCATGCTAACATAGCATCAATTTCTAAACTGCATCACAAGAAAGGTGCTCTGTATGATTCTTAGAAATGGGAAACTAAAAGCATGTTTACACATTACCATACTACCAACTATGCATTCAAAATTTCAGAGGTGCAACCCACTTGTGAATTACTATATTCAGGCCAATACGAGTGTTTGCCTTGCCAAACCAAGGGGCAGGGAACAGTCTATGCCTGCAGCCGCCCTTTCTCACTGCTATACTGAACTGCTCCCAAAACAGCCATCTCTGGGGCTGAAATAGATTTAACAGATTTCTTTTGACCCCAGCTGGTGCTGCTGTTTTGAAGTTCTTATCACTACAGTTCTCTTCTAATCTGAAATGGCATGATTCAACATCACTAGTGGAAGTTATCTAGCTACTCAACACTGTAACACAAATGTCTCTACCTGCACCTCTCACAGCAAGAGATGAGAAACAGGTATTTCAGAACATGATTCATCTAGTTTGTTATAGACACCTACTTCAGGATGCAACAAACCTTACCCAGGAAGGCAATATATCTCTCCTATAACTCTAAAGGGACTCCATGAGATTAACTCAGATATAAACATCAACATATGGTCAGATTAATTCCACCCCCTGAAGTCTTCTAGCTTTTGACTTAGGTCTTTTCTTTTAAGTCACTGGCAAAACATTAACTATAGAAGTACAAGATATGGAATTAAGTGATATATGTACAAACCTAGGAAGTACTTATCATTGGCTGACTTGAAGGAGAGACTTAAACCTTACAAAAAAACCCAAGAAACAACAACCTAACAAATATTATTTTGCACAAAACATGTTGTTCTTTAAACTTATCTGGGTTTTTTTGGTTTGTTTTTTTTTTTTCCTGCTTTCATCTTTTTTCACAACCTAAAGTTTTAGCTGTATATGTTTCTAGCTATTGGTGTTACCTGTTTAGCACTTTTTAGAACCCAAACAGTTAGGAAGATGCCCAAATATAGATCAAAACCATTTTAGCCTCAAGAACATATGGTTTGGGCATTTTGAAGTGAAGAATTGTCAGGAAAAGCACAAATTATAGACTTGAGAACATTAATATTGTAGAAAATTTTTCATTAGTTAATTAGATACTATTCTTAAAATTCAGATATTGTATTATCTTATATTTTAAGGTTATCTACATCTTTCTACTTTTTCAATATCCATTACATTTCTGCTTAATAAATAAATAAATATGTAATTAAATATGTAATTACTGTAAAATTCTTGTCTCGTTCTCTCAGGAAACCATGACAACATCCATATTAATTGGCAACATGATTTTTCAGATTCTGTTTGCCCCTAAAAAGGCAGGGGAAATGAGATGGCAATGCAGTAATAATATTCTACAGAGCATCTTCCGTATTTCCTAAATCTGCTATCTTGAAGAAAAAGTCTCTGTTAAGTGGCCCTAGCAACAAATAGAGACTTGAGGAACCCTGGATCACATGGGAGTTGGAATGCTAAGCCTGATGCCTGCTTTAAATGACTGAAATGTCATTTTCGGTCTAAAGGGAGAATTTTCGGTTCAAGGCTAAAGCCTCTTTCCTAAATTACTGCAACTAGGATACCAGACTGAAAGAAAAATAATTACAAGCCATTCATTCATTAGCTGATTTTTTAAATGTTTAAAAAAAATTAAACAGTTTTTTACTTATTTAATATGTCAATTTATTTTTTTTTTTAACTCAGCATGTTTGAGATATGGCTTTTCACAAGCTCTCCATAGCAAATAATCTTTCAAGAACCTGAAATTCAGTCTCTGGTGTGAAATCTCATAAGGCAGTTCCTCTATTATTAGCACTACTATTAGTTTGTATCATACATTTTAAAGAAATATTGCCTTTTGGTAAGCTGATGGTAAAGACTTATAAAATGCATAGAGCATGAGAATAAAAAGCACTGGATTATGCCATTTTTTTCCTTCTTTCCCCATTCTCTAAAACTTTCTGAGACATGTAGGAATTATATGAAGCTCTCTCAAATTCAGTACTCAAACCCTGCTAAACTTCTTCCTAAAAGGAGGAAAGATTAAGGTAGGGGTATTTGTTTGTTTGTTGTATATGTAGTGTTAGGGGTTTTTCTCTGTGTGAGATGTTGTGGGGTCATAAAAACAATCATGAAGAGGCTGGCATATATTTTACTCGTTGCCCTCATTTAAAATAAATCTATTTGTCTGAACAAAAATGGCTTCCCAATGCTCTTTTCTCATATGCTGCAGGGGGAAAATGAGACAGACAATAAGAGAAAACAAAGCCAAAATTTCCAACAGTGTTAGTTTCAACTTATCAATCATTTCAACAAACATTTTTCAAGTAAATGTCACATTTTTCAACTAAATTTCCCCATGTAAACTCCATTCTACTAGTATATTAATATGAGGGTGTGATTACATGAATCCATTTTGGTAGATAAACTTGACTTCATTATTGCATAAACAGTTGTTTGAGACAGCGACATCTTTAAAATGAAAAAAAAAAAAAAAAAAAGGCAGGGTTTTTTTTTTTTCAGTGATTGTAGGTGCAAATGCTGCCAAAATTGTCTGCAAGGACCCATGCTGCCTTTCAGCTAGATGTTTCCTTGGCAGCAAAGTCGATGTAACAGACAATGTGAACTTTCCTCATTTATTTCCATGTGAAGTCAGCCAGATCCACTTTAACACTTTTCATTAGCAGTTTAAGATAGGCTGGCTGATCGCAGACTGAGGCAGATGGCAAACGCAAGCAAGCAAGTTCTGCTGGCCCTGGTGTGTGGGAAATAACCTCCAGTTGCAGTCTGAATGGATAGCTGAGTTTGCAACTTCCCAAACTACTCCACAAAGGACTGCAGTGATCTGTGTTTACCTATGCCACAATGGAGGCAATATGCAATTTGGTGAGTCGAGCTGCGCTGCCTTTTTGGTTTGCAACCTGCATCAGGATATGAGTTACACTTTAAATATCACCTTGCTTCTATAGACATGAAAAGCATGATGTAAGATGTACATCTTAGTCTACAATCCCTAATCTGCTTTAATTAAGAATATCACTAAGTCAATTCTCTTTTAACATGTTCCTCAGCCTCTCTTTCAGTTTGCATAATAGGACATATAGAAATGCTAGGCCAAGAAGGAAGCTAAGAGTAAAATATTACACGCTGAGAGTCCCTGGGATGTATTAAAAGCATGTAGTCAAACACACATCTAGAACACGGGGCTGGATTCATCCACAGGACTGCTTTCACTGACTGCCAGTCTTAAACAGATTTCCCTTTTAACAACATGCAAATGAATTGCTTTCCTCAAAGCCAAAAGGGTGTTTCATGAAAGCAAAATCCTCCCCAAAAATTATAAAACTGAGGTTAGTACTTTGCTAACAGTTAACATTTTCCATCATCTGGCTTCCAGCCAGTAGATGGGGTCCAGCAGACAGATCCTCTTCTAGCTGCATAGTTCTATGTCCAGTGACTGAGTCCTTACAAGCAGCCAAGGCCATTTATGATTTTTTTGATAATTTCCCATCTCTCCAATAGCTGAAAGGGATCTTTCTCTTCTCCAGTACAGTTTTGCATACCATGATAATATTTTTAAGGATACAATTTATGCACCAGACACTGGATAGCTGAGAGTTAAGATTTTAGGTATGATCTTGGAGTGACTGGATATGGGACAGGGACACATCAGCAAGTATAATCCAGGAAGGTTTGGAAAGTTTGAGGACAGAGGATGTTCTACCAGCACAAAATGCACTTACTGAAAAGGGAAAGACTGTTTTCTTTTTAAATACTGAAGATGTTGTGGTTTAGTGACAGAAAGCATTATTTGTGTTAATTGATTCCTGAATTAAATTGGATTCCAGGGAAAATGATGAAATTGAAAGAATCAATCATTATTCAATATGTCTGCAACTTGCAAAGCTCTTTGAAATATTATCCTGGCATCTCCATCATTGTGTAATATTATAAATGCAATAGTTGGGTTTTGTCATCTTTTATAATATTGCTAATTGTCTCATTTTGCACTTAAATAGTTTCAATTTAAAATGGAAGCTGTACTTCCTTAACCTTATAATTATATATAAACAAGGCTGCAATTCAACAGTCTCAATCTCTTTATCCTGAAAACAAGATATGACAGAGGCCCATAAAATACGAATGGAATAGATAAAATTATTAGAAAATTACTTCCTTTCAATACAAGCATCCATCTGTCTAAAAAAATCAGAAAGAAATAGTATTTCACATCTGCTTAAACTATAGGACATATTGTCACAGGATGTTTTGGATACCAAATGCTTACTTCAGTTCAAAAAGAGATTACACCGATTAATGAAAGGAAATCCCTCATAGGCTACTAAACACAAAAATATGGCCTGTGCCTTAGAAATTCAATGAGCCACAGATTACTGGAAGCTAAGAGGGAATATGCTGGGGTTTTACTGCCATATGTTTACCCTGCTCTTACTCTCTTCTTTAGGTATCTGTTAATAGCTATTAACTGGAGATAGGATATTTAGTAAGATAACCCTTGATCTGAACCCACTATTGCAATTCTCTGTTTACAAGCACATACATAAATACTATAAAATAAAAATTCAAATAAGATACTAATCTTTTATATAATTATCCTAGTGCAGAACTAGAAAATAAGCATGTGAAAACTGGAAGGTCACACTGCTTGGTTACAGATCAAATTTGATGTTGATAATTGCCTATTAAAAACACACATAATCAATTAAGAGCACCATGCTTTATTAAATTAAAGCCATGTTAACATTGTAATACAGAGCTTCCTTTGATCTGAAATGCTTGGCTTCCTTTACACCAAGCCACAGCATGAGCACTGTTCAAGACACAGAGCTCCCTTAGGAGACGGTTTTCACAACTCCACTGGTTCACATTTCCAGCAGCATATATCTCCTGCACTGTGTCAACCATGCTGGCAGCCAAAAGAAATTTACTACAAGTTGATCTATGCAGTTCAGAGATCAGGATTTTCATAAATTTTTCTTGGCTGCCAGCACAGTGCCCGCAGCAGAATCCACGCACTAACTGGAGTCCAAGTACATTACACAAGACACTGTATTTGCATCAGGTCCAAGAAGCTTTTACTTGGCAACCTACAAACAGCATGGTGCAAAGTGACAGGTTGCTTTGCTTGTTTTCTTGTTATTGCCTGCAAACTTGAATAATTTTTTGAATGCTGGAGAGTTAACAAAAAGATAAACAAAACTGAATCCTTGAATTTTTGTTTTCGCAAAGACGGAGCTTTATGTATACACAAGTTACAAATATCCCACATGTATGTAAATACTCTGCAGTAACATTCTCCTGACATGTCCCTGTACACTAAAACCATCTATTACTTCTTTAAGAGAGTCACACTTATTATTTATAATACGCTCTTTGATGGAAGAACTATTTTCTCCAGAATTTCAGTATGGTAGACTATCTACCTTGGTAATTTTGCTACAGAGGTAAAAAAAAAAATACATTTTATTCTGACTTCTATTTCTCTTGCTGATATGAACACAACAGTATCAAATTACCACTACCAATCTACTGTGTTTATCTACACTTAGTATTTGCCAAATATTTTCTGCTGCTGGAAGACACAGTTCGGTGCTCACATTTTATCCAGTAATTGGTACATTACATATCATGTCTAATGTGCTTGAAAACTAAGCTCCCAAGAAATCCTTGTTTTCCCCAAGCACTTCTTCTAAATTTTGCCCTTTTTTTTAAAAGCTGCACTTGTGCAAGTAGGTCAATCTTAAATTAATCTAGTTAGAAGTAGTGCACTCTCAATTTAAACTGGTTTAACACTCCCTTAAATAGGTTTAGATGCATTCAGTAACTTCCAAGAAAAAAAAATAACTGCTTTAAAAAAGGTCTGAACTTACTTAAGTACATGTAGACAGACAAATGTGAAATCAATTTTGATAAACCAGTGTAATAAGGCTAATAAGATGCCCCTTTCAGTTTTGTTACAGAAAGACAGGACATAGGATTTTTCTTCAAGCTACTAGAACATTTACAGAGACAGTACTTATCCCAGATGCTCCCTGGCACTGACTTTGAATTTCAGCATTTGAAATATTGCCACTGAAGAAAATACTTTGAAAAAGATTTTTGTTGAGGGTTTTGACAGTACAATATCTCCAAAGTACTGCCAGTCCTAGGAAGAAGTCATTGTCCTTTTCTGGATTTAGATACATCATTCATTGTCCATAAATTTTTAATTTAAAAACAATAAGGGGATATATATCACCTAAATGGATTGGAGTCATGGGAACAAGGAAATCTCTTCCTAGTCTCAAGACTGATATATTAAGATTTCTTCCTCTTTCTTTTTTTTCTGCACTTTTTTTTAAACAGTTCTTAAGTTAAAAAGAAAATAAGGATTTAAAATTTTTCTTAATAAGTGCTGATTTTTCAGGTATCTACTTATGCAACATGATTTCCATCTCCTGTTTATTCTTTTTACTTTTTTTTACATCTTTAAGTGTATATATTGTGAAACATTTTCCTGTAAAATCCTATCTATTTTGATTTGCTGTTCCTGAACAGCGTTTCTTCTGCTGTATTTGCCAAGAACTACCAGAATAACCTGAGTTTTGAGACTGCCTAGGAGCACAAGATACTTTGTAAGGTGCATGAAGAAACCATCCTGCTCCAAGTAATTTAAAGAACTAAGGCTGTTATCTCACCTGAAGTCTAGATAGGCAGATCATAAAGGAAATGGAGTCTACTGTAAGTGAAACTATCTACTCCCACAGGAACTTGAAAAGTAGTTGTGCTCAATGGAAAACTAGAAGATGAGAGCTGACTGAAGGAAGACTGCAGTCCCATGCACACATTTGTATAAAGTATTGAAAGAATAGTGCTCCCTTTCGTTACTAAAGAAAAAAAAAAAAGAAAAAAAAAAGTGCATCATATTTTATCCTCTGGTATCTCTCTCATTCCCTGGCAAAAGAAATTCTGTCCTTGTTTCCACTGCTTCCCTGTGATGCTAAGTCTATTGTCCTTCTTTCTGGCAATATTTCTAGGATCACCTGCAGCATCATGGATGGAAATTCAGAGAAATGACCTCCACAGCTCAGCTGGAGTTGAGGTACCAGCTGTACTCTGCTTACAGGGTATTATAACAGCAAAGAAATATATCCTTGTAGAAAGCCTGAAATTGTAAAATGGTATGACAGAAGGTTTTTTCCTGAGCAACGGGCCTATTAGTCTTTACTCCTACAAAAGCCTCATTCATTCTTCAGGATGAGGGAGGAGTCCAAGCAGATCTCTTCACAGAACATGATTGATAAGATAACATACCATTGAAGTGAGAACAAAGGAAAGCAGCAATGCTCTGTGCAGAGGATGTATTTCTATTGCAACTGTCCTTGGAGTCTAAAGTATTATTAAACCAAAGAAAAATACAAGAATATCGACCAAATATAAGGAAAAAACCCACCAAATCAACAAAAACCTTGAAACATGAAGATACTGCAATTAAGCAGTCAGAATAAATTGCTGCAGTAATTAACTACACTCAGAATACTGATTTTGTATATGATTCCTTATTTGTAATGAAAATTACTTTAAAAGGGACAACAGTTTATGAAAGCCTTTCATAAAGTTGCCTGTCTTTTCTGAGGTAGATGGCATACAAACTGTTTTCATTAGAAAAGTACAAGGTGAAGAATGAAGCTAGGACTTTTCAAAAGGACCTTATTTTTGCATTCTTGCTGCTAAGTAAACAAGTTGCTCTGTGTTTTTGAATCTCTCTGGGATACTGGAATAGGAATCAGAGAAAATCAGCCCCTTGGGATGAGAATTAGTATAAAAATAAAAGAAAAATCATCAAATCTTTTTCCCATTCTACCGGATTTCAAATAATGCTACAGGAAGGTGACAATTGGACTATTGGAGCAATGAATCTTAAAATTGACACTCGCCTGGGAAAAATGACTCATAGTTAAGATCACATATATATTTTTCAACCTTCTGCTTTTCGGTGTTCTTAGACTCAGCTCAAAATAATAGGAAGCCTAAGAGAGCTGTAAGTCTTTCTTTCCTGTCAATCCCAAATGGCATGCTTGTCTTCTTTTTCCCCCTGGAAATTTTTCCCATGCACAAAAAAACCCCAAACACAAAACAAAACAAAAAAAACAACAAAAAACAGAACAAAAAACAAAAACAAAAAAAACCCCACAAAAACAAAAAACAAACAAACAAAAAACCCAAAACAAAACAA
>VXBB01003372.1:92679-106941 GCA_013399915.1 Illadopsis cleaveri | reverse complement strand
AAAAAAAAACCCAAAAACAACAAAAAAAAAAACCCCAAAAAAACCCCAAAAAAAAAAAAATAAAAAAAAAAAAAAAAAAACCACCCAAAAAACAAAACCAACCAAACCAAAACAAACCAAAACCCCAAACAAAAACAAAAAACCCAAAACCTGCATGATCCTCCAGGATTCCTAAACACAAGCTAATCAGTAAGGCAATTAAGGAAGACTTGGCCTACCTGATAGCTAAAAGTCACCCACCAGACAAACAGGCACCGTGCATTTTCAGATGAAATGCACATATATTGCTGTTTCTAGGGGCGTTTTCTGTGGACAACAACTATGATCCATGGTTCCCACCATTTCAACAATTAAACTAAAAGTTGCCAAAATTCTTCAGAAAACTTGCATTGGTAAGATACTTTTATTAATTATCATGTATTTTCAAAAAATCTTCCATTTTTAAACTGCAAATAGTTAATTTATCAGGAATATGTGTCCCTCAAAAAAAGTATATATGAGCACACCAAAGTACATGAATTATTAAATTTGCAGAAAAAAATTCCAATGATAATTCTTAAACCTTCGTGATATAGATATCTATAGATAGTTATAGATAACTTTTTATTGTAAAAGTTCAAGGTTCTAAGATATATGAAAGCAGTTTTAGAGATAGCATCAATTTACTTTCCCTTGATTTTTTTTCACCAAAATATATTAAAATTCATTTTTACAAGCAATAGCTTTTGAAAGCTGCTCTACAAAATTCAACCTCAAAAGCCATACAAAGAAATGAGTGCTATTTTGCACTACGAAAATTGTTTAAGTTAAAGGAGAATGAGACAGCCAGAAGTTCATTCACTTTCATACAAGGTGTGGAACTGCTCCAAAAGAGTTATCCCAATTAAACTAACATTCTGACTTCAATGTACACATGCCTGTAGATTTTCCTGAGAGCTCGAAGCAATAGCTCCAAAATCACTAAACGTTATGTGCAGTGTTGGTCTCCAACCAACATAAGAAACCAGACACATAAAATCATCTTCATTTACCCTCACAATGCTGTGACTGACTGTGTACCTGAACTGCACAAACACAGGACTCCCACCAGTGCTCCTTTGAGCTAAACATGTGAAGGGGGCAAATATGAGCTGTGCAATACCACAGTTTTTGCTCCAGTAAGAACGTAGGGCTTGTTTCACATGAAAGAAGTGTCTTGAACCCATTGCACAACTGAGGGCTTTCACAATGCCATACACAGCTCTTGCTTCAAGTGACTCTGGCAAGGCAGAAAAATGGCACCAATGGAGTAGTCACAACACCATATTTATACTCCAAAAATGCCAAATTAGGGTTTTGTTGCAGACTCCAGGCTACAAGTACTGCTACATAAAAAGCTCTGAATTTTACTTGAAAGATCTCAGGTGAGACGAAGAAAGAAAATGAATTAGATAAAGCCTCTCATCATTCACAAATTCAGAGTAACACTGAAATACAACAGTTCTGCACTTCTTGTCATCTCTATTGTTTTTTTGTATACCAGAAGCATCCTATTTGTGCACCTGTGCATCTTCTTTTGTGTATCATTGTTTGCTGAAGAGATGTCTCAAACTTCATGGAACTGGCTTATAGAGATCTTCCATGACAACTGAAGCTGCTTGGAAACAAAACCTGTCACAGCATCAAACACAGAATATGTCTACAGAAAATCTCTTCTTTGGTACTGTTTTGCAGAGATGAAAAGTTAGACTTAGGTTTAAATTAGCATTCCCAGATAGTGGTAGTAATTTAGTCACATCACCTTAGAGCACGGCAATAGCCAGATTTCAGTTGTGAAGAATAAAGGGTATATTTAGTCTTTATTTGGTCAATTTTAGGTGAGTCAACTGCACTATGCAGTCACTTATTTGACTGTGGCGAATGTACTACTTAAGTAAATTCGACATGTTAAAATCAACAATTCCAAAATACATTCAAAAGGTTTTGGGAAACACCAATTCTGCTCTTGGAATGGCATCTTTAAGACTTGCCTCTAAGTGCTGCCACTGCATCATCATAGATACAAACTGAAGACTAGGTTTTATGTGCATTGGCATCCACAGAATTGCTGGACAGCTGGAGTGGCTCTTAACTTCTCTTATATCACTGCTAAAGAACATTCTACATTTTCCCTAAACCTAAATAAGTTTGACAGGTTAAAAAATGCAAAACTAAAGTAGTTTAGGCAAATATTCACCAGTACAATGTTTGAACGATCATGAAGTTTCCTAATAAGAATTCAATGTTTTTCAAGCAAAACATGTTTTCATACTGTATTACAATCAAACAGATACTTTTCTGCCTTGGATTCAAAGAGACCAATCAACCAAATATATTTCTAAAGTAATGTTAACCAAGGAAAGAATACCATGTAACTCTAGGAACAGGGGAACATGGAAGTAGTTCTGTCAGCTGAAAATTCATGCCACTTATCTATTTTGTTTAAAATTAAATCTTCTCTTACCATCATGATTGGGATTTCCCAAAGTCCATGGCTCATCTGAGTCAAAATGAGTGTCTCCCCCAATTCCTGGTCCAGGAAAATATGCATGAGCTAAAAATCCTCCCTCCCCATCAAAGGGAGAACTGTCTCCATGAAAACCTGATGCAAAAATGATAGTAATATCCACGTCTCTCTTGCCATTTTCCAACTCAATATAAGGAACTTCTTCAAATGTTAGAGGAGTTACATTCTGCCACACATCGAAGGCACGGCGAATGGCTTTACGAGTTTCGGCATCACCTACTTTTGGAGTGACGTTCTTTATGCTGAAAGAAACAGAGAAACATTATATAGATTAAATTTAACAGAGTGGTAAGTTACACTTCTAATAACAGTTTTCCCCTAATTATTATAAGCTCTGTGCTTTTAATAAAACATGGTAGTCTGGCATTACATACTTTAAGAAGAGTATTTTTAAACAAGCTGGTGCAAAATTATGGTGTCAATCTGCATAGCCCTTTAAGCTAGAATTTATAATGTTAGCTAGCTTACTCCCAACAGTACAAAAAAATCTTATGTTTGGAAGATTAAAAATATATTAAAATGAAAAATTCTTAACAGTGGGATAACCAGATTAATCAACCACTGACTGTTTACCTCCTGGACCACAATTAGAATCCGTCATAGCTAAAGAATGTCATGTTCTTTCTGATCAAAAGAAAAACGTTTTTAGTTAAACGAAATTTTTACTTATTAGTGAGTTCATTAACAAAAGCAGAACTCCATACTGTGACCACCAACCAGTATTCACAAAGCCTTGTTGCATTTGCAACTGGATAAATTCCTTATCAGAAAGAAAGCCTTTTGACTTCAGTGCATGCTAAGATGTCTTTTTATGATCTGATTACATCTATAAATCTTGCATAAAACTGTAGAATCCATCAGAGAAATCATTTTATAGAAGACAATTATGTCCTAACTCAAGAATATGTATTTAAACAGAAATTTCAGTCTCCACTACTTCTTCAAGTGACATACACATAGTTAGTAAATTATAGTGAAATCATCTTTAAAAAAAATCTTTATTTTCATAATTGAATTCAAGAAAGGAATGCCAATAATCAATTTCAGACCTATCCAATTTTCTGCAATTATTTCCACTCGATTCATATGGGTAGCAGAAACTCTATTAGGTTTGTGTCTGCTCTGAAACTGCTGCAATCAGATTCCCTTTGTTTATTTGACATGTGCTTGACTGAATGTCCAGCACAAATTTCAGAAATTGTGTAGTTCTAGAGCACATGTAATATTTTTGTCAGTTTACACAGAAAGGCACATTAAAGGAGAACAAATATACTTTCATGAGTAAACCTCGAATGATTGATTTGTTTGTACATTAAATGTGCTTGATTATATGGTATTTATGTTTATATAAATGGAAACAAATCTTTCAAGTGTAATTTTATAGATTTTACTTCATATATACATTTTTTCATGTAGAAAGCATAAAGTTACCTATTTGGACTTCAACTCAAAAAGATTTTATTGTGTTGAGTCCAATAGTGCTGTCTAACCAAAGCACAATGTTTCAGCTGGTATATAGGTTCCAAAGAGATATCAATACAGGTTATAAAATAATACATTGTAGAGAATCCACTGCTTTCCTTGATCTTTTATTCCAAAGGTGATTTACCAATCAAATCATACTTGTGCCTATTCTATTATTTGCCTGGCTTGTATTATTGGCTCTTGTTCTGCCTTTCTCTCTCACATACATAAGCTTCAAAACTTTTCCCCCTATACAAACACATTTAAAAGACATTTCTGCACTGCGAAGTCATTACCTTTTTGTTGTCTCAAAGAAAGTAAAATTTTAAATTCTCTGATCGAAATCTCTGGTTATAAGACATTTTCTCCAGTCTGTTGAATATTTTCTGTGATTTTTATTCAACTCAAAGCAATTTTTTAAATGTTCTTTTCAAACTGGCTCTGTCAGAGCTATAAAGTACTGCAGTACTGATCTTGCTGTCAGAGAGAAAATGTCCTCTGATCTCTATGCGTGACCTTACTCTGCATGATGGAAATGTCATGTGACTTAAAGTGCTTTCTCTGATGCCCTTTCATAATTACTTGCTCATCAGTAATTTTATGGCCAGTGTTGTATTGCTTGTTCTATGATTAAAAAAATATTGGACGCACTGGACCAACAACCAGCCCTTGCAGAACCCCCTCCCTGAAAGTTCCTGCCTTTGAGACTTAGGGCTTTTTGAGATGTTTTAATTACCAAGTTCATAAACTACTGTCTGTGCCCCCTGAGAAAGTACAGCATTTTGCAACCTGTCCTGTGACATGAAATCAAAACCACATCACAATGGCACACTTATACTGCCACTACCAAAAACTTCCCTGTTGCTATGCTAAGAATATCCCTTATAAATCTGGCAGGTGTGCTCTTAGTCAGTCCTGCTGTGTGCTCCCTAAGGCACGTGTATTGCCTGGAGCAGAGCTCTTTGAAGGATTAGAGCCTCTGCTATTTGCCATGTATAAGGAATATGGCAAATGAATCAACAGGCCCTCATAGAAAACAGAGCATGTCTAGAAAAACTGAAATATTGATATAGAAAAAGTTAATCTGAAACATACAGCTTTGGTTTTTTGTTGTGTTTTTGTGATTTGTTTTGTTTTGTTTTGGGGTTTTTTGTTGTTTGTTTGTTTTGATATTGAGGAATCTTAGTAATTGGTCAAAGTTCCACTTTGTCCTTAAGTACACAGAACAAAAGAAGGGTCTTCTGCTATTATATGTGAAATGGGGAAATGGATAAAAATGGATTTGAATTGTGTATTGTTGGTAAATTGAGTAATTAATTGGTCTAAAAAGGTTTGACTCAAACTTATCATTTTACGTTTTCTTGATTTTTTAGCACATTGAATTAAGTTTTAATCAGATTACAAATGAGAAATTGAGCCATTTGGCTAGTTCCATACTCACAAACTAGACTACCTTTGATAGCAGACATTTTCCGTGGGATTCAGCTATTGACTTACTTTTGAAATAGCATCCCACATCTGCAGATTCATTGTAAAGTAATATTTTTTCAAAGCATACTTTTTGTATTAAAACCAGAGAGATTTCTGGCTTCCAAACCAACATTCTGGAATGGGCAAGATGATACTGAAAAGTGTAGCTTGAAAGAGAAATTACTTAAATCAGCAGTTATTCCTATATAAGAGTATTTATAGAAAATTGTCTATTTTTAATGTGTTAAACACAATCCAGGTTCAATCCTAAAGGAGTAAATACCAACACTGTGCAACACAAACATTGAAAATGTCTTGCTGGGAACTTTGCTTAAAATAATTCACCAGTGCAGATATCTGAAACCCAAGTTATGTTACATTTCTTTCATGTTGTTTATCATACAACCTCCAAGGGGGAAGTACAGTAAATTCAATCCATAATGACAGTCCATCAATTACCACAGATAGTAGGACTCATCTTTTAAAAGTCTTCAGTTTAGATCTATGATTGCTATAGCAAAGTCTCATATGAGCCCTTTCCTATTACATTTAGATCTACATCTTAATTCCAGCAATCACCTGAAAAAGTGGTAACTCTCATAGGCAGTGAAAAAAAAGAGAGGAATTGGGTATTTTACACTCAACATGTCCAGATAATGGAGCTCAAATGGAAGTAAGAGTAGGATGTGACAACTCAGAACCACTCTCATTGCAAGGTGAAAGCATAGCAAGACAAAGGCCTTCATAATAAAAATCCATCTTTTTTCTAAACATTGCTTCCCTAGTGTCAATGTCTAGTGATCATTTCACAGCAAAGTTCAAATGAAAAAACCAAAGATGACCTTGACCAGACTGGCAGTGCAATTTTATAAAGAGGTTGAAGATCCTGTAATTACTAAACAAAATGAATCTATAAGCTGAAACATTCATTTTCATGCTATTTTACAAACTAATAAACTGAGTGATACATTTTATAAATTTTGAGAGCTGTTATTTTTAGACAACCACAGCCATGTATCAGTTGATTATGCTTTTTTGTGGTTATTATTGCTGGTTTTGTATTATTTTCAACCTGATAGTTGCTTCAGGCATTAAAACTTTAAAATACATGTCTTCCACAAGAACAATTAAATTTTATTACTCATATACACTTTTCATGTTGATTTACTATTTCTACAGCTGCCTGAAGAGTTTTGTTTTGAGAGTGTTATTCTAGAATCCTGAGTCCTATTGATTTCAGAAAAGCTTTGGGTTTTCCTTCCCTTCCCACTCCTTTCCCAAAATATCCTAAAAGAAAAATTATCCATGTTTCACTGACATATTTTTGGCGGCATCAGCCTCAGGAGCCTTGCAAGATTGTCAGGATATACCTCACTTGACTGTGTAAAATCAGTAATCTGAAATTTAAATAGATGAAAGAGCAGAAATTTAAACTGAGTAGGTAAAAAGATGAAGTCAATAATCTGTTTGAAGTAAGCTAGTTAGAGATGAGTGCTTGATATGAAACTGGTAAAGTAAAATGAATTGAAACATACATTAGAGTAAGCTGTTGACACAACTTTTTTATTGTCATTGATGTAAATCAAACTTAAACTGAATCAGAACTTTGGGGCTTTGTTTGTTGTTTTGGTGTTTCGTTTTGGTTTTGTTTCTTTGGTTGGTTTGTTTGGTTGGTTTTTAATCACACTGTAACTTTTATTGATAGTAATAAATTAACTCTGGCCAAAAACATATTTCACTTTGGGCCATCATTTCTCTGGAAATTGCTTTCTATTAAGTTGCTTCACTAATCTCTCACTGATGTGAGGTTTTTTAGCTTCAACTTCTTTCCAGTTTCAGTTTGCTGACTCTTTGTAGCTACAGACTAAGAGTGCTATCTTGGTTCACATAGATCTTGCTCACGCTGATTAAACCTAAACCAGAACTATTACTTTTGATTTTCTGTGGGTTTGATTTTTAATCTACTGCTGCCAAGATTGAAAGAATTTATAATTATCTTGCCTCCTCATTCTCATGGATAACATTCTCCTCAACATTCATTAAAAGAAGAAGAAATGTGAAAGAGATGAGATTTTCGAGACAAAACCACAAGATTAGCAAAATACTTGACAGAGAAATGTTTTTATAGGAAAGCTATTTTAAGAAATCTGATGTCATAATATGCTACTAGGTAATCTAAAATCAATAAAATGCAACATAAACATGGAAAGTGTTCTAAATATTACTTTATAGTAATACACTCCAAAATCTTTTTGCTATTATGAACCAACAGTATTTTCAAGGTTTTTTCTTAATCCAGTATTTCCTTACTTTTTAGTATGGATTTCAAATATCCAAGAAAAAATTCTCTCTCCATATTCTATACAATATGGACCATTTGGACTACAGAAATTGCATAGTCTATTGCCAGCAAGCCAGATAAGACTTTTCATTGCATACTGAAGCTCCCAGCTAGCATTCATTCACTTATCGGAAGAGCATAAAGTTAGAACTGTTCAAATCTTTCATCTTTCAGAAATGAAATCTAGGAAATATCTAACTTGTAAAAGGAAAATGTCAATTATCTGGGGCTTGACTTATTGTCCACTGAAGTCAAGAAAAAGATTAAATTATTTATAGTGGATTTGGGAAGAAGCTATTGACTATCTACAGCTCAGTTTCCTGCACCAATTAAATTATTACATATTGGTGATTGATTGAATTTGTTTTTTTTCCTTCCTTAGGAAAGGAAAAAATAAATAAGAATAGCTTTTAAATTTTATTTTATTTTATATCGTTACAAGTTCTAAGTCATGGTTATAATTCAAGGCAAAGCTTTTATTTTTACAGAACATTCTCCAATTTTACTTGCAAAAGTATTTTGCAGATAGAATAATCTGGGCAATTGAGAAATTACTGATTGCTGGAGTTCAGATTTATGAATAGTATGCACAGAATTCTTATGAGGAGGGCTTCCTATTCAATGATTCTCTGCCTAAATTGGACATATAAACATTTATATTCTATTTTTAAAAACCTGATAGCTTTATTGATTCACATTGCTGCTCCTTCTTTAAAGTACTGGATTATTCACTTCCTTAGCAAAAGAGAAGATGACTACATTTTTGAGAATCATATGTGCATTCATTAAATAGCCTCCTAAAATTTTTTTAAAAAACTTCAATATTTTTCAAAAATCTGATCATAGCTTTCTTAAATTTCTTCTCTGATTGTGTAAAATGTTCAGAGATCATTGTGTAACCTGCCACAGTCTAAAATACTAAGGAAAGATTAAGACTATATCATTAAGATCTCTGTACCTTTTTTGTAATGGAGTCATTATTCTCTTGTACTATAGATGCTCTCTTTCACCCCTATGCTCCTCTGGCTGGTAAAAAGTTTCAAACACTTTCTGTTTCTCTCTAAAAGGCATGTTAGTCTATAACATACATACTGATAATGTTCACAAGGCTTATCAGCATGAATTATACCAGGCAGAAAGCCACTGTAAAGTGGGTAACTTCATCGGAAACAGAAATTCTAACAAACATCACACATCACTTCAAATAAGAAGAAAGCTGCATTCCCTGAGGGAGAGTGAGCATAATTAATGCAGTACATTATCCATTCCATGTTGATGTTCCCTATACTGAAAATCTGTATTTTGGTTCTGACTGTAAACGCATTGCTTTCTAAGAATAAATACCACCTAAGTCCGAAATTTAATCTGTTGCCAAAAGGACATAATAAATGTTCAAAATGTAATATGGGGCAAAAAAATACATTATTAATGTAACTGCTAATTATAATTGTAATCTTAAGTCACTTCTTTGAAACTCCATCTTGAAATTTTGCAGAACTGTTTCAGGTGGAAGAATTACATGTTGAAAATATGGAAAAGGTCCAGGGCAAGGAGGGGTGGGGAGCTTCCTTTTGGGAGTATTTGTGCTGAGGTTTTGGTTTTGGTTTCGGTTTCCAGAAAACTGTAAGATGTAGCACACACTGAAATGAAGGAGAAATTACTCTTTCTGTGGAGGAATTACTAAACTGGCTTAGCAGGGACACTTCAGACTGCCAAGTTTGACTGGCCAGGAAGGCACAGGATGCAGCTGTGGAGCAGATAAATGAGACTAGAGATATGATTAAAATTTTAGGAAACAAAGCAGGTTAAAATGTCATTCATTCAGGATGTCATAAGCCTCTAAGCAAGGAATTAGTGAAAAGTGTGAAAAGAATATTAGTTCTTTTTTTTGGTCCTTATTTGCTTTGGGTTATTTTATAATAATAATAATATAACATCTTTTTTTATTCTAATCAAATTTAGGGTTTCAAGTTTAAATGTCTTTTGTACTGTAATTCACTGCAAAAATATTACAGACTTATTCACTTCAAAGCTCTGTTTGACTGGAGGTCTTGTCAAAGTGAGAGAGAGAACATTTTCGAAGAGGGGAGGCAGGAGATGATAAAGAACTGCTATAAATTCTTCAAAGTGAGAAAGATTAGTAGATAGTTGTGACTTAGTTTAATACTGGAGACCTTCATTTGTTATTTGGATTTATGCCTTGGGTGACAGTCAAGAAGATTTACAAGTGGTAGGATATAGACAGTTGTAAAAAATTCTGTAATGAAATAGGGAAACAGACTTGGTACAAATCAGAATGGTAGAAAACCATACATATGAGTAGATGACTATGCATGTCTCCTGAGTGTGCACACACTGCATTTAAATTCTAAAATGCAAATAGATGTAAAGTGCTGTAGGTGGGCTTCTTATTCTAACCAACTATAAATTACATTTACATTAACAATAAAGGACTTCAGCCAATGCAACATACCAACCCTAAGGCAGTCAGTTGTCTATTGCCTGATGCTACATCAGAATGTGATGTCTTAAACTAGAATTCTCTAACTCAGTCATAAACCACAGTAGTGACAGGGGGTTACTAATAAAATTATATTTTCACCAGGGTATGAGGAACAGTCTATATGACCATAAGGGCTTATGAACTTTAAATTTAATATGTGTATGGGTTCATGAATGATGGCACCAGTTAATGAATTTGAAAAATATTTTATCCCTCAGAACTTACCTCTGTTAGATATTACAGAAATCCATGATGAGGCTGTGTAAATTTTGCAACAGTCTGTATAACCTTGGTTTGCTGACAGGTTACGGATTTTTTATTATGTACATGACACTTTTTCTGGTTGACACAGCTCTAGTGAGTACATCTTGAAAGTTTTCATCTACCTTTCCCTGCAAGGCCTCAGTTTTGTCAGCAGGCACGCTGTGCTAACTACGTGCCAGACTCAGTAGTTATACAGATGTACTGCCCTGCACACGCTCCTATGCCCATCATCACCTTGATAGGAAATGGTCAGGTCAGTGACCCATAAAATTATAATCTAATTAATTTGTACTTAGAACAGACCCTTAGGCACCTACATTTTGCAGAGATTGACTCCTTTCAATAACCCATTTTACATATTTAAATTAGAAATCTGAGTTTCATTACAGAACACCTAGATTCAGAGCATTATTCCCTGAGAAGTTGCCAAGAAAGTTGAAAGGTAACCTTAAAGACATACTGGGTGTTAAATTGATGCTGTAAGCTTCAGAGAATTTACTGGCTACTAAAGACATGCAATTTTAATCCAAAAAAACCCACTTGGTTCTTATGCAGCACATACATACTTATAGGAGGTATCCATAGCAGCACTTTTATATCATACATTAATAATAAACTTCTCAAAATACTGAAAAACATTCAGGAATTTATATTTACTTTAAATGAAACATCATCACTACTAGTGACATTTGTATGCCTATAGGAGTGTATTTAGTACCTGTAAGTGATATGTTTGTGCTGCCATTTCTGTCCTGTTAACGCGTAGCGTTTCCGACGAATGTTAAATTTGGAGCTACCTCTGGTTTGGTCAGGCACACCACAACGAGGTTTCTTCATCCAGCTGCAAGAAACAGCACCACACAATTAAAGAAACGTGAAAGAAAAATCATAACCACTGCATCCCTAATAAAAATGTGCAATTATCTGTGTATACCTAATAAAAAAGTGTAATTATCTGTATATATATTATTTTATAGAACATATAAACTAATAAAAACAACAGACTGTCGTCGTTCTTTTAATTCAAGATACTGAAATTGCTCACTTTTTGATACTATCAAGTTCTTCTATCTTTCACTCTTTTTCCACACAATGAGAAGTATTTAATTGGAACTGTAAGCTCCTAATGGAGATATTTAACTCAGGAATTATTGCTTAAGAATATTTATTGTTCTGCAAAAAATCAAGTTGAAAAATCTAAATCATATACAGTAAAAATGACCAAAGGCAGCAGCACCACATCTCCCAGAGAAGGGCTGTATTTCTACAGTGCTCTTCTATATTTCATTGTTTTCCAATATTTGAAAAACTTTAAACTTGCCAGCATTCAAAATATATTATAATTAAGATTATATCTAATTCAAAAGTATAATTTCCACAGCAATATCCTTGAACTGTTTCTCACTTGTAGTGTAAGACACTATTTAGTTCAAAGAAAACACAGCTAAAGTTATTTTATACGAGTTGAATGGCTCCAGGACAATTTATCGTAAGGAAGAGAGTAAGACTAAAGTTTTTTACTACGTAAGTAAAAGACAAATCTCCCCTGTTGCTTTTTCCAGCTCATTGAGCTATATTTCTATCATGCCAAACAATTACTTATGTAAAAGCTATTTACCAGAAGAGTAGTCATACCCTATATTCAGGCTTTCATGGCTGAATTTCTGACCATTAAACTGGCATTGTTTTGTAAATAGACGTACACATAACAGCTGCGTATATGTGTGATTGGATGACAGAAAAGTAATTTGAAATGTCATCTCAGAAAGTGGATTCCCTTTAAAACATGCACAGGTAATAAAAACTCTAAAAAAGCAGTCAATCATCAGCCTCACTTATTTTGATAAATGTGTAAGAAGTGGTTTAAAAGTACAGTTAGACTGGTAACACTTCATATATGCTGTAGCTATGGATATATAGCAAACTGTTTTTCAAAGGCACAAGTAGGTGTTAAGCTCACCAGCCTGTGGGAAAGTACAAAATTTTCTTGATAGTACCAAGATGGCACGGCACTCCACTTGCACTGATGAGAGCTGCAGAAGTGCCTGCAAAAACTCTGATGTGAGACAAATCTATTGAGTAGTACAAGCCAGGAACCCAAAACTCATGAATTTAACTGCCTTAACTGAAGACATCAAGTTCATAATCACCTGTTTCAAATAAGAAACATAGAATGATTTGTTCTAATTCCTAGTCAGAACAGTTATGCTTGGCAGATAAAACAAGTGATGTGCAAGGAAAACAATGCTCTTCCCCTAATGCCTGCAAAGACCATACTGCAAAAATCTAAAAAAAATCTTTCCCCACAAGAATTTGCTGAAACAGCCTGTAACTTTACTTCAGATTCTTTCGGTTTTTTGAAATAAAATAACAGTTCAACAAAGTAGACATTAGGGATTTTTGAGATGAAATTACTGAAAAGCTTAATTTGCTCTAATAATGAAAGAAAATGAAGGAAAGAAGTAGACCTCTGCTACAGACCAAAGGGCAATAATATTCTTCTTAGTAAAGTGATATATTAACACTTCATGAGATTAAAATTGGCTCAGACCTTCAAAACTTTCAGACACATTGTCAGTAATACTTTTTCACAGTGCATGTTAGATCAGTATGCATCACTTTAATGGCAGGGTATATATAAATTATGTTGCTGAAACTGCTTACACACATAGCAGAAAAAGATGTAAATGTAACAAAAGATTGGTGTTCTCACATTAAGGTGATATCCCTACACCAAGAGTTAGAAGCAAGGCATAAATCAAAACTAAATAACTATTATATTTTGTCAGAAACAGTGTACAAAGATATTATATAAAATATATATCACTCATAGTTGTATCATTTCAGGGACAAGGACTTAAAAGCCATTGAATTTAACCTTTCCCCTCTCCAGAAAGTTCACATTATTTAGCTTAACTGACCGAAACCTATTTTAATAACAGGGTTTGCTCACTGGCAAGCTACGGGCAAAGAGTAAATATTCTAAGTTTTGAATTTAAAAATTAATCTTCAAAGCTATTGAAATAATTTCTCAAGTCAAAAGATTCAATAATCTTACAGAAAATTTTGTTAATGTAAAAACTTTTTCACACTAATATCAAAAGTCAAGAACAGTAGGTAACATGGATTCAAAAGTCAACGTTGTATCTTACTAGGACTACTGACAATACCTTTTTAACAAAACAAAACATAGCTCAAAATAACACGTTATGAAATTCAAGTGGTCACAATTTGTTCTTGCATTGATTTTGAAGTAGTATATATCTATCAAGGGCATTATGCTTGTACTTTCATTGGTTTGGACAGGGAGGGGATGTTCCAAGTTGTCATGCTGTCTGGACCACTAATGTTCTTACTTTTCTTACATGAGGCCTGGGACTGCAGTTCACACAATATAAATCCAAGTACAAATCAAATGGAAGTCATTGCATGGGGGATTCAGTAGCTTTCAGGAAATTATCTTCATGTAAAATTTAAGGAAAGATGCAATTCACAGCCCAAGATTTGGAACATCACCAAATCTATCACCTAGATCTTAGCTGAGCTAAGTTTAGACATCGAATTTTAAACAAACTAGTGCATGACTAGTATGGGAGCTTGGTATTTTCTAGCACTGAAATGGGGCAAAATGTTAACAACTTCAGACACATAATTTTTCCTTTTATCTCTTTTTTT
>VXBB01003372.1:25628-92638 GCA_013399915.1 Illadopsis cleaveri | reverse complement strand
TTTTTTTTTTTTTTCCAACAGTCATTGTTCTCACACTGACTGAGAGGAAGACTTTTCTTAGTAATAATCATTAATGCTCACGACATTCCAGATACTTAGAACATAATATGGTCTTCCCTTGGGGGAATGGACAAACAAAACATTGATTTCTATGATGTTCCAAATATAGATTCTTCTAATGTAATATGATCAAGGTCTTCCATGTTCTTGATTGTTAGAGTTTAATTTTTTGACATGTTTTTGAAACATTTTGAAATATGCTTCATTTCTAAAAGGTGCATACATACTTTTCCTCTCTTTCATCATTTTGTTTTTCAACTTGTAGAAATCTTTTCTGCAGCAGCCCTTCAAAATTAATATTTTATAAGTACTCAATAAAGAGGCTTAATTGTGACTAATGTTCTCTATCTGTACACTATGTCACATCACATTCCTCTTCTAATTCCATTAGTTTGAATCTTGAGGAGCTATATATGTCAGGAAAATTTAAATATTTCAGACTCACAGAAAGACTAAAAGAAAAATATGTAGCGAAACTGTGATACTGTTCCAGTAGAAAGAGAGATGAAACTGAACTTCTGCCTCAAGTCAGTTGCCTAACCACATTTTGCTCTTTGGCGTCTAGGAGGAAAAATCTCTTTCTGTCTCTTCTTTTCCTTAAGCCTTCAAGGAAAAAAAAAAAATTACCCTCACAGAATCAAAACCGTACCTTTGGTTGAAGGCCTCAACTGCTTTATCCCTTATCAAAATTGCTGCTAAGGTTGCACAATTGTTTTGTTGTTGTTGGGCTTTGGGGGTTATTTGGGACAGAATTATACCAAAAAAGGAAACTAAAATAGAGCGGGCTCAACTTGACTTACTGCAACTTAACTTAGTGGCTAGACAAACGATAGATGTCTATTTAAGAAAACTACTGAATTATACCCTTAAACTTCTAGTGAGGAGAAATAGATATGTCTTTCTAAGCATCTCTGCTTGCTGTAGCCTGCTATTACAGGATTTTGTTGACATTTGCTAAGTAATAGGAAACAGTCAAAGAGTGATGTAAGATACTGTATTTCAACTTTGATGATTTCTTTTCAAGACCTCTTATTGGATATTTGCTGGGGGTACAGACCTTATGTACACTTTTGTACAAAAAGAAATTACTAATTTATTAAGAAAATAAACCATTGGATCAATTTCAAGAGTTCAGAATTTACTTTGTGACTGATAGTTAATATATAAACAGTAAAGAGCATAAACTCGGTTAGAAACTCATCTAAGCATTGAAATAAGCATATTTGCCATTTATTTCTAAAGAATGACATTAGAATAAAATGAAAGTTTTGTTATTACTGCACAGATTTAGTCAGCATCCATGACCATTCCATCTGGATATCAAGAAGTTTGCAGTGTACTCCTTGAAAGTGCAAAACAAATTTTGGGAATAAACACGTATAGCAGTTTTAAGAAAAGACAACTACTCTTTTTCCAGAATGTTTCTTTTAGGGATGCAGAAGACCAGGAATGCCAACAGTGGGCCCAGTTTCAGAAATGTCCTTTTTCATGAAACATTGACTATATTTGGTAATATATGAAATAAATACAGAAAATGCTGTGGCACTCCATGCAAACGTCAGACAGTATTTTCACTGGGTTAGCCACTGTCATGGTACTTGAATTCAGAGCCTCCCTCACATTTGTACACCATTATAAGGATGTCTCTTCCTACCTCTCACTCTTCCTTATACCCAACAATAAGTCTGCATCCTTCTTTTCAAGACACTTGAGAAAAAACAAGAGCAAAAAAAAGTGAATTCTGAATAGTAGGGAGAGGATGAATACTGCTCATATTTATGCATACCAAAATACTCATTGAGGGATTATCTTTTTTTTTGAGCAATAAAATCCCCCCAGGAGACATTTGATGGTGCTGCTGCTGTAGGACATTATTTCTTTGCTAATACCCCCAAAGTTGGTTCCTATCAAGTTGCTACTATAACTTTTTTAATTGTTCATCCTTCTGAAGACAGAGGCACATCATAATCTCTTCTCAAGATGTGTCAAAGAAGCAGGTAAATCCCCATGCACAAGATGAGAACATATTTTTTATGAGTTTCCTGCTTTATTCATTATTTGCAACACCAGCATTGTTAGCTATTACAGCATATTAGTCTTAGAGAAATGAATTATAAACTATCACGTATTTCTGACCAAAAGAGTATATATACTTTCTGTGCAGATGAAAGGGAAATAATTTCAAAAACTTACAAAATAATGCCACAAATTAACAACTGAGAAACAATCTATCCTTTATTGTATAGCCATATCTCCCATGAATATTCAGTGATGTGAACTGATGGTACCTTGAGGTCAAAATTTAGTTAAAAATGAGGGTTTTGTTGCTTTGTTTTTTCAACATCAATGTAAATGTGACAAGCCTTTAAGAATCTGTTCTGTTCCTAACTTGACTCAAGTTAATGGGACTCCAAATATCCAAGTAAATGCAGCATTCATCCAGCATGAGTTACGTGTACCTAAGAATTGCAATATATTAATGTATCTTCCTGTGTAGAAGAAAGTCATGCATCAAAAGATCTCAAAGACTCAATATTCACTACTTCATAAGATTAATATTTTGTATTGCTGCATAGACGGATTTCTTAATCTCTTAAATTGCAGAAGTGAAGAAAATCTTGCTGGCCAAAATGCCAAATTAGCACCTCCATTTGAGTTTAAAATTTTGGGTTGGCTTGTTTTTTTTCAGTTCTCCAGCTGATACTCTAAACTAAGAGATGGCCTCTCCTTTCCCTCAGGTTACCTCTTTCTGTCTCTTCTGTGCTGCTGTGAATGGACTATTTTACTTTTAGTGAAATATATTGTCTCTGACAAAGCTGCTACTGACGTGTCTTGAAAAGGGTAGTAGTTATTGGCAGCACTCTCCCCTCAAAGATCAATCACTGAAACTGCATGAAGAGCATAGACTCCTCACCCTGCCGGATGGACCATAAACATACTTTTGAGCCTGCCTCTCTCACAAGGCATTTACTGCTATTGCACTGCATGGTTTAAGGTCCTTTAAATTCCTAAACGGAGGGATGTGTGATCAACTCACCTCCCCTGAGGGCAGCCACAAAATCTGCTTTGTTTTATTGCTTTTCAATGCAATAGAGTATGTGTCAGTGGAACAAAATGATTTTTCCAATCCTGCCAGCATTTTGTGTAGTCTCTTCCCTAAACTCTAAATGATAGAGAAATCATTAATGTCAAGTACTTTACCATAAAAGAATAACAAAAGATGACACATCAGGTTGAGGGTAGTAAATGGGAAATGAAAGAGGATTTTTTTCCACCCCAAATACGCATTTTAGAGCAGTAGAAGCATATTTCACTGAAGCAAATGTTGGATATGCAGTGACAGCACTATTGAGTTATTGCTTGCTTTTCAAGAAAAGTAACTTTTTCTGAAATCACAAGATAATCTTTATCACAATTTAACTAAAATGAGTCCAACAAGTACTTCAAATCAGAGAATCAGAGAATAGTTTCAAGTTGGAAAAGACCTCTACAATCACTGATTTCAACCATTATCACGATATAGCAAAACCCACCATAAAACCATGTCCCAAATTGCCACATCTACACTTCCCTGTTCCAGTGCTTGACAGGGCAGCCTGTCCCAATGCTTGACAACCCTTCAGGCAAAGAACTGCTTCCTAATATCCATCTAAACCTCCCCTGGTGCAACATGAGCCTGTCCTGTCACTTATTACTTGGGAGAAGGGGCAGACCCCCACCTGGCTACAACCTCCTTTCAGGTAGTTGTAGAGAGTGATAAGGTCCATCTGAGCCCGCCTTTTTTAGGTTAATCAGCCACAATTCCCACAGCTGCTCCTCCCAGGACTTGTGCTCCAGACCCTTCCCCAGCTACGTTGCCCTTCTCTGGACACACTCCAGCACCTCAATGTCCTTCTTGCAGTGAAGGGCCCAGAACGGAATGTGGGATTTGAGCGGCCCCACCAATGTGAAGTACAGCGGCATAGGGGCATGATCACTGCCCTGGTCCTGCTGTCTTAATCCCAGATACATTCTCTTAATTGTGTATTAATAGTCCCTGTTATTTTATTTTTTTGGCATATTTTTAAAATCTAGCATAGTGTACAGTTGTTTGAAGGTCTCCCTTAATAACTCTGTTTTACAGAGTTTCTCTGTGTCCATTCTGTCACCAAAATCAGACACGGAGAGTCTGAAACAACTTCAGAATCGTGAAGGGCATGCAAAACTAATTCAATTTTATTGCATGTTAAAATGACTACACCTGGTCTTTTGTTACTGTAAACCACTAAACAAATGGGCCAGTGGAGTCTGCCAAATTTAATAAATAAGAATAAAGAAATTTACACTAAAGATTTTCCAGTTAAAAAAAGACTCCTTCAACTATGAAACTCTTCATGGATTCTTGTCAGTTTCAAGTATGTTTCTTCCCTTCCTCAATGATAACCTTTTGGCCCTTACTTTAGGTAACCTTGTAACGTCTTGTTTACAATCCCTGCCCAAAGGCAGACGGCAGTGAGGCAGGTGATGACCTGCTACCATGAAATACAGAAGATGAAAAAAATGAAAAGGCAAGGAAAGAGAGAAACAATTTACCTCCCCATCAGAAGCTGCACCACTATTTGGATACTCCGGTTACACTGCTGCTTCCCAGTTCTATTTTACCCTGCTTGAAACAGAAAAGTCAAGAGCAGTTCAGTACTGGTTACTTACTCAATTGTGTTCCTGTCCACTTTTCCTGTCATATTAATGCCATAGAATTGCTGCATGGCAGCTATAGCTGATTGCATGGTTTCTGCAGAGCGCAACACCGACATTCGGGGGTCAGTTGGTGGAAGGTAGCCATACTTTTGTAACCATACCTGCAATGACAAGTGCAGCGGCTATTAAATAGAAATTAGAGGTAAATAAAATACTCCCTAGTAATTAGTTTCATACCATACATAAAGAAGCTTCTAATTCACCAAGTACAAGTCCTGTTAGTTTGGGTGCTTGGGTTTTTTTATTTATTTTATCTGCTGATAAGAAATTCTTTGCGGATTTTATTTCACCTTCTTTATTAAGGGTTCTGTTGTTGTGAGACTTACAGAGTTTTCTACCCAGAAGCCATCTCTATTATCTGAAACCGCCTGCTTCAATTATTTATTTAATGTATTTATTTATTTATTTGAAGCTACAACTTAAGCACCTAACCCTGGCTCTAGGCACTTCAAGTAGTGTTTTAAGCAGACAAGATATAAATCTACAATATATGCCACATACAATTGACTGCCCACAGGGCACATAATAACAATCATCTACAATAATAAATCCACAATAACTCACATATTTGCACTAAATTGTTATTATCTCCAGAAGAATATGAAAGCCAGGGTAGGGAGACATTCAGCTTTCTGAGTTGAATATCAAAATCACGTACTTATCGGCAAAGTCCAGGAGATAGTGAAGTAGCAGAGTCTGCCTTCACTTAGGGAAAACTCTGATAAGAGGAACTGCCTTTTTAAATCAAGATGGATTCAATGCTGACTGCTTATGCTCTTAATTGTGTAGAAGTGTGAGGTACAAGTTACTGAAAGCTTCATGGATTAAAAGCACTATCTTAAGAAAACTTGGACAAGCCCTCTGAAATATGCTGTCCACTTGAGGCAACGTTTCATGAAGAAGTAGCTGCAGCTATGTTTCTATGTACTCTCAAAATCAAGACTATATAGAAAACAGTGAAAGACTTTTGAGAAAGTGAGGAGACTGACATAGCTTTAAAAATGTCTTTTCATTTGAGGGCAGGAAGTACTCACTAGAATGAAAGCTATTTCACTCCCCCCAGTAACAAAATATTTGTGACCCCATAAATCTGATCTTCTGCTCTTTAACAAAAAAAAATAAAAAAAATAAAAAAAAAAATAAAAAAAAAAAAATTCAGCCACCTCTTTAAAACATACCACATCACAATTCACATATTCCAAATCATTACATTAATGAACAGCATCCATCCACCACACCTTAGAGTGTTTTGTGAGCTCCCTCTGCCTGATACAACACTTCTGGGGTTTTTACCTGTTTGTATATACACTCTTTATATGCAGCCTAACATCAACCTATGTATCTATTTTTAGTTTTAAATTTATCTTGCCCAGTTCACCAGTTCAGTTTTGCAGCAGGTTAACCATGGTTATGGTGCACTCCCTTGTTATGAACACAGTGAAGATGATCATGTTGAATTAACTTACTAATAATGTTCCCTTTACTAACACCGAATGTGCATTATATGTGAACACTATAGGCTCAGTGTAAGTAAAAGATCAAACTGGCATTAAAGACTGGAAATTTTCAGGTTATGAGTTCAGATATTTCTAATTTAAACATGTTTACCTTAAACACACATTTACCTGTGCAGTTCACACACAAACTCAACAACCACAGATTCTCAAAATCACAGAATATTCTGAGTTGGAAGGGACCCACAAGGATCATTGAATCCAACTCTTACGTGAATGGCCCACAGGGATCAAATCCACTACCTGTTTCTGGGCTCCACACAACAGGGAGATACAACAAAACAAGGAGGTATAGACAGGATCAAGACCCAGACTAAAGTCTTTTACCTTCACACTATCTCTATATATAGGAACCCTTCAGAATAAGAAATTTTTGTTTAATAGATGGGAAAATGCTCTTATTTACAATATAAATGAATTGCTACAACCAGCTCCTACATACAACTTTACATATTCATACCTTCTTGCACTTTTCAGATTTAAGGCAGAGCTTGTGTACACTAAATGTGTACAAGATTTGGGTAATTACAGAAATAACTTTGTTTATGTGCCACTTTGCAGATGAAGCCTGTTCTTCTCTACATTATTGGAAGATAGCTCTGGAAGGCCAGACAGAACCTGAATGTTGGCAAGATCAATGTAATATGTGGAAACAAGACCATGGAACTAAGAAACAAATAAGTTTGACACAGAGTGGATTGATTTTGGTGTAGTATGTAGAGTGTCTTTGTATTAATATTTAGACGGAGTATATTTAAGGATGGGGTTATTTTTATATTCATCTTCTCAAGTTAGTGAGACAAAGTCAGTGAGACTATCAAAACAAATAGTAAGGGAAGAAAAATAGTTCAGAGTAGCATGTCACAGTTATGTAAAATGGTGCCACCTTCTTAGCAAAAATTTGGTGCGCAGACACAGACCAGGGCTTTTTATGAAGCTCTCAGGTGCTAAGGGCAGACAAAATTGCTTGGTGGGCTTGGGAGGTCACCTGTCACCATGCAAAACCATCCCGACTGCGGCATAACTGAAGAAGTCAGAAGTATGGGGTTGCAAGTAAGAAAACTTGCCAGAAGTTAAACCTTCTGGTATCTGAATTAGAAAAGCTATTACTACAGAGACAGAAAAAAATATCTTGGGGACTACTGCTCATGGGCAAAGTGGAGCAGGGACAACAAACTGGAACCTAGCAGAGTGCCACTGCAGAGACTCTTGGCAGAAAAGGAAAAGAGAGTTGGCCCAGAAACAGCAGGAGAGGACAGTATAGCCTTTCCCTATCTAAAATGTCTTACATACAGGGTAAGTACAGGATGCCTGAAAGCCACCCCCAATCACTGAACAAAGGAAGCAGACCACCTGGGTCTTCCCTCAGACTTCAAAATAGCCTAGAAGACACAGCCAACATACTGGAAAGTCAGATGATGCTCTGAAAGTAAGTGTCTTTTTGAAAATTCAGACAAATTGACCTCCAGGCTGGTGAATGTTTGAGAGCTAGTGGCATTTAGTGTTACAAAACTCTTTACTCTGTCCTTATGAGAAAGGATTATGAAACAAGAAAAAACCCAGCAAATCTGGTTCTGCAGTTTTCTGCAGGAAGGACAGAAAATTTTGAAGGATCTTGGCTCAGACTACCAGATACCTAAAATATGCATCTCAGATTTTATTGTGCATAGCCCAAATGCTGTGAACTATAGAGAAGCTTAACTTAAAGAGTAGAATATATAGGTGGGCAAAACAGCAAAAAGCAAAAGAAACAGTATGAGAAGGAGAATGAAGAAAACAATTTTCTCTTGGTCTTGTATTTTTGAGGCAAGTATGAAAGAAATTATATACAGAAGAATTTTCCCCTCCCCTCTACTGAAATTAGACTTAGTCTGCCTTTAGGGTACTTCAGCAATGACAATGTCTTGGCGAGCCTCATCCTGAGGAAATCTTTGGTCTTGAAACAAAGAAATAGTGAAGTAGAGCCATCTAACATTTAATGTCTTAGATGCCAACAGGGACCCTTTGCACAGGCTCCAAACAAGTGATATGCTTCATTCCTTTATACAATTTAAGAAGATAAAATGCTGCTACTTTCAAGTCAAGTTTTTGAGCAGGACTTTCTTGCCCTGCTGCAAAATAAGATCCATGGTATCTCTCAGGTAACCACAGCTGGAAGGCAATAGGTTCCACCATTTCCCGCTCCAGTACCATGCTTTATGAACTGCTGTGCAGTTTCATTTACAGTTGAATTCTTCTAACTAGAATTTAAGCCTGTAACTTTCTATTTTACCTGCTACAGGTAAAGGTAACCAATTATTCATTTCTCCTCTGAAGCAGCCTTTCATGTATTTGAACTTTCTGATGTGAGTCACTCTTTCTACTATTTTAAAAATGAACTAAAGAAACCTCTTTTGCTTAATCATATTTCATTATCTGCATTAACCTCCAGAAAACTTGAAGCTAAATTCTATCCTTACCAAGCACCTGCTCGCACTATTTTTATGTTAGCTCCCATTGTCGGCCTATTGACAAACACTGGAGTTAAGCTGAAGTGTTAGGACTAATTCGGAAGAACATGGACACCCAAATATTTCATTTTGGAAAGAAAAACAAAAAAACCCAGAAAAAACCAGAAATATAACTAGCCTAAAAATATTTTTATTCAGTAACAGAACTTCAAGGTTTATGTCCCACTCATCTATACATTTTAAAATTTTAAACCCATGTTTTACACATTTTGCCCACCAGAAAAGTTTCTTCACCCTAATTCCACCTTCTGTTTTCATAATTGCAAAGAAAACAACAAATAGAATCCATTGGTGATGAAATCTGTAGACACGACAGGAGTTTGTTGAGGACCTGACACTTCTGCAGGCATCCATGGAACACATAAGTGCTCAGCACATGAGCGGTATCATCTTGCAGATTTTAGATGTCATTGACGAGATACTTCGAGTTGGGGTTTTTTTCTGACATGAAGAAAAAATCTTTTCATTTTAATTTGTAGCTACTACTTATGCTATGCTCTATGGGTCATCTGGCTATGGAACAGACAGAACTTTCTCACATGGCTGTATTGTTTTTTCTCCTCTAAAGAATAAAGAATGGGCTAACTTAAAGTGTATTAAACACACCAAGGGATTTTAATCATTCAGATCTTTGCTAGTTCAGGAAGAAAGACTGATCCTAAAACAGTATGTTGACACCAAACTCTTATTAAGAACAAAGAAAACTGATGTATTGTCATTAAAGATTAAACAAGAATATTATTAAGATAATCAGCGTTTCAGAGATATTACTGATTTCTAAGATAGAAGAAAGCTTAGCAACAAATTATTAATGTTCCTGAATGACAGTACATAGTATAAGCTACTGTACAAATAACATTATGTTCTATGAACCTGAAGGGATAGTAAATCAGTCTAATAAAGCACGGATAAAAACAATTTCATAAATATCTTTGGTACTGCAGCTGCATATCATTATTATTCATGTATTCTTATTCCTGTTTTAGATTTTATCTGCAAACAGAATTCCTACTTGCACTGATTAAAACTGTGATATTTCATAATTTCAAAATATTTTGACTTCTGTTTTATAATACACTTTTACCACAGACACTATAAGTGAAATGATTTAAAGTGTCTGAGTAATTCAGGGGATTTATATTTTCAAAAAGCATACATTTATGATTCTAACTTACAGAGATCACAACAGGATTTAGTGGTTCAAATGCTGATGTAATTTTGAAAGGGATTGAAGGCTTTAACTACAGTAAGGATAAATAAGCTAGCTCTAGAACTAGTACCCATATGACCAAATGATTTCTTCATTTAGATCAAATAATCATGGTTAATGATGTGGTTTAATTACAGACCCACCTACCACAGCTAATACTGACTTTTCAAGGACAACTTGATAGACAGATAGCCAGAAATAAACCAAAGTGTTTACATGGAGCATTATACGAAATCTTCTGATGTCTTTCCTTCCTCTTGCCTCCAGTGCCACCAGTTCCTCATCAGTGGTGTTTTTACTTCTTAACAGATTACACTGATGTGAATGGGTATATGGTGCATGGCATATTTCCAGTAAGTAAAATACTTCCAAGAAAAAGCATGTAAGAACACACAGTCCAGGAGAGTCTAACCTAGTCTATCAGTAATGTCTACAGAATGAAAATAAGAATTATGATAGACAAAACAGAAGTTTAATGGTCATGATTGGTTTAGTACACATGTTTTTAAGTTGAGATAACTAATACTTAACAACCAAAAACCAGCTTGCATGTTCAGAGTACACTGAAGCTCCCAAACAAATCAGTTTCTTGGAAACTGTATAGTAATATGGAAAAGATCTTAATTTGAAGGAAGCATCTTCAGACCAATAAATTATCTTTTTTATCGCTTTGAACATACCAGAAAGAAAAAGACAAAATACCAACTTGCAAAATTTATTTCTCCACTGACATAAACTAGAAAGTGACCAACCTATTTTCTTGTAAATTATTTTGACAAATCCCCAAGAAACAATTTACATGTGACACTGGTACATTCTTAGGCACACTAATGATGGTGATCTTTACTGAGGATTCCAAAAATTGTAGCAGAGACTTAATAATTCAGACTAGTCTGTGGGATGTCTAGGTTGCAGCCTGCACTACAGTAAATATTTAGATACAGTACTAGAAGTACTAGTAGCAGTAGCTACTAGAAGTAGCAGAATTGACCTCAAAGTGGGTCACAGAAGAGAATTAATTTGGCCTTGCTGGGTTCAGTGTTGCTGCAGCTAGTCAGCGAAAAATTAATTAAGGCACCTCCACTGTTCTATTATGTATCTGCTATTGTTTTTTTCTGTGTTCTTGCTACAAAATAGATTTGAAACTGAACAATCTAATTATATTAGTCTCCAACAGTACAAAACTAGATTTACCAACACATGATACTGCATGTCAGCAGAGGTGACAATCTGGAGTTTCCCCACTCACATGTATGGTGACAGAGATAATTTTAAAAGGGTACTCCTCTTCCCAGCAAGAGGTAGCTCAAGAATGAAGCCCAAAGCCAGAAGCTCTGCCTTGTAAGTGCCTTTGATTCAAACTCAGAGTCCAAGGAGTGACAAAAGTAAAAAAGGCAAAACGTATTCAAAACTGTGTGCTGAATTCCTCCTATTTGTAATTCAAGTTTAGTTTAAATATTCTAAATAATTTCCTTTACTGCCACATCACACACGGAAAGTCAGTGTAGCTGGAGAGCAGCAGAAGTGGGAGGTGTAAAAGAGCTGTTGGAGCACCAGGCCAGAGCCATTTACAGATCCCAGGCAGATGGGAATCTACCAGTAAGCAGCAGATGTGGGGTCTGCATATAGCACTGTCCTTCAGTGACTGAAATATGCTTGGAACAGAGATTAGACACTACCCAGCTCCAAATGCAGAAGCTACATTGTTTATTCACTACTTCTACTGCCTGTGTGGAGAGTGGGTTAGTGATACAACAACTGATACAAATCCCTGGCCTGGAAAGAAACTCTTGATCATTTCCTGTAACACATTTGTAACTGACTTCCGAATGTGGACCTTATTCATTAGTTGCTCAGGGAAATTTTCTTCAGTCACTAATAGAAATCTCTGGCAAAGTCTGGCAGAGACCCAGGCCAGCGGAAATACTTCCACAAATAAAACTTATAGTTCTAGTAGATGTAAATATTCAATCATACAGCTCACGTTAAAGGACTATCTCTGCATCTTACTAGAATTTCTATAGCTTCTACAAAAATATTAAGTGCTCTGCAGGGATAAGAATACTGCATTGAATAGTCTGGCTGAATTTGTCCTCACTAGTCCCAAAAAGAAGAAAAAAAAAAAAAAAAGAAACTTCTAAGGCCGTGAGGAGGAATAAGGGACTAGAGCATCACCTCTATGAAGAAAGACTGAGACAGATGTGACTTTGCAGCTTAGAGAAGAAAATGCTCCAGGGGAATCACTTCTATGTACAAAAATATCTGAAAGGGGGGAGCAGAGAAGGTGGAGCCAGGCCCTTTTCAGCAGTGCCCAGTAACATGACCAGAGGTCATGGGTACAAACCAAAACACATGAAGTTTCTTCTCAAGTCTAAGGAAACATTTTTTTTACTGTGCACTGGCAACAGGTTGCCCACAGATGCTGTGGTGCCTCCATTCTTGGAGATCCTCAAAATCCGTCTGGATATGGTCCTGTGAAGGGGGTTGGACAGAGCTCTCTTTCTACAATATTTATTCAGTAACATCTTTGGTTTATGACTTTCAAACAAACAAGGAACATGGGTATAACTTTGCAACTTTCTGCCTGATTCTATAGCAATTCTATACATTAAGAAAGAATTGTTGTCTACTCTTTTGATAACCATAATATTGTGGGGAATGGAGGTTGCCCACAAGATTCCATAATTTCCAGCTCCTTTAAGACTCAAACCTTTTACTTTTTTGCCTCTTTCTGTCCCTCTTTTCTGTATCTTCTGAGAGGTTATTCATGCGTTCCTACTTGGAACATTCTTGATCTTTCCCGGGTTTAGATTTTTCTTTTTCTTTTATGGTTCCCTGTGGCTCATTACATGTATCCTTGGAGTTCATTCAGATGCCTGGATCCCAGAATACCACTGACTAGATCAAGATAATGGGCATATAACAAAAACAATGATGAGCCTGGAGCCAGAGCAATTCTGGTTGAACCAAAGGCCCATGAGGTGTTCCTTGGAAAATCATCACTCACTTTTTGGTAGCAAAAATAAGTAATGCCTCCCAACTTTCCTCTTCACAACACTGCAAGTATTAAGACAAGGCTTCGAACATATCAATCAATATATAAAAGCAATAGTTGTTTAGTGATGCGTTAAAAAAGGCAAGAGTTCTTTTCAAAAGGCAAGTGAGTCTTTCACCACATTCCGTAAGATCACCCCATCTTGTCATTGCCTTGGTATTAGCATCTTTGACCCCAACAGCTTTGCACTACCTCACTTGCAAGTTAATTATTTTGGTCTAATCCAAATACATATTGATGGCATAACTTTGAATACGCTCAGTATCACATTATTTTAGGGCAGAGTTGCTTATTCTTACAAAAAAGGCAAGCAGGGAACTGAACAACATCTAGGGAAACAATTTGCTGCTTAGATCCTACAGCTTAGTACTTGCTTGAACTTTTGTTTCTTCTGGTTTAGTTTTCTCAAGAGAAAGCCCATCTCCCCTCACACACATATTCTAAACAATCAAAGCAATGCATTCATCAGGAATTCATGGGGACTGCCTTACTGCTTCAATCACCATCCTACACGCAGGAAAGTCTCCATGTGGCTGGCACAAACTGGAAATGACCATGTAATTTTTTAGGCTCTGAGAATATCATTGCAGGCAACCATGCACTTCAAAAGGGAGGTATGCACATCACTAAAACTTTTTTAAAAAATATGATTTTTCCTCATAGGCTGTAAAATCATTAGGAGCAGCAGCAACACCAGGAACAGAAACTTCATATCACTATAAGACTGAAGTAAGAAATCTTGGTTATTTGGTATGTCTGTCTTCCATAGTGTAATTATAAACTACATGTGGTGATATAAACCAAAACAAAAATAAACGCAGCTTTGTATGGACCAAGAATACAGTAATGATCACTTTCCTTTTTATTTATCCCAATAGGTTGTTTCAAATAATTTTATAAAAGTACCAAAACTTAGTTCTAAAATATTTATGTAGGAAACCAACAGATGGTGGTGTGTTACTTTAAAAAGGCTTGTGGGAAGGTGGACCATTGAAAAAAAGGAAATGATTAATCTGCAAATTTCCTTTGGGGAAATGATTTTTCAAACAATGTTTGGCACATGGTGTTTGAATCCATTAGATAAAATAACTTTACTATTATAATTTATGCAGTTTCAATTTACAACATTGAAATAGATGAAATGCAACGTAAACATTGAAAGGAAATGTGACTTGAACAAACCTTTTTTTTAATCCACATTGCCTTTATTGAACTTTCTTCATTAAAATAGGTTTTTTCTGATTTTATAAACATAAGAAACATCATATTCTGAACTACAGAAACATCCACTAAATATCTACATAAATGTTTCCAGAATAGATATCAATATCATTAATATTCTTATATTATGGGTTAAACTAAAATTGCATTAAAGCACAAGAACAGAAATGCAACAGCACAATGCATGTTTTTGTTGCTATATACCTCATAGGTTTTTAAAACATTTTTATAAATAAGATTGCATGTGAATCCATTCTTTATCACACATAAGCAGTGTTTAAATGTTTGTCTGTAGAAAACCAACTGGCTATGCCAAAGTCAAGAATAAAATAAAGCTGCCATCAGTGGAAACAAGAGGTATTTAACTGAACCAGTTAGTTCCTTTATCTGGATGAATATCACTTTTATTTCTTTCTATGTATTTTTAAGCAACTAATGATGTGATGACTATTAGGAAAATAAACTTTTATAGCACAGAATGTTTGTTTACCACAGCCAAAAGATTTTTAAACATAAATATATAAATATATGCTATATCCACTTTTAAGTTGAAAATATTTTTTTTCCTTCTGCTTTTCAAAGTCAGATACGCAAGATGCAAAATTTCAGATCCTGCACTTCCTTGCTGGATGTCATTGCATATCTTAGAAATACTTCCTTTTTTTGACTGGTCTAAGATTTGTGATATTTACAGTACTATTATAGCCCTTTGAAAAATCTCATTTCTATTGTCCAGCTGAAATCTGTAGATAGAAGATGAACACAGATTTTTAAAATACATAAAATTGATGTATGATATCAGTTTGTCATTTCCCAGGGAGAGACAAGAAGAAAACGTAATGAACAGAAATGGTAATTCTGTCTTTCCCAAAATACTTTATTTAGTCCACATGGCAAAATAAAAAAAAAAAAAACCAGAAGTAAATACTACAACAGAACATTTATAAGAAAAAACTCATTCCATCTGCAAGGAGGCCAGGGATCTAATAAAAAAAGAAAGCAAATTTCCTGAATTGTATGATTTCTTTATGAGGAAGAAGGACAACATTTGAGTTCAGCTACTGTTTTTCAATGAACACAATCAATTCAGCTACATAATGAGTGTATCTGATCAAAGGCCTTAACGATGAAAAGGAAAAGGCAGTACAGAAAATAGCTTGTCCTCTATCCCATACTCTTTTGGTTTCTGACTTACTCCAAAATGCTGGTCCAGTAGAAGACTTTCCATGGGATATTGATCTACAAGAAATGTTACCCACTTTAATTTCCAACACTTCTTCAGAAAATGCCTGTGGGAGATGACTCTGCCACAGGGAGGGCAGGGATCAATCAGAACCTAGCACTGCCATTTATACATGCTTGCTTCTAATGATTCTCTTCAATAGTTTATGCAAATTACACCTGTCTTTATCTTCCTCTGGTATGTATGGTTCAAATGCCATATAGTGCCCTTTAACTAAAAGGTAATAGCAGTACTGGGTAAACATTTTTACCCTTTTTTTATTCAACAATGATCACATATGTTTCATTAATCCTGTTTTAGCATGGATCAAAATGGATGAATACAGTTGCTTTTCTGTATAGAGTTCAAATGTTATGTAGCAAGTAAAGGTGAATTCAGTACTGGAATTCATAGCTTTTGACTCCTGACAATGATGTTAAGGTGAAGGAAAAAAGACAGAAGGTATAGAGAAAACTATCTCACTTGCTATAATGAAGACACATAAATTCCAAGGTAAAATATTTCTTTTCCTAGAAATATTATCTGTGTAAATTAGTGGCAGAACATGACCAACTCAGGCTAGCTCTACTAGCCTCCTACTGTCATAAGAAAAATCCTTATACATCATTTGATGTCTATTTTGCTTGCAGTACACTAACTCACCAGCTGTTTGTAAGCCTCCTGCAAGTAGCAGAAAAACTGAATATATTTCAGTACATCTGCAACTCTCCTTTTTATGTCATCCTCTAAATTCTATTTTTGTTAAAGGGCAGAATTACAAAAATAGAAGGGGGAAGGGGAAGTGGTAGATTGATTCATGTGAGGGATGTGACAAGGTGATTCCTGCAGGCAGAAAGGGACATAGAGTAATTGCTTCAGAGCAAGCCACAGGATTATCTTTCATTAGCTCCCCTATGGGCTATGGTCAAGTGTTTTGCAATTTTAAAAATACAGTAGAACAATTTCAGCTTAATTAGGACCTGATACTGTGAATCCCTGGCTGCTCTCAGTAGCCATAGGTTCAGATCGATGCTTAGAGCACTCAGTACCCAGCCCAACTCAATCAAGCATCACTACCAACCAACAAAATTAGGATTTATCCATACTTTTACATGTATTAAAAAAACCAAAAAAAACCAAAAAAAAACAACCAACCAACCAACCAAACAAACAAACAAACAAAGAAAAAAACCACCTTGCTTAAATAAAATAATTTCCTTACACTCATCACTGGTAATATTTGCAAAGTTCAGATATTCTAGAAATTGGGTTTTTTTGTAAATACATTGGTTTTCTAGCTCAAACATGCAGACAGAATCACAATGGCAGAAAAGGCCAGGGAAAATTATATGGTATTCTTTTCTGGTTTTTTCTTCCAAAAGACATGTTCTTCCATGAAATTAAGTAACCTAGTACATTTTGACAATTACATTTGCAATTAGTAATTATCACAGGTCCTGTATTCTCATAGCAATGCCATTAGTATCTTAATCCTGTAAATACAATATTAAGCATCCCAAGCAGCAGTTTATTTGATAATAATTTGTTTTTTCTTTTAACCTGTGTTTTTTTAGACTTGGTCTACCATAACCTAGAGGCAAAATTAGACCCAGTTCTACCCATTCAGTAACTAAATTCAAGTTTCCTAAAGTATATATGCATTTTTTAGAAGTTCAAAGTGCAAGTGAGAACAGATATTGTGTGTATTAAAGACAAGGGTGTTTACAACAGTTTATCTGTGTATGTATATATATGATTCAGAGAAAAATTAAACTTTTTTTTTCAGTTTTGGTCTTAGAAACATGAAAAATATTTTAATATAGTAATTAAGTTAACAATTGTTAATGAACTATCTGAATATTGTATTTCTCAGCTCCTACTGGAAGGAAAAAACATAAGAAAAAGGAGCAGTGTAAGTTTTGCTGTACTGAAAACCAAAAAAACCCACAAAACCATAAAAAACCCCCAACCACCCCAACCTCCCTCTCCCAAAAAAAAAAAAAAAAAGTTTAATAAGCAAGAAAACAGAGTCAGGAATCAAATTAATCCTGAATTTTGCTAACATCAAACTCTTCTACAGATTAGGGTACCTCAGAACTGCAAATAAGAAACTCAAAAAACCTCCAACCTGTGACCCGTGTATAGTGAACAAAAAAAATCAGATTAGGATTAATGTGGTATCAACTGTTTAGGATTCATTGTTCTAGTGCATTCTATCCCAACAGAACAGATACACAAGATATTTCCAACTGATATCTTCCAGTAGGTGGTGGACATCACGGAAGAAGTATTCTCATGTTGTTGTGCTGTTTTCCTGTATGACAGCTAAAGTAGAATTAATTTTAGAAACTTGGCTATGTTTTTTAAATTTCTACAGGTAAGAGATAAGTGTGTTTTTACACTCTTTAAAAGGTGATGATTATATGATAAATGTTTGCAGTATAAATCCCATTTTTATCAAGAGCTATTTCCTTACTTACCTTAAAATTCTGCAACTGACCATCATCATGCCTACTGTAAGGTTCATTTTTTTTAATATATGCTTGCCACTATAGTTTTTACTGCAAGCAATTTTTAATGAAAAGTAATCTTTCTTCTTTCTTCCAATCTAAGGAACATTCAGTTTGAGAAAATTCATATTCATTCCATCAGTTATTCAGATTTTTAAAAAGCAATTTTCACATCTATGTTTACTGTCCACTTAACAGATCCACATTAATTTTTGAAAATATAAATAGATTTCAGTTTAGTTTTTCTTACTCTTAAAGCTGATCCTATTTAGTCTTCTTGAATGAAACAATATTAATACAGAACCTTACAAAATGGCATTCCCATACTCAAATTTCCCTTCACACTTTTCTAGAATTCTCTCTTTTCTTGATGAATGACTTTTGAAATTAAGTTCTCAGAACCTAACAAACAGCATGCAAAAAGATAGGAACAGAACATCTTAATGGTATTAAAATATTTCAGGATTTTTAGAATTGTTTTTAAATGCCCTAGCATTTTCCTTTTGTAGCACACTGAATGGCTGTTTCTGCTGAGCTGTCTAAAACATTGCCCAGCTCTTTTCCCTCCGTGTCTACAATTAATTCAGAAATCTGCAATGTGTGTGTGAAGAATTCAAATGATCCCCTTCAGCAGGCATTGCCCCATCAGCACTGAATTTCAGCTGCCACCTTCAATAAATTGACAACCATTCACTCCAATCCACACATGCTGAGACCTGAACTACAGCACTCAGCAAATAACTTCTCCCTGTCTCTTTCTCTCTCTGTATTCCTCTCTCTCTCTCAATTCAAAATCTCACCATAAACTTCTCAACAAAATCCGTGGGAAAAAGTCTTGCAAGGTTAAGTGCCTAACTGAATAAGTTTCAAAGCTTTAAGAAATTTTCTTTTCACTGGGAAGATGAAAATCAGGATGGAGTGTATTTTCCCTAAATGTTGTGTATTATTTCAAAGTAGAATTAGTTCAGGGAAGTCTTACAACCTTTACTATGGAAGCAGGATGATCAACAGTCTTCTGTGAGAAAAGGTTTCACATAATTTTTCCTCCTAGAATTAATGACCTCCTCAGAGATAATATTTTTTTCATGAAGAGGAGGATGTACTGGGATACTGGTACAATCACCATGGCAGTAGCTATTAGATTTGAATTTTTAGTTATCATGATCTAGAAATCACCAGTTTGTCTTCTGTGCCGGTTCACTTTATCTCATTCCAACAAATCACAAGAGTCTGTGACAGCAAAGAGATGAAGTTTTCCATTAAAAAGCTGTATATTTAAGCAATAGCATCACAAGGCTTTGGGAGGTCTGGCATTTGATGCCTCCAGGGGACAGTGCAGAAGCCTTAATGAAGAAAAAAACCAGGACATAAGTCTGCAGAGGGACTAGTGTGGACCAGTCTGGGGCTGGAAGGATCTGCAAAATATTCATGTGGTTTTAGTGAGCACTGAACTGCTTTGTAGGGAAAGGGGTCTGACAGAAAAGGACCAAAGTCTGCCATGAGGCCTGTGAAGGTGTACTGGATCAGCAGCTGTTTACATAAATGGCTTCATTGTGCACACAAGGTCTAGACAGGTAGAATGTATGTATACATCCTTTCAAACTTAAACAAGGCCAGTTTTCTGACATATGATGAAAAAATATTAATTAAAATCTGCTAGCAGATTCAAAATGAGCTACTTGTTTTACTTAGTTCTGTAAGGCACATAGGGCAGCCAACATACCAATTTTTGTAGATGTCACTTTTCATAATGGAATACTTGAACTAAATATTGTAAAATCCTTACCACTAATCAGTGTGAGAATAATATATATAAAGTCTGTTCCCTATCTTGTGAAGGTCAGATAGTGCCAAGTAGTGCACAATTCAACATTTTAACAGAAATACACAGCAAGACTTCTTTTTTATTCTACTCATACTACTTTTTATGTTCTTTTTTCCTTATTAACTTTAAAATATATAAAACATGTAACAGCAAGAAGTATCTGAAATGTCTCAGAAACACTGTTTTGATTTTCATATCATGTGTTGAAAATTCTGCTGTAAACTCTGCTTAAAGGAACTCCACAGGTAATATGGATCTGGTACCCTCAGGGATTATTCTGCCATTCTGAAAGGCTTCTAGAGTAGCTGCTCTATCTAGAAAGGTACATAATCTAATTTTGAAATACTCAGACTTCAATTTCCACACAAGACTGGAATAGGCTTATTACAGAAAAGCTAATGCCATGAACATGTACACATAAATATCTGTCATAGAGCTAACATTGTCTTAAAAAAACAGTTTGTCTGAATATTTTGCAGTTTTAAAAGATTTCTTCTTATAGCAGATCAAATGGGGTAAACAATGGCAATCTCCTTCCATAGATGAGGAAGTGCCCCCCTAAACCTCTGATAGGACACTAAGAGGAGAGAAAACTCTTGGACACCAAGTGAGCTTCCTCCTGGTTCATCAGAACAAACATGGTGATACTTTCAAGTGCCTGAAGTTGATTAAACTACTTTCACCTTAATGTTTGACCAAATGGTTTTTAAAACACCTAAAAATACCCACAAAGGTGTTTTCAGGAAGATTTAAGTCTTTTGCAAAATGAACCACATGTACGAAAGTATACTTTCTATACTTACTATACATATACTGTTATAAAGTATTTCCCTATTAAGATACTAGAGCCAATTTGGTAAGTTGTACTTAACTGTTAGCTAATTAATACTTATTTCCCATTTAAATATATATTTTTTAAATTATCCCCCATAATGGTAAAATACTAGAGCTTTAAAACTCTGCATCTGTGACTCTTGTATTACTCACTACCTTTATATATGTGACCCCAAAGTCTACTTTGGATCACACATTAATGTTTTAAAACAACTGTAAATTTGTCATACTCTTAAGGAAGTAAATATATTTATATTGTCCTAATGTTACAAAATACGTAATATCAACTAGCATGCTGCAAGTTATTTGTATGAATAATTATAACCTATAGAAATAAATACAACCTATAGAAATAAATATTTATATATGAGAAAATAAAACAAGTAAAACAAGCTGTTATTTGAACTTATGTACCCCAGGATTCCTTTAAACCGCTTATTGTAGAACTCCGTAGATTTGGTACCTGTTCTTAGTGCATTACCCATAGATCAACTCTTATTTTTGGAGACAAACACATTCTCCTTGAATAGCCTAAGCACCATCCCAGATTCCTCAGGTTACTTTGAACTCAGGTTTTTGCTATTCAGAAAGATCTTTATATCACACACGTATGCATGAAAATTTCCTTCACAGGAAGAGAAATCAACAGCCTTTGGCCTTATTCTCCTCTTTTCTATCCTAACCACTGGAATAACAAACCTATACTGTTACTTGTGCCGGTGTGGAGGCATTCCCACTGCTTCAGGTAGCATTCTTTCTAAATGGTAGCACTTCTCCAGATGACAGAAGCTGCAAACTTGCCTGTTGTCTTACAGTCCATTGCGAGGGACTGGCTAGAGAAGAGCCTAGAATATGAACAAATGCTTTATTTAAAAAAAATTCAGTGGAAAATTTGATGACCCCGTGGTACCAGCTAAAGTACTTTTCAAAGACCACGCTCCTCACGAGCTTTTTTAACTTGACAAAGCCTACGGAGTGTAACTGACAAAAACAAACTTCCCTTGTCCATAGCTGTGAGTGGAAGCTAAAGGTATTTTATAACCCATGATGATAAACACCCTATTCTCCCTTACCTGTCAAAAGAATACCGATTTGGGACATGTTCTTTTTAAATCCTGTTTGCAGTCTAAGCCCTGCTAATACTCAACTTTGTCACATTACATCTGCTTGTTTTCCTGGGTCTGACATTTTCACACGTGACAGCACACAGGATACACTACAGTGAATATCAATATGAACTTCTGAAAATGTTCAAAGAATTTAGGAAAAAGAACATAACAATGGAAAATTAAAAATCAGGTCCTATATAGGATAGCAGGCAACCTAGGGAGGCATTGACCCTTGTGATCAAAACCAGCTCATATTTTGACTGTTTTCCACACCATTATACGTGAAATCTGGAATGCATCTAGGGTTTTGCAAGGCTCAGAGATGACACAAAAGGAAGAATAACATGAATAATTACAACAAATCCTCAAAAGTTCTCAAATAGTAGCTTAAGCTGTTTAAGTCTAGAGCAGCTACTCAGAGGCAGAGTGAGAAATCTAATAGTGAATTTGAACACATATTCAGTGTCAGTTGAAAGCAACAAATTATAAACTAGAAATGTGTCCATTAAAATCAAAAGTCTGAAAAATTAAATCAAGGCCTTTTCTGGAAGACAGCTGAGTAGGTCAGGTACACAAGCCACATATTGTGAGTACTTCTTCATTATGCATTTCTGGCCAGGATGGTTATGGCATAATGGAGTGTTTTTCCCAAATAAAGCTTTTTTTTTTTTTTTTTTTTTCATAATGTTCATTTCTAATCTGAAGATTTGTAAAATATATATAAAACCATATAAAATGCATACCTTCACAGATAGTTGCACATGCCTGACTTTTACATTGGTCATTACTACAAAATGTTTAAAAAATCTCCAACTGTAAATAAAAAACAAGGGATGGAAACAATAATAGAGTCCATATACATTAATAAACACAATGCATCTAAAGCATAAAAATATATAGTGAGCTATTGAAACCACAACTAGTTTTTCTTTTTTGTTGTTAATTACATGACAAAACCAAAAAAGCACGGATTTCTCTCAATGAAATTACAGATAGACTCTACATATAGTAGTCTGATTAAACTAAAATAACTTATATGCATTTGCTGTTTGCAGCCAGATGTGAATTATGAATTTCACAGTGTGTTTGCATTCCATTTCCATTACTATTACATTAATTACATTATTGTCCCATAGTTACAAAATACTTTAATGATTATCACTTGACTCTGTCCTTCACAGGCAGTTTTACCCCAGTTCTACTATTTAAAATGGTTTTAATTTGATTAAACATACTGTATTTCAGTTTACTGTGAAATTAAGTTTTATTATGGTATACATTCATTAGTTTTTTAAAACATAAAATAATGACTCAAATTGGCAGCTAGGCAGAAGCTTTTAATTTAGACAAAGAGGCTCCACAAGCACAGCTCATACCAGGAATCTTTCATGTCATATTATCAGCAATAAGGCCCATAGACCCATAAGACACCTTAAATACTATCATTTTACTGCAACTGAGCCCAATAACAATGGCTTGACTTTCAATATCTTTCATCTTTGTAACAAAATCTGTACATACTTAGAAGCGTGTGTTTCACCATACTTTCATGTATCAAAGTAATGCTTTTAATGTTGCTTGTAACACTCAAGCTCTTGTTGATAACTGTGCTGCAATTAATAGAATGAACTGCAAACATAAAGTCTTAAGTTTATGTTGTTTTTTCAACACTTGGTTGTGGAAACATGGAATTAAATCCAGATCCAGATGTCCTTCTCTGTGTGTTACAGATTCATGTGCAAGCTTGCACATGAGGAAAGGCTTAGCTTCAAGCACATGAAAGTCAGAAGTTCATTATCTAAATGGGATATTATTAAAATTGGGATTAAAGTGGCCTCACCAGATGTTTAATCTTGTGAAATGCTTTAAAGCAGCACCAAGTCAGACTTGGTGTCAATTGCTTGCTCTCTTTTTGCTCAAGAATTGCCAAACAATATTTTTTTAGTATTTTCAGAATTGAAGTAAAATATGACTAGTGTTTTGGAAGGGCAGATTTTATTTCACCTGATTTTGCTGGCAAAAAATTTTATCAACTTTCTGATACATAACAGTATCATAGCTGACTTTAAGAGCTGCATTTTCAGATAATGGCCAAATAACTCTCAAGGTTTTTATCAGCCTATATTTACTGACCCAAAATTCAAACACAATCTCAGTGACAAGGGATCTGACATAGAACCTCTAAGCAATGCCATCTGTGATGAGAATCTGACATGTTCAGCTTTAGAAAGGTCAATGCAGAAGGACAACCTTGCTTGCTGTATCCATCACAACAAAATTCAGCAGTTTGGATGAAGAAAAACTCTGCTTTAGTCCTATCTATCATGCAATATCAGGGTATGCTATGAATAAGTACTAACATGTTTGCAAATACTGATTTTTCTTTGATGCTGTCACCCTCAAATCTGCATAATACTCCAGTTTGGGAGACTACTTCAAACTGTTTGACATTGTTGAAAGAATGAATTAGAAAAGTTATCAGAAAAAAAAAAGTACTTCAGGAAATAATGTTTTAAATGACAGTGTTTAAAATGCCTCAAAGTATTTGTAAATTTATGTTTATTTTTAATTGAAAAATTCATATAATCCTAAATTCTGGTTAACTAGTTACAAAGTTGTTCAATCAAACAACCTCCAGGCCATGAACCTACTTTGATTGTTTTATTCCTTCATGAATTACTCAATCCTGTCTATGCAGACAATGCCCTTCAGCAACTTTTCAGAGCTTCTGATCTGCAGGAACATTTTGACCTTATGTATGCCTCTTCAAAATGTGACAGCAAGGTAGAATTACTCACACTTTGCTTTGCTCAGAGTTCAACTTTTTCCATGGAAATGTCAGAAAAATAACTACAGTAATCTGGTGACATTTGAGTCTTGAAGGAAGTTCAGCATTACCTTTTTACTTTCATAGGTAACTATGAAAAATTCAAGTACAAACACTACATGGAAATAAGGATGGATGCAATGAACCCTGTGCAGAATTAAGGAAAATTATGTAGGAAAAAACCACTAGAAGTAACATGACAGAAAGCTAAAAAGTGCTTTACTGAAACCAACATCAAGCACTGCTTGATCTCCATAGTACACTAGGTGTAACTAATCAGTCAGAAGTCTACAAGACAGTATAAATGTAACCCAAACTCTTTCATCACCTTCCACTGTTGAAATACTACGTACAATAATGATTCATAAATGATGGTGATTTTTCCTCTGGCAGGAAGGAGCAGTTAAGCAAACTTGAATTAAATAATTTATTTAGTTCTTTAAATAGTTCATGATATCTTTTAACCATCAAGGTAACTTACAATAAGCAGATAACTTCCAGAAGTACTACATATTGTAATGCATAGCTGTTTCTCCTTTTCATTTTACTAGCACTGAAAGAAAAATTCAGTAATAGTAGTATTTAGCATGCTGACTAGATGGTCTCCTGCAACCAATCTAGTGTAGCAGCCTACAGGTAGAAGCACAAAGATGAAATAAAACTGGACCATGAAGAAGACACTGTAACGTATGACAGTCACCAAACTTAAAACTACATTTGCAGTGGTTAGATGAGTCAAATATGGTAAGAATGATTTAAAGATTATCACATCTTTTAGCTGCTGTAGTGCCACCTAATGAGCATATACCACTAAAGTCACCTCAAATATACCACTATTTTAAAGAATGCTTCGGGTACTCCAAACAAAATACCAAGTGTGACACAGTGTGGACAGTGTGATGCAACTCTTCATGCATGCTAGTTTAGTATTTCTAAGTCCAATTGGAATGGTAGGGAGCAAGGAATCACCTATGGATGATATTAAGTTAAACTGTAAATGTATTATTTTACATCATCATCATCATCTGCGTCATAGGCTTCTTTAAACAAAACGTAGCACATGAAAGCTAGAAAAGTATTGATAATGTATGTGGAAATGTGCCTTAGCTCTCTGGTGAGTCCCCCTCGCTTGTGATGCTTTCTAATATGTCAATTTCTCCACAGGGGTTCCCTGTATAATGAGTAGCCTTTCCTGCAGAGTCAGGGCAGAGTCACACACACACACACACTTAGGAAGGCTCTGGTCCCACCTCTTCCGTGTGGCAATGGTAGTAGCTGGCACATCTCTGTGCCAAACACAGACACAGGAAGGACTATTTACTGGCTACCAGCTGTCATTCATCTCCTCTGTGAATAAAGGAGCAAGATGTCACATTATTGGTTTGCATGCTGCTCTGGAATAGATGTTGTCTGAATTGTGAATAAAGGTACACCGCAGTTTGGCAATCATTGTTCTGGACTAAAACAACAGCAGGAGACAGTTTTGCTGTACCCAAAATCAATTCAGACTTGGCTGTAGCCCATTGCTGCTGGTGGTGCAGCTCCACAGTTGTCATGAAGAAGTCCAACTAGAACATTTGCATTAGTGTGATGCCCCCCATCTATTGTGCAATGACAAATACTGCAAGCACTGCATGCTCCTATTTTAGCTCAGTGCTTTGCAGACAGTCAAGATGAACAGTGACCCCCACACATTTTTAGAGCATGAAATGTATTCAACCTTCTGATCCTGACAGCTTGCACCGAGGTCTCACCAGCCCCAGCTAAGGGCAGTAAAGCCTGGCAGGAAACACAGGCACACAAATCAAAGCCATTGCTGTCCTAAAAGTCCTTTGGGGACACAGACAACCAGTGCAAGTCAAAACACACCGCTTGGAGTCCTCACCTGTGCACTGAGACCAGCTTCCTGAGAAACCAACCTGGCTTGAAGGGGTGTTTGCACTGTCCCCCACTTCAGATGTGCTAAGCATTACTTGGTTACAGACTCTAAATAAAAATCACTACTACTTGGAAAAAAAAAAAAATGTACATCCTTCACTTTAAAAAGGTAACAGCTTCCAGATGGAACAACTGTCAAGGCAGATCACTTTATGAATGAGTTCCAGCTACCTTGACAATATCATTTTTAGTACAGAAGCAGAAAAAAAAAAGTCCAGAAACACAACAGGACAGAGGAAATCTGAATTTCAATTGTAAGTTTCTCTTTTAATCTTGTGATAAAATTAATTTAAAAATAATGTAATGTTCAGCTATGCTATAGATAGAATTAAAAAGCCCAACTCTGAAAACAGCCCAATGGTTCCTGAGTACTATTGTACAATACAACCCAGCAACACTTCAGTATTGTTTTAAGCAAAAGCAGAGCAGAAATGACACAGCTGAAGTGTCTAGGAAAACTGACAATTCTAAGATACAAGAATGTGTAATTCAGAGAAACTACACATCCCACACAGCCACATATTTCTGGCACTTGTGAGGGAATACTTAAAAATAATAATAAAAAAGAGTTAACAGAAGTTAAGAATTACATGCAATTCTAACCAGTTGAAGTTTTCTCTCCTGTTCCATTTCCATACACGTTACACCATTACTTCATCCTTTCAATAATCTTTCTCAAAACGTTTGATCACCTGAAAATCACAGTTCACCCAGCTACTGTTCATGCAAGCTCTCAGATCTCTGGGAAAAAGTGGGTTCGGGCAGGTGATTTCCATGGTAAAAACATACTGTACAAAAGATTTAAGCAAAATAAACCATCACATGTCATGTGGATTGTTAATTGCCAGAATTCCCTTCAGGTTCCTCTGGGAAGGAGGAAGAGAGAAAAGTGGAATGTAAGTATGATGTAAAACACAAAAGATGAGAATAGTATAATAGTATACATTCAAATTTGTGTAAGATCTTTGTAAACAAAGGTATTTCTAAGACAAAAATTTCAACTTACTCCAAATAAATTCCAATATTTGCCTATAGGAAACATTTTGCAGTTTGCCTATGACACATGGAAACAATTTTGATTCTTTTTTTTCTCACCTACACTGTGCAGGAGGCACAAGCTGGATATGGTTTAAGCCCTACTGCTAATGGATTTTTTATAAATTACTCCTATTTGTAAATGATTCCCAGATCATTTGTGAAATACTTTTCTCCATTTGAGGGAAAGCATAAACCGAAAGACAACTCCCAAACAAAAACAAAGCCCTTAAGGTTTTCTTTTGATACAAAGAAAAGTATAATAATCTTAAAAACACAAGCAGCTGGTGGATTGGCATGTGAAGGCTGATGACAGGTCTGTGGGATTTATGGAACATATATGCACTTGTATATTTCCATTCAGAATAAAAAGAAAACTGAGCTACCTATTGCTTACCCTAAAGCAGCATGAAAGTCAGAACTACATTTTACAGTCAGATCTGCTTCAGATAAGAAAAGGACACCCATGCTATTGCTGGTGGTTACCATGTAAGCTGGTACATCTACACAAATGTGTCTAAAGATCACCCACAGCACATCACAACCTCAAGTGCCCATCACCTTCCAAATACATAACAGGCATTTGACTTCCACTATAAAAGATCAAGAGCCTCACAAATGATAATGCTGCAGTATAACATCTTTTTTTATGGAATGTTATGACAACTTATTTGGAAACATAGGGTTTGTATCTTGCAGAAGAGAAACACTGCTGTCAAGGGTAAAACTTGTGGGTATACTGTGATGATATATTCTTCTGCTTGATTTCTTACGCCTGCACCTGGTGGAGCCATTTATAGCAGTGTGTCATCATAAGCATACTGACCTAAAATGGAAATAAGAACCATTACAGAATGACATGCGTAAGCTTTCTCAAACAAAAACATGCAGGCAGCCATCAGCAGAACTAAATCCATATGATCAACCTGAAGCATGCTCTAAAGCAGCTGTGTGTTGATTATACTGTAAAGAGAGAAACTGCAGCTGGAAAAATCTTCAATAACTTCATGTCTTTGCCCTCTGATTATAAAGGAGTAGGAATAGAGAGAGAGAGTAAATATCAACTGCACCGCGCTTCACCACAGCTTCTTTATGAATTAAATAAATTGCAATACATTTTTGAGTTTAGGAGAATCAGACATTCCTTCATGAACCAGCTATTTAGACAGTCTTCCTTTTTAAAAGCATATTAAGCATATTGTAATATGTGACAGTATATATTGCTTCCATTTATTTGCCCACTTGTCTGTCTCTGAAAACCTGATTGACACTCTTCCTAAAGCTCTCCCTGCTGTCATCCACCTGTCTTCTCTACCTTCTTAGACTTACATTCAAAGCACTGTCTCTGCCTTGCTAAACATTTACACAGCTCTGGATTATTTCTACTTATGCCCCATTTGACCTCTCTACAAACTACAAGAAAATGTTACCTTTCCTCCTCTTTTGTTACCTGCCTTGGGATTTAAAATTATGAATTCTGACTGCCATACTTGCTTGCTCACTTCTCTCAGACTATACTCTGGCCTTCTTGCCTGCCCTTTCCAAGCCAACAGCTTCCATGGCAGATTACAGCCTTTCTGGCAATGGCCCACAGGAGTCTACACAGTGCATTGCAGGAGATAATGAGTTTGTTCTGCCCAATCTATGAGCTAGCCAAGATTAACCTGCTTTATACAGAGCTAAGTCTGAATTAAAAAAGCCCTCCTGAGATAATGAAATAGATCAGATCAAATTCAGCATTCTGTCAATAGACACAGGTATTTCAGACTCAGACCAACTCACATTGCTCTTTCTCAGAGCAATGAGAGCAACATGAGAGACTTGAAATACACCTATGGAATATTTTGAGACATTTCCTCTTCCTTCTAATTCTTCTTCCTGTCACAAACTCCACATTGCATTCATATAAATGAGCAGAAATCATTCCTGGATGATGCAAAAAAGAGAAGAGTACTCAAGAGTACTCCTTCTTCTTTACCCGTGGTATTTCCTCTGTAGTTTTGGAGAGTTTGGGATTTAAAAATAAATAAAAATCTTCTTTGCACAAAACTTCCGCTGAAGATGCAAAAGCACCTGAGTCAGCACTGCTCAGGACAATGCGGACATAGAGGATCACTGGTCTAGGCTGTTCCTCACTTAGGTGCAGCTGCCCTGCTCCTGATGCTGCCTCTTTTTTTTTTTTTGAGATTCCTATCTCCACACATTGAAAACATTTACCATCATGTCATGAGTTACAGTGTCCCATTCTGGACGCTCCTGTACAAAGGAGACATAGACACATGGAAGGAAGTTCAGCAAAGGGTCATGAAGATTATTGTAGGGCACTTGTCGTACTAGAAGTTGAGACAGCAGGGACTACAGCCTGGAGGAAAAAGGATTCAGGAAGGATCTCATCAGTGTAAATAACTGATGAGAAAGAGTAAGAAGAAAAAAGTAGACTGTTGTCAGGGGTTCCAAAGACAGGACAAGGCACAATGGGTACAAATTGACAAAAATTGACATAAAAGAAATTATCTTCTTATGTAATAAAAATCTTTCTCTCTGTGAGGTTTGTAAGACAATGGAACAGGTTTGCCAGAGAAGTCTTGGAATCTCTTTGGGGACATTAAAAATCCAGCTGAACATGACCCTAGGTAATCTGCTTTAGCTGATCATTCTTTGAGAAAGGGAGTTAGACCTGATTATCTCCAGGGATGCCTCTCAGACTTCAGTTCTGAGATATCTATAAACTTTTGGTCCATTTCTTGCTTTTCAAACTATTCACGACTCCCTCTTCTTTCTCCTCCTTCCATTCCTGTAGATTTGTTTCCTTCTTTCTTGGAAGGCTCATTAATGACACCCAATGGCAAAGTTAGCTCAAATCAGATGGTAGTTCACCATCCCCATATAGTTTTGCACTTCTGAGCAATGCCACATGCAAGAAATCCAGAGTAGAGCTAATTCTGCTGACTGTACCCCCCCAGATAATCAATTAAAGAAAGCTGATTTCATTTCTTTTCTCTCAATTCCTGCTGCCCATTTGCCACCTTTGTCTATAATGTCTCTGTGTGTTTTTTACCAGGTAAGAGGTCATGCTCATGCTCATTCTGACTAAACACAAACCACTTCTATGACTCTGACCTATTTACCATAATAAGCAAAACTTGCCTTTTAACCTGGAATATCAAAGTAAAGGCGGCCTTAAAATCCTTGGATTTTAATGAAAGATTTACCAAATTTTAACTTTATTATTTTTTCAGTTGCTTTATTCTTGCAAAATCAGCCTATCCTGAATACAAGTCTCCTCTCTCCCACCCCTATAGACCTTGGCAAAATAACAGATCTGATCATTCTCTCATTAATCCTGATAGCTTTGGTGGAATTATTCCTTGCTTTTGTAGAAGCAATCAGGGGAAAAAGCTGGTGTTCCATGCTGCAAGACTTACATCAAAGTACTGGAGCAATAATCACCATGCTTTCTAGTGCTCTTTTTTAAATATTTTATTTAATTACTGTTACAAGAACGGTTGAGCATAAGCTTCAAACCTGGTTATATAGAGCCATACATGCAAGTCGACATAAAGGAAAAACTTCAAAGAGCCCTGTTTGTCCAACTGAGATGGGCTAGATTCAATTAATGATAAGAAAAAGGCAAAGTAGTAAATTATTTAATCAACTGAATGTCTGCTTTACTAGAGATTGCAGTATAATTTAGCTTTCGCTAGTAAGATTTTGCTTTATCACAAATCCAAACAAATAAATTGAAACATCATCCTGCTTCATGAAAAATACATACTACCAATGCTATCAAGAATATTTTTTCTGCATTCTGTTATATAAGCTGGTATTGCCAAAAGTTACATAGTGCTTAAAATATGTAATTATACTGAAAAACAGGGACAAAGCCCTGAGGAGTTTTAAAGTCACAGATAAAAGCCAGCACAGTAGATGCAGCTCTGCAGCAGGGACACTGCCATTAGTGCTGCTTGACTTTACTACTAGAAGTGAACTGACAAGTCAAAATCTAGCTATGATAGAAGCAGACACAACTCAAAATGATTGAAAAGCTAACTGGTACAGAAAGCAGGGAGGTCCTGCTGGACAAGGTGCTCCTATTTTAACTCAGTGCTTGCTGGGCCTGTTAATGCCATGACAGAGACCTTCCGCACTCCCCCATGAACAGACACATCTCAGCAGCGGTTGTGTCAAGACAAGGAAGCAAGCTCACATGGGTTTTCCACTAGACTGGTACTTCTAGGAATCCCTGGCCTAGAAGTCATTTTCCTAGGTTTTTCCACCCATGCTCTTCTAAGAAGAGGAAAGGAAATGAAGGCAGAATATTTTATTCTTGCTGAGGATTGAAGAAAAATGTAAATACTAGATACCACTTCCCATGTAAAAGGACAGTCTGAAAACAAAACCCATGAAAACAACATATAAAGGCAAGAAAGCACCTGTGCAGGTTTGGCTATGAAATGAAACATATATAAGACCAGTTTGGAAATTCCCATCATTTAACTACTGGATGTGAGCCATGTAAAAAANNNNAAGAGAAGTGAAATGCAAAAGCACAGCTAATCAATGAAGATAAATGAATAATGAAAACTACACTTGTCATTTGTTGGACTCGAAACAAGAGCATTACAATGGATGCACAAAATATGGTTGCTACAGTTTAAACGGGCAGAAGTTCTGTATGAGGTTGCTTTCATTATCCACAAAACAGAAAATACTTTAATGCTTTCAAAAAACATTACAGATTTAGTGAACTTACATGGAAAAACAATATGACATGGTGGTCTACTATTTATTTTTAAGACCAAATAAACTGCTTATGCTAGAGTGTAATATATTCAGGGAAAATGTGAGTGTTTTGCCAGAAATAATATGAAATCTCCAACTAACAATTTTGCTTACATAATCAATTTAACAGTGAAAACCAGAAGAATCCTGTTTAACAACCAGAATACCCTTAAGTGCCACCTTTCAGCTGGGCAGGAGCAAAATAAACAAAACATTACATTATTACATTACTGCTGTTCCTGAAGCCATGTTTTTCCTTACTCCAGCCAAGGATCCTTTTTCTTTTTCTTTTCTATCCCCCCATATATTGAAGCAAAAAAGATAGGTAAATCTGTGGAAGCTAATTTCATCATCAATGACAACAAAACCTGTGCTTCATATAAAACTCCCAGTTCTTAAATAAGAGCAGGAAATATTCTTGAAAAAAAACCCCAACTGTCCAATTATGAAATAAGGTCCTGTTTTGCTACTGAATCACACAGTTTGACAAATCTGCTTAAGGTTCTCTTGCTTACACAGGCACAAATAAGGAATAACTCTGTGAAAACTTACATAACTACTGATCTGATAAAAGAGTTGTGCAAGCAGCACAACTTGTTCTAAGCCAGTGGTGAAACACCTGTTAGACACTCTGAACTACATCTTCCATGAGGAACTGCAGTCTAAATGAAACCAATGTGATTGAGGAGATCTAATCTAGTAAGGAAGACAGAAAACAAATGTCAAAAGACTAGAATTGCCTTGGGACAAAATTTGTGATTCCAGCTAGCTGTAATGTCATGTGTTCAGATATGGTGGCTGCCATTTCCATCAAAAAGCCCCAAATAAACAAGATTGTAGCCTGGAGAGGTGACATTCTCAGTCCACTGCAGACAGAGGCTGCTGTGCTCCAGATGCACATCTGCACCATCCACGAGACAGAAGAGCATTGATGCAAAACTGCAGAGAGAAGTATCTGTGCAGTAATTAATACCAGCAGTCTGGCAAGTGACTCACCCTGAGCTGATTCAGGAACTCTCCTCCTTGCTTCTGTATGTGTAAACCCATTTGGAATAACTGATTAATTAGGAAGGCATCATATCTGAGATAACCTGTCAGGTTCCCCAGACACAAAGACCAATTTATAGGCCACATTAAGCCAAATAGAAGTTTAAAAAGAATAGAGGTGAGGGCAAACCCAGAATTCTGACACAGATTTTGCAAAGAACCATAAAACAAAAAAAGGAAGGTTGCCTGAGTGTACAAGAGTAATGAAATCACTTGCTTATCCCAAAAGCAGAATAAAGTGCAGCTAGACTATATAGGTCAGATTTTTTTTTCCTTAAAAATTCCCAGTGAAAGAGAACTCTCACTGTTTCCTGTTACTCAGCATTCCTGCATTTCATTCTCAAAGGCGAAGGTTTTTCTACATACCAAAACTAACGCATGGGCATTTGATTGGTTGTTACCTCTAGGGTTTTTCTTGAAAACTAAAATATTTATTACCTGTTTATACATAAGTTTTTTCTTTATAATAGTCTTTTTCATAGTGAAAATCTTTTATCATGAGATCCACTATTTAAATGAAATTAATTAAACATGTCTTCTCAGCTCAAAAGAGAATTTTCCATACCTCTTGTAATTCTGATGCCTTGAGAGGCTACCTAGAACAGAGGCTAGACAGTGTTAAAGGAATAAAGCAGGTATTTATGAAAAAGGCCTTCAAAGGATACACCTTGGGCAGTACAAGAGCCTGGCTGTGGCTCCATCCAAGATGGACAACGGATCACACATTTTCACACTTTTAAAAGTTTTGGTCCATTTACATATTGGGGTTAATTGTCCAATTACAGCTTCAGGTTGTGAAGCCCCATCCTGCCAGTTTGCTTTCCTCAATTCACTGTTGTTTATACTTTTTGGGCCTGAAGCTGCAATGGTGTCCTTGGTTCTCCAGCTGGAAAAGGATTGTTTTGTCTAACGAAGGTGTGAGGAGAACTTGCTAACACTTTATAACTTTATATGAAGTTCAGAGTTATATACTAATGCTGTGCAGAATCTGGAAAACATGAAAGCTAAAACTTAAGACATCAATTTTGCAACTCTACTCTGAGCACGCTATGTATTTTAGCTCTCTTCTAAAGTAGGGAAGTGAAGAGAGGATGCATAACTTCATAATTACTTCATAGTCAAGTCTTCGTCAGGTCTGGAGTGAAATTACTAACTTACATACCCTGCATAGGGCAATCCGGTTAAAACAACCAGAATAACATCTGATGTTTATTTTTCAAAACCACCACTATTTTTTAGGTCACAAATTCTGTGTTCCACTCTAGATTTCAGATACTGATCTTCAGAATAAATACCTTGTTCTTTATCCTAATTTTCTATTTGTGCATTTCCCTCTTCTCACTAATAATTTTATAATTATTTATTACTAAATTCCAGCACATGATACATAACAGCTAAAAGTTCCCAAGATAATGATCTTTCTTTCCTATTGTTGAAAAGCTACCAAACTATCATATTTCATCTATAAAATGTACAAGTATCCTTGTTAGTTGGCTGCAAAATAATTTATAAAAATGTTGAAAAAAAATCAGGCCCACTGTTGACCCCTCTTGGTAGTCAGATACTGATAACTCAGCTTTAAGTATTGTTTCCAACTAGTTACATACCTCATCTTAATTTCATCTAGATCATATTGATCTAATTTATTTATGGACTTCTTTGTGGGACAGTGTCAGAAACCTTGCCTGAAGTCAAAATTAATCATATCTGTTCCCAGATCCGATTAACCCAGAAATCCCATCAAAGAAAGTAATTAGAGTACATTGATGTGATTGTTTTTCACAAAACCATTCTAGCTGTTTTTATTACTTTATCTTCTCTGTACACACACACTGAATGCTAATAACTTGTTCCAGTAACTTCCCAGATATTGAAATTACACTGATTCATCTGTAATTCTACAATAGTTTATTTTTCCTTTTTTTAAGTTAGGTACTATGTTTCCTAATGGATCAGGGATTAAGCTGGCTAGGTTTTCTAAGTACTTAAGGGCAAATTTAATTGGATCCTGTCAACATGAATACATCATGTTACATTAATATTCTTTAAATTGTTCCTTCCCAATTCTGTTTGTACCCACTTGATAATGGCAATGTTGTTTGGTTAAATGCTTGCCTATGGAAAGGGGATTTATTTTTTTCTTTTTCTTGTTATTCTTTTTTGCTGAGTAATGGACCAGGGCTATCATTTTATCATTCTAAAGCATCATTCTAACACCTTCAGAATTTTTCGCCCAAAGTTTTCGTGTTTATTTATGTACCCTAATGCATCCATGTTTTTGAGCGTATTTCCTATGCTCCCTGCCAATTGTGACAGTTTTCAGCTCTGCTTTTAACATGTTCTCTTTCAGTAACTGCCAGCTCTCCTTCACTCATTTACCCTTTAGATTATCTTCCCAGGAGATCACTTCTACTAGGTCCCCAGGTTCATTAAAGTATGCTCTTTTTGAAGTTAGTTGTTCATGTTCTGTTACAGTTGTTTCTTCCTAAACCCATAAATATTGCCATTTTACTGTCACTTTCACCCAAACTGGCTTCCAAGTGGAGATACTCATCTAGTTTAAGAAATCTCCTAGTCTCAGCCAAATCTGATTGTGATAATAACAACTTACTTTATCTTTTAAAATAAGCTTGTTCATATGTCAGATCTTTTCTACGCTTACACACTGTTTCTGGAACTGAATATCCAATGCTCTACAAGTCAACCACAACAATTCATTCAGATGTTTCCAGTGTCTCCATTCTTCTGACTAAGCTGCCTGCAATCGATTCCAATAACAATGATGTCCCTTTTCTTTTCCCTTAATAGCCACTGAAGGTGTGCCTTTAAGAAGTCTATTTTTCACTTTCTTACTTGAGCATCAGAAAAGTAGAAATACATTTTTCAAATGAAATGTAACTCTATCAGTTTTCCTTGGCTTGTCTTTTCTAAACAGGTCTTACCCTTCTAACCCACCAGTCCAAAATCATGGATCAAAATAATTCAAAATCATCTCTGTAATTCATACTAAGCAAAATTTCTAGATGCCCTTCAGACATTTCTGTAGAGAAATCTCAATGCTTACCAGTTAAATCTTCACTCTTTCCTATTATCCTTCTATAATTTTCATATTCCTGCCCCAATTTTCAGATCTGTGAATAGTTCAGCCTATCAGTGATAACTTACACATACATCTTTGTCACTAACACATTTCAAAATTGAGTGAAAGGGGCTGGAACACCTGTCCTGTGAAGAAAGGCAGAAAGAACAGGGATTGTTTAGCCTGGACAAGAGAAGGTTCAGGGGAGACCTTATTGCAGCCTTTCAATCGTTAAAGGGAACATATGAGAAAGCTGCAGAGACTTTTTGCCAGGACAAAAATTTGCAGTGGCAGGACAAGAGGCAACCTTTTCACAGAGGAAGAGAATAATTTAGATTGGACATCAGAAAGGTATTTTTTACTATGGAGGTGGTGAGGCACTGGAACAGGTTGCCCAGATAAGCTGAGGATGCTCCAACCCCGGAAGTGTTCAAGGTCAGGTGAAATCAGATTCTGAGCAATCTGGCCTAAAGGATGATGTTCCTGCCTACAGATGGGTTGTACCAGATGACCTTGAAAAGGTCCCTTCCAATCCAAAACTTTCTATGGTTCTTTCCAATCTGACTGTCCTCTCCTCATGGCTGAGTGTGCTGAAAATTGAGTGTTATCTTCCTGAAATTCATCAGAAGAGTTCTATTAATTGTCTGCCTATATATACACTTAGGCTAATAGAAGCAAAATCAAAAAGAAGGGAAAACAAAGATGTTTACAAAATCTGTAAGCTCCACAATAAAAACTGTTAACTACATTAATCAAGTCTTTCAATATTAATACTTAAAATAAAAACTATTCTGTTACAGATTTTTTTTTAGGATTTGAACATTTTTGTTATTGCTTTAGGCAGCAGGATTGCAATCCTAAGTGCCTTTTAAAGCAGTACATATGATGTGAATACCTGTCAGTCACATCCCTTGATCTCATTATGGCTGAAATTTTCACTAAATTATCTTGAGAACTGTGGGGAAATTCTGAATTATAAAGATTACAATGAAAAAAGTGTGATTTAAGCTAAATCTTTTAGTTTACACTATAATAAGCATTTCAAGTGTGCATTCAGAACACTGGACAACACTTGCTGCATGGAGGTAATTGTGCAAAAGGGCTCAATCTGCAATAGGAAATTCCACCACTGACAATACAACACTCAGATGGAATTTTGAGGTAATCTGCATAGCATCTTCATTACTGAACATGTAAGAATTCTTTATATTAAAGATACAGTAATCACATCTACAATTTTATTAGCATTTCTAACAATGGAAAAATACATCCAAACATGCAAATATTTTCACAATTATATAATAATTTGATATAAAGGCATAATCTATATTATTGAAATGGACGTAAGAAGTCTTAGAAAGTGTCTACACATTTTTGCATTATAAACATATCAGAAAAATGTAATGAAAATTTAAAAGGATCCATTTTACCCTAAAACTATTACTTATACAAGACTGATTTAATATGTCAGATTAATATTAACTGAAAGACTGGACATCTGAGTCAAAAATGTAGAACTCCTTTGTCCTAAAATCAAATTAAATGAAAAAAGAATTCCAAGAAACAATAAATTCCAATAAGATTGAATATTTTTGTAATAGACAATGGTATATTTCACATTTCACATACACTATCGCAAAACAAATGAACCAAAACACTTATTTTGTAACTATCAACTGGTAGAGAGACATTATTTGCATTTTAACTGTTTAATTTACATTTAATTAAGCTATTGTTGCATTCACATGAGAATTTTTCAGTAGTCATTTTCTCAGTATTGTTTTATGCACAATTCTGATACAGTAAAACTTTTTCAGCCTTCTGCAGTATGGCTTAATATTTAAGAGAGGGTTTCTTTTACATTTCACTAGCAAATGCCTGGCAATTTAACAACCTTTCTACAGTACCAACATTTATGAAAATGTCAATCATTTTGGCTTGCACATGCATAAAAGTATTTAAATTTTCTCCAGAAGGTGGTAAGCTCAGCTTCATGTCTTGTTTTTGATAATAGGCTGCTATCATTGGAAGTTCTCTCATTTTTTTTCCATTCATTTTAGCTGGACCTAAATATGGAGAGAAGGCAGCTTTCTTTAATGTCAATTTAAAGGTTCCACTAAAATGACCTTATCCCCAGCTTATGTGAGTTTATTTTTGCATTCTATTAAAGAAGATACAGGAGATTGCTTCTGGGGTCTTTAAGGTTAAGCTATGTAAACTTAATCATTAAAACCACAGTATATGTTAGGTCTTTCCCACCACAAGATTGCATTATTAAAAAAAAAACCCACCAAAACTATCAGAGACAGTAAAAAACCATTTAATTTATTCCATGATTTCCAAAGGTGCCTTAATCTGGTGTTGTTTCAGCGATGGTGTAAAGTGTCTTCCTCAAACTGTGCTGAAGAGAGCAAAATGGAGAAACACTTTTTTCATAGTTTTTTCTTATTGTAGTGAATCAGATAATGGCAGTTGGTGCCGAGAAGAAACAGAAATTAAAGAAGAAATGTGCAAAGATCTAAATACTGAAAGAGAACATCTCTTCACTAGAAGACAAATAAGCTACAACACAATAACCTTCAGAATTGCACAAACATTCCTGATGAAGCCAAAAGGCCCAATGCAAACTTTATAGCTCTCTAAAAGAAAGACGAACATTAAAATCACCAAAAGACCCACGGGCTTCAACAATACCCAGATTTCCTTAGGGTGCAGTAACACCATCCCTACACTGTCCCAATTTACTAAAAATGTCAAAGCTGAAATAAAACTGTAGTGGTGAAAATATTGAAAAGAAGTCTTGAAAGAACTCTTGAAAAGTGTAATGTAGTCTATGAAAAAGTACCAGGAAAAGTTTCAAGGGAAATGCAAATATTCAAGGATTTCAAGATTAAAAAATAGAGGGGCCAGATGTTATGAATCCATCTTAGACTTTGTTTCAAAGAAATTTTTTCACCCTTGATGATAATAAGTTAGCCCTAGTCTGTTTCTGCAGTAGCCTACAGTGCCTGAGCCAACAAAGTAAGACGTTTTTCCAGTTCCCACTAGAAAGAAACAAAGCTTTTTTCTCTTATTAGAAGAAAAATATTCTAGAAATTCCATAACATTCCCAAAGTTCACCTTACACATTGAAGAAAATCTTGCTCATTGAATGACGCTAAAATGTTAAAGAAACTTAGAAGGAGATTATTAAAACAATGGTTGAATGTGTTCCAGTTTATAAGAACTTTGTCAAAAACTGTAAGAGACATTTTAGTTAAGGAACACACCTGTGACACAGAAAATCACCAAGTCAAAAAGATGTCAACAGGCTAGAAAGATCTGTAAAGAAAATATTACTGTGATAAATTGTAGGCATTTAGAAAAGTTATATGTGTTAAAATTTAATATAATTTACTGGAATCAGATCCCTGCTACTAGATCCTCCAACCAACAATGTTATTGTTCTATTCATAGATTTTTACTAATATCACATACTCTGCTATCCAGCAGTAGGGTCCAAGAATCACAGCTACAATATGAGATCAAGGTTTGAACTGTACTGAGAACTTATGACCAAAACAGAATTCTGAAAAAAAGTCCAGTGACATTTAGAGTCTTATAAAACGAAAGAGAATGACTTATTCATTACCAGAATTTAAGACAAAAGGAATGTTTTATAAATAAATCTGGGTCATGTCACAAATCTTTTATCTAGAGTAGGGAATTCAACAGTTCTAGACCAACCAGTCTCAACAATATCTTTCATTTCTCACAAACATGTTTTCATTAGTTAAAGGTTTTAAGTTTAAAAAAGAAAACAAACCAACCAACCAACCAACCAAACAAGAAAAATCCAACCAATCAAACAAACAAACAAACAAAAAAAACCCACAAAAAACAACCACCCAACCAACCAACCAGACAAAAATCCTTAAAAAATTCTGCCTTTCATCATTGCAATAAAGTCCTGGACTCTTTTGGAATCAGTTTCAGGATACATGAAAGAACCTGTTGAATGTAGAATGAAGAGTGCAGAGAAAGGAAAGCACAAAATGCTTCTAGCAATGAGTAATTCATTCCCTGCAACTTTTTTTTTGCAGTAGGATACTCAATACTTACACAGGAAGTAGATGATCATAAATTCTGAAAGACTTCTGCCCCACTTACCCTTTTCTGAAAGCGCAGTTGAAATTGGCAGTGCAGAATTTTATTTTACCATGTGCTAATGTGATAAACCAACAACGAGACTATAATTACAACTTCAAGGAATTAACTATCAAGATTTCCATGTTTTCTGAACAGTTACCTGTGCTTAACTTTTTGTTCAATTAAGAATTTTCAGTAGTTCTCAAAATCAATATCCAAGAGATTTATATGCACATAGTAGGTGCATGATTAAAGGCTGCTCATGGAACTTTTCCTTTGAGTGACTGGGTTTGAGGCATGAGTTTAATGAAGGAGTCATATGCAGCTAGCAAATCCAGCTTTCAGTTATTTCTCTGCTTCTCCCAGAATCCTTAAGCTTTGTGTTTGCTTAATTCTTAGACTAATTTGCACCTTTCTATTTCTGACAGGGCAAAGATGTTATATTTAGTAGTTCTAAATAGCTTTCATCATACTGCCAAATAAATTAGAAGAAAGATGCCTTCAGAGCATTAGGGAGAAAACATCTGCCCCTGCTTGAGAATGTGTCACATTTGAATAAAAAATGTTACAGAAGAATGAACAGGGGTGGCATTTTCATTGTTGTTTGGTTGCTTGTCAGATTTTTTATCTGGTTTTACTCCATTTTGAAAAAGCTTAAAATATGAAGTAATTATGTGTAAGGATAATGACTAAATCTTAGATGCAAATGAACAGTAGTCATCATTAGGCAACTTCTCAATATCTCCCAGAAAACACATAGAAATTAGATATTTCACACACTAATGGCTTTGGACCCTAAAAGAGCCTACAGCCACTTTATGAAAGAAAGGGTGAATTCAAACAATAACAAACAATTCCTGTTTTCAGCTCTTGCTGTTGTGAAGTTATATTTAAATTCTTATTCAGCAAGTAGCTAGTAACATTTCTTTTGCTTTATTTGTAGATCCAATTGTATAGATCTTTATTTGTCCTGAGTTTAGATCAAAGAGATGAGCATTGGATCAGCTGAAGATAATCAATTCTTATTCTCTGAATGAAAAATGCCCATTGTGGACTGCTCCAGAAAAAGACAGCTTAATTATAGACCCAGGCACATTTCAAAACTGCATTAGAAAAAGACCTATAACTAGACCTGAAACTGACTTTTTTCCTAACATTTTAAGATATCACTTCTATCATTTGTTGTTACAACTGTGCTAATTCACTTTCAGACTAAAATATATGCTGTAATCCAAACCATGTTACTCTGCAGGGGTTCCATGCTGCTTTCATTGAAGTTAAAGGGTTCTCTGCCTCTGACCTCAATGCTGCTGGGATGTTGTAGCCTCTTAAGGCAATCTTTACCCTTGCAATCTACATTTCATTTAAATCTACAGACCTGCAAATCTTTTTATCTGTAGTGAGTTTTACAGTTTACACAGTTCTACAGTTCACTTAATTCTGAATGAAAATTAAATTCAATTGTGAATATGCAATAGTCAACAGGCAGATATTAAATTCTCCCTATTTTCTTATATCCACAGTGCAAACAAGGCCACTTCACTGTTTACTTGAATTATGCTGCCACAATTGCCAAGCCAATTCTCAGTCTCCCAGGTCATTGCAAACTCCTGCTGGGTCACTTCCACAGCAACTCAGAAGCCACACAGGGAGACTTGATGAGTGAACCAACATAAGTGAATGAAGGGCAGTTCCCCATGAGAATGTGCATACACCCCTGCCTCTAGATATTTATGAAATAGAATCTTAGAATTCCTCTGAAACTGCTGAATTGTGAAGTCTTATTTCCCATTAAACCTGTAGATAGCCAAAGAAGAGTTATGAAAGAAGATGATTTCTAAATCATCAGACGATTTTCAGTTCCCTTTAATCTATCTTTTTGAAGAAGACTCACCTGAAAATCTACCATAACACCATATTTTTTTTTAGTTTAGTAGTCTAAGATAAATAACATTCTCTTAAGAAAAGTGTCACTTTGGTAAACTATGCATACATTCATAATTTTTCAATTCGTATTCTGAAGCGTTAAAAGTCAATTATTATCCTAGTCCCATAAGAGATTGCATAACAGGTGTCTTCAACTGTTTTATAATAAAAATAAAATTTAAAAAAACCACAAAGATTTTATTTATGATCATTTTAACTATGCAGTATATCCTCCTCTTTTCAGTGATGGACTACGGCCAAAGTAAAGTACACAATCCAGCTCTTCTGCCTCCACTGCTCTGCTGTGCCACCTTGGCATTAAATTTCCTCTCTACTTCAAAACAAAGAGAGATATACAGTGCCTATATAACTAACTACATTAACAGTGTAATTTAGGCAAGGGAAGATTTTATCCTCTTAATTGAAAAAGCAAGTGTCCATCTTTTAGCTATCATTAGTTAAGTCTACTACAGCAACATCACGTTTTGAATTCTGACTCTGCTTAATTACAACTGTGGGTAAATCTTCATTGCTTGTGGTTACTGTAAAACATTGATATGTTGATAACCTACAGAAATTAAAAGCTTTAAAATAGACCTTATAAAATCTGTTCTTATCTTATTTAAAAGTACTCCAGTATACCCTGCTCATTGCCTTAAGTACTTGTAAGATCAGGAATTGTCATTTAGTGTTACAGAAGAAAAAAAATAATGCACCCATATTGACCTGCACAACATGAATCTGTGTTTAGGAGATTGAGTAAGAAATAATCTTAGTTTCCAAACACACTGCTGCATGTACACTATAGGCCCACAATTCCCACACCAATTTGTCTTTGTACAATCACTGTTTCTTAGTGCTAATACTGTTTTTCTCTCCTCTTTTGTAGTGCAAAGTACCTACACTAAGAGTGAGAATTGATTTATTAGCACTCCTTTTAAGTAGATCTAATGCACAAAGATGCATCTCGAGCATCTCTCTACTCCCGTGAAAGAGCAAAGTAACTCTGCAGCCTATTCATCTTTTTCCAAACTTAAACTCATTTGCATGAGCAGTGATGTTAGAGATACTGCTCCTATCTGGGACAGATGCTAAACCCAAGAAACGGCCACTGCATACTGACATCTCTTTTGCAAAGGAGACAGACCACTCCAATTTGCTTCTGATGCATGGCAGAATGAGAAGCACTAGTTCACTCATGTAGCACAATTAATTTCCGTACTGTAACTGGGTAGGAACACTTGACAGTATACAGCATCTAATTGCAGACACTGAAAAAAAGAACCTTCTTATGTGACAGGGGAGAGGCAAAAGTAGGGCACAAAAAGCAAATGAGAAAATGCCATGTCTGGCTGAAGTCCACACCCCTACTTTTCCCATTAGTACAATGTTTCTTTCCATTACAGATTTACTACTGCAAATCAGTGAAGGCTATAATTCTACACAAAATATCACAAACATGATTTTTTTTTCTAGTTTGCTTATTTTAAGAGGTCTAAATTTCAATTCCAAACTCTATTTGATTCATTCTTAAGTGAAACATATTCCATATGCAAACTATATGCAAAACAATGCTCCAGTAGCCAGCACTATATATTCTACTGAGAAAAAAAATCAGATCACTTTATCCATACATCCAGTTTTTCCTTATGAAAATTCTGAATTCTTCTTTACTATCTACTCAGACACTAAAGACTTGTGATAGTCTATTGCCACACAATGCATTCCTGTAAATATTATCAGTATCCAAATATTATTAATTTTTCCTTTTTCATGCAACCAAAAATCTTGAATTTCCTGTAAGTTCAGTGGATTTGTTAGGATCATAGAAACACAGAATTGTAGAATGCTTAGGTTTGGAAGGGACCTTAAAGATCATCTTGTTCCAACCCCCCTGCCACGGGCAGGGACACCTGCCACTAGATCAAGTTGCTCAAACCCCATCCAACTTGGCCTTGAACACTACCAGGGAAGTGACATCCACAGCTTTCCTGGGCAACCTGTTCCAGTGCTTCTGAACAAAGAATTTCTTCTCAACATCTAATCTAATCCTGTTTTCTTCCATTTTAAAACCACTGCCCCTTGACCTGACACTACCTGCTCATATCGAAAGTTCTCCCTTTGTTTATTTAAGACGCCTTAAGGTACTGGAAGACCAAAATTATGTCTTCCCAAAGCTTGCTCTTCTCTACACTGAAAAACCCCAAATCTCTCAGCTTGTGAGGAGAGGTGCTACATCCCCTCTGATCGTCACTGTGGTCCTAAACCCTGTTGCCTTCTGTTTCTTAAACTACGAAAACAGTAAAATGGCAAGCCTATAATCTATTGCCTGTTCAAATTACTGAAAATCCATTATATAGTTGTTTGGTTGTTATTTTTTCTCTTTCAGTGTTTATCCAACAAGTATGTATTTTCAATGGGTTCATCCTTGATAACGTTAAAACCAAGCCCTCTATCACAGCTTGGTTCAGCTCTGCTGCTCTCACTGAAAGCTAGTCTGTTTGATAGAATGCACAGACCTTCACACACTATGAAGTTCCCTCTGTTTAAGCAGTGGGTGAAAAACATGGTTAGGTTTGGCTCTCTCAATGTAAATTCTAATCTGACACTATTCCAGGTGAGCAGGATTCTCAGATTCAACTCTGGAACAGCCTTTCAAGCCTCCTAAGTACCACAGTTAGTTAAATGCATTTCTCCTAGAAAACACAGCTGTATCAGAGATGGTGGCTTATCATTAATTTTCGAAACAACAAGTTGGTAACAGACAGAAAGAATTCAGCTTCAGCAATGGAATTTCTAAAACACACAAAAATGCTATTCTCCTGAAAAAGAAGAAAAATGTGAACAAGTAAGAAAAGAAAAAAAAAACAAAACAGTGAGTTTGGGGGGAGAAGTAAGCTCCTTAAGGTAACAACACTTTTACTTCTGAAACTTCCAATGAACTTTTTGCTCATCCAGAAGCTACTCCGTTTTCCCCTTTCCTACAACATTTCTGGGCAAAAGTTGCCTTCATTGTCCAGACAGCATGCTACTTTTAAAATGTTCTTACTTCTGCTGTTTCAGTGACAGTTCTTTTTGCTCTAATGCTTCCATCATTTGCTACTGGATTTCTGGCCAGAGAGCTGCTCAGAGCAAATGGCCCTGCCTAAAGAACATTCACGCTTTTCCCAAAGGGAATCAATGTCAGTAGCACTGCTTTTCTCTCTCACATCTTGCCACACTGGGCAATAGTTTACTTGCAGAAAATTTAACTCTCACAATCTTAGTAACAATCATACTCAAAATAAGAATGAAAGACAGACACACACAGGCAGAAGAAACATCCCCAAAGAATTTCAGGTCCAGGTGTCACCTTAGCCTTCATCTGGTCATAGAATGTAGCACAACAAAATATGCTTCTTAAACCAATGAGCACAGTCAATTTTAAGGGGCGATTCAAGCCCAAGGAATGGTTCTGCAAAAACAGCACCTCATGGCTCAGTGTTTACTGTATTTTAGTGGCATTTGTCAGTTTACAAGTAACAAGATTATAACAAAGCATGCCGCCCCCCCTCCAGCCCCTTCTCAAGCTGTCAGCATGGGACCAGAAAGCTTGTTTCTCTCACATTTTCCCCAGTAATCTTGATCCAGCTTGTACACAGCCAAGGGACAACTATGGCAAGAATGATTTCTCTGAAGTACTGCCCTCATCAGTGAATGCAGGCATTTAATAATTATCTTAACTGAAAATAATTATTTGATTGATAATATTGAGAAGTCCTATATACATATTAGAGCATATCTGCAATCTATTCCAAATTCTCCAAATTCTTGGCAGCTACCAAGTCTAGGTGCACCTTTGAAAATAAATCTCTTTACACACTATTTGAAGGCAAGTAACATCAGAAAGGCAGCACAAGTAGCAGCCCCAAAGATTAATGTGACTATTTGAGAATGCTCCTCTGTAATCACCATGAAGCACTGAGTTCTGGAGGGACGGGCCACTTTCAATTTCTAGAAACTCACCTTGAATAAAGGGCAGTTGTATTTCAATTAAAAATGACATGACTTAAGCAACAGTGAAAAATAGATACATACTTTTGGGCATAAAATTCAATAACAATTTTTCACCTGCTCTTGCTACAGACAGAGCATCACCAGCAAGGGCTGGGATCTCATCACTAAACGACCGATAGCAGAGAATGCAGGACAGTGGTATCAGGGTGGATGCTGCCACAGTCTGTGAGAGCTTGGCAGATGGGAGACAGGCAGAAAATATGGAGAGGAAATACAGTCAAGCAGCTGCAGCACTTAGACTGTGTAGCAAAACTAAAGAGGAAAGCTACAACCACCTTCACCTGCTGAATAAATCCAAGGATACAAATTACTACACCCCAACTTTGTTTTTTTAATGTTTGCTGGTATTAGTGGTGTAATTACTCTTTCATATTTCAAAAAACTACACAAGCACAATAAAACCCTCTTACCTCTTCACCATAAATCAATATCTCATTGGTAATATTTACAGGTAAAGTATCATCTCTGTTAGCAAAGAATTAAGTTTTGGCAGCTAATCATTCTGACTGTACAAAAAAAGAACCCCTACCTTTCATAATATTTTAGGTAGTCAGAAGTTAATTTCTAGATTACCTAATCAAACACCTGCATTTTGCAGCACTTGGCTGTGTAATTAAAGGTGCAGCACTGAGCCATAGTGTTCAAGGTCAACAACTAAAACATCAATCATGTAAGTAATAAGCCCTGGCTGACTTTCCTAAAACCATTCTTCAGCAGTTAAGTGTTTTTAAATAGATCAAGAAGATGGCTAGGTTATGAAATAGTCATCATTCCCACCATCAGACCATTCCAGAAGTTTTAATTAGACTATAAGCTTCAGACTCCACAGCATACCATGCCTATTAAGACTCATATAGGTATAACCAGGAGTGGTGCTCAACTATGAACATGCTATAAAGTGATTTTGCCTGGGTATTCCTCCCAAGCTAAACAATTTGCCTCATACTCTAAATATTATCTTCATTAACTGTATCTTAATAATGCCCAGAATTGTGTACTGTAGATATACTTTATCATGTTCCATTAGGCTTTAATTCAAGCATATATTTAACTACTAAGAATGCAATTGATGTTATCTAAGTCAAAGGGTCTATTTAAAAAGCTGAGAATTTCCTCTGGAAAAGCTGAAGGTTAGTCCCAGCACACAGACTGCAGAAGCAGCCATGCCCTAAGGCTAGTACAGGTCACTGGCAAGATTAAAGATTTGCTTGCAGAAGGACCTTGTAGTACCTGGAGAAAAAGAAACAGTTTCACACCTGCGTCTCACTGAGGGGTGAATACAATTAGTCTCTCTTAGGCAAGGCTTTGTCCCACTCATGTAGTGGCATTTTACATGAGTGAGCTAGAATGGACCAGTGAGCTAGATAAACCTTAAAAATCTCTTTCAAACCAAACTATTCCATAGTCTTTGACTCTGTGGCTTGGTCCAAAACTGCCTGAGTTTTGCAATTCAGTACAATAAAGAAAAGCAACCCAAAAGTTTCCTGAATATTTGACTATGCTCCTTCTCCATTCAAACATCCAAAATGACCTCACAGGAGTTACACTTCCCATTTTAGCTATTTAAAAATAGAGAATAACATCAGATATATCCATTGAGAATAGAATTATTAAAAATGTGAATATCTCCCTTTTTTTCCATAACTCTCAATCACACAGGTGCATAAAAAGTTGGAAAGAAAGTTCAGTGCAAAAACGTTCACAATATTTTTTCATAGCAATGCCACAAAGGAATTCTGAAACCCATTTATGTTTACAGAGCCTTTTGAGACATATTAATTCAGTTTTAATAACTTTGAAGGAACATAAAATTTTCTTCCAGACTACAAAATTCTAGGAAGCAAATATCTGGCCTTTTGTCTCCATTTCTAAAGAGTTCTATTTGACTATGCAAAATGTAAAAAAAGAAAAAAAAAAAAGAAAAAAGGGTATAATAAAAGCAAGAACTATTCAAAAGCAGCTGTAATGGTTCACTGTTTCACAGAGTGCTGGGTGAAAAAAGGTAGAAAGAAGGAAATAAGAGTGGATAAAGTGTATCAAAGAGGAAGAAATGAATGCTTCGAAGTATGTATGTGCAGTGTAAACCTGTTCTACAGATACAGTTGCTCTGAAGAGGAAAAACAGGATTTTTTTTTCCTTAAGAGCTAAGAAAAAAATCTTATATAATTAGTATAAAAATCAGCCCCTCCAAGAGAGGAAAAAACAAACCATTTGCAACACAGTGGATTTTATCACAAGATATCAAATGCATGATGATGTCTTTAAATGGAATGTGCACTCTCCCCCCATCAAAGTTTCCTGATGGAATTGTGAGAATGCTTCTGTAAAATAGTGCCATGTTTTCTTAAGCGTATTTATGCAAACTACAAAACTAAAGGGCTAAGCTTATAAAGGAATCAAAACTTGTGTTTCTGTGAACCCACTCTCTGTCCTACCAACATTTGCGCATCATTCCAGAAAGGCCATATATATCTACCTATGAAGATCCTATGAGATCTATTTAATCCATCCCATAGAAAAGTACAAAGCCCATTCAAAAGAATGGGGAGAACGTAGTGTTTGCATTTGAACAAAGGCTAAGAACTGTCTTAATTCCCCATACAGCAGTACACATATTCTTTATGTTGCACATGATACTTCCCATCCTGAATTTGCAAATCCTTTCAGATCTAAGAGTCCTGTATCACTCTTTTTAATCTGCAGCACTTATTTTAGCGTCTCATTTCTATTCGGCAAATGGTATTTCAAACAACTGTTCACAGTATAGCTAAATTCTCAGAAAATGATGCCTTATATATTATACTAGTACAGGAATGTAAAAAAAGACCACATCCCATAAAACTCTTTCAAAGACTAGACTAGAGGTCATTAAGACCAAGCCCATTACCCAGCAAACATGGTTTGCTTCCCTTTATTGTCTTATTTCAGTCAAGTGCTCCTTCTGAACCATGCAAATTATTCTCATTTATATGTTTAAAACTATAGCTGTCTATTATTAAATAAAATGGATATTTCAGTGTATAAAATGCATAAATCATGTGTTTCGAGCTCCGCATTCTCAAAAATCTATACATTCAGAAATGGAATAAACTATTTCAAATATAAACCAAGAATTTAAAGGAAAAAGTATTTTGTCTTTAGCAGTGCTCTTCTATCCTTTTCAGGTAAGAAAATTATCAATGATGTTCATATTTTTCAGTGCACTGATGGCAATAACCCACTAGAAACTGTAACTTTAAGTAAGAGAAGACAGAGATAAACTTTAATATATTTACATTGATATATATTTGGAAAGCATTGATTTTCCTCCTTTCACCTTGATCAGAAGTGAAACTTGCATGCTTGCATTTGTTTAACATGAGTAACATCAACTTGCACAGTGTCTTGACATTTCCATATATCTCTGTCTGCATGCTACCACCATTTGACTGCTAGTTGCATAACCCTATGAATAGTGATTGCTTTTCAAATGTATCAACATTATAGGCAAAGAACCAAAATCAATGTGTATTCCAAAGAAATATTGATGTTAGGAATCCTAGTATCACACTGCAGTAGCAGTGACCCACCCTAGGTATGCGGGATCTGAAGATTACGACCCAGCAGAACGTAACACTTAGCGGCTGAGCCTGATTTGATGTCTGACATGCTATTACTGAATAATATATCATGACAGACTAATATCTGTTTGTCTTCTGGCTACACTGCAATCAAAGTAGTCTGATTACATTATCTTTGAGGACCTGAATAAAAAGCTGGGGTTGGTTCTTGTGCTACTAATATAGTAACAAACCCACTGTGCTCATGCCTTGAAGACTCTGACTTCTACTAAGAGAGGGAAGAAAAAAATTAAGGAATAATTATTATACAAGAATTATTCTGTCTCAAAGAAAAAATTAACCAGACAAATAATCCTGCATGCATAATATGTTGTAAATGAATGACATGGAGCCAATTACAAGTTTCCCTACAAATACGTAGCTCTAGTTACTTGCAGATAAAGATCTTCAAAGGCATTTGGAAAAGGAAGACAGAGTGACCTTGAGGACTAAGTTGCTGAGTTACATTATTATTACACTGAAAAAAAATCCTTCATTTTACAGAGGTGTTATTCACAACAAAAATTCTTATGTGCGTGCCCCTGTGTGACAATATTATTAAAAAAAAATACTTTGTCTAAGGAGCCTAGCATATTAAAAATTATAATAAAAATCTTCTATGTATTTTGTTTCAGTAGAAAATTTGAGCTGGTCCAGGGTATTTCATTTTGTAGCAGGCAAGAAGTGAGTCGCATTTAGGCACTGAAGTCCATCTCTGAATTACATGTATTTGACTCAGCAATCATTTACAGACAGAAAAGTAAAGTTTTTCCAATAGTAAATATTAGAGCAATAGCTTTAGCTAGCTGGTATTATGGGATTAAACTTTTCAGTAGCTCATCAGCCACAGTTTAGCCCAGACAAGATAAGTTAAGGTCAGAGGTTTGCGTACAGCTGCCTTTAGCTGATGAGTTCTGGGATAAGCAGTGTAGAATGTCTATTGCTGAGAAAATGAACAAGAAAATGTGCAGAACCGCATGTTTCTCTTCAGTGTATGTGGATGAGCTTAGCACAAAAGCTTTCTCTTCACCCCTTCCCCTTTAACTTTTTTGCGGAAGTTTGTCTGTTCTAAATTTTTAAGCATATACTGGTATTCCAATGTATTATTGAAATAGCTTTTTCCAGACGTACCTGTGGAGTGCTTACTTTTCTTAAACATTTCTCTGCTATGCTTTGATATCTGCTTCACCTGCTGTGCCTGCAGTCACGCAGGGTATGTTCTGTGGTTGCTTCATCTCATATTCTCATTTGAGATGTTATCAGAACTTCATCAGCTGGGACATGGTATTGCAAATGGAGAACAGAATAAGGTAGCTAATGGGACAGTCTCCAGGGAGGGACATGGACAATGCAAATGGAAATACAATGGAAGGAGTAATAAAGATTGGGAAGCAAAGTTGAGGAAGGAAAGGGAAAGAAAAAGCATAAGGTTTGAGAACACAGGGCAGTTATAAAAGCATTCTGGAAGTAGAATGTTAGGTCAGGTTCTGTGGAAAAGGGACTAAGGCAAACAGATAATGGTAGAAAGTGGAGAACAGAAAAAGGGAAGAAGGAAAAGAAAAAAAAAAACACAAACAGGAAGCCATAGTGAGCTTTTTTAATATTTTAGACAACGTTCACCTTAGTCAGTAATTTCTAGATATAACAGTGAAAAAAATAGCTTTGTCTATTTAAATAATAAAGGTTTATAAAATCTCAGGATAAGAAAGCAAAATCACCTTTTCTTTGACCTTTTAACTCTGCCTTCACCTTCTTACAGGAAAGTACATTAGTTAACTTCAGCTGATGCAGTCTGTTTCACCAAAGGCAGGTAGGGCCATGGGGATTCTCCCCCAAAAAGTATCTTCTCTCCTTAGATGCGAAAACATTCAAGACACTTCTCAAACCTCATCAGACACACAGATAGAGCTATGTGATATTAACTGGAAATACAAATCGATAAAAACCAAAACAACTTGATGAAAACCGCAACGGAATTTGGGAATTGCTTGCAAAACTATTTTCCTTCTTTGAACTGCCAGCATGTTTTTATTTGAAATAATAAAATCGAGCAAAATATCAAAAACTGGTTCTTAAAAGCACATTTCATTAGGTAGGCATTTATTCCCTTTTCAACCAGTCACAGGAAGCAGCTACCCAGTTATTTAAAGACACTCTAAAGATATTCCAAAGTATTAGAACCAGACACTAGAACAGCAGACAGCTCCTTGCAGTATCTTCCTCGTAAGGTATTCAAGTTAGTAGCAAACCCAAGAATATGGTAAAGCAGCCTATTTTTGGCTCCCTACTTACAGAAACCTGACTAGTAATCTTGTTCTGAACAATCTAAAATAAACATGCATAGATAATTCTGGAAGATTCAAACAGTCGAAGTGCTATCCTCCAGGATTAAATAAAATTTTGCAGCTGCCATCGCTTGTATTGAGTTAGTACCAACAATTCAAGATTCAGGCACAGAAATAAAATGTGCAGCAGCACTTTGAGCATAAAAGCTCAATACACAAACAGAGTGTGGAATGAAAACATGCCATTTGTGAAAAGACAATCCTATTTTATCCTAATAGGTTTCATACACATTCTAAATTTCAGTGGACATACAAGAAAAAAAAAAGCAAACTGAATATCTTAGAGATCTTGCCAAAATCAACACTCAATCAGCCATCTAGAAGATATATTTTAAATAAATGCTTACTCAAGTTTTAAAAATCAGCATTTACATTCAGAAAAACACAAAATATAGTGGGCATCAGCATCAGCCAAGAGTTTAGCTTACCACAGACCATATGGGAGGATGTCCCCATAGACTGTGTATCTTGTACTAGCATGGCATCTGCAGTACATAGCAACACTTTATCTGATGTAATAACACCTTCTGCTCTTAGCCTTTCTAAGTTATAAAACAAATGATTAAGTGATTTCACCATAAACAGCCTCATGGAACATAGACAGAAAGGCGTGAAAATAGGGAGTTATCACTCCACACGTCAGGCACCTTGTAAGTCAATATATTAAAAGTTACAGCCAAAGTTTATCCTTTTTTTTAAGAAGACCATATTGCTTTGAGAAAGAAATATAACTAGCAAATTGAGTGGAGGCTCTTGGAGCTCTTAGGTCCCTTCCAGTGCTTATGCCAGTAGATCAATAAATTCAATGAAAATATAATAAAATCAATGTAAACCTCAGTTATCAAGCAAGTGGTATCATGCTTTGAAATGATTCTGTTAGGTAGAATGTTGTAATGTAACCATCAGTCACAGCACCAGGCTACAAATTCTGAATCACCAGTCTGGATTTACCCAAAGAAACAGAGACAGAAAAAATAAACCCATCCAATATTTCATGAGTCTTCATCACAGGAGAAAATAAGTGTAGAAGAAAAGATACACTACAATTTTTTCTGGTTTATGAAGTGTTTTCTGACACGTGCTCTTCTCTAATAAAAACAGCCCATCTAGCTCTTACCTTGTTCTGTCCTATGCTAAAAGCAGTGCGTAGGAAATGTTCCACTGAGTTATAAACCAGACAATACAATAAAAATATCTTCAGAGTGCTACATCTTGTGAGAGGTCCCTTAGACATTCTACATCCAAAATGAAAGCTCTAGTGACAAAGCTAGCCCAGGACAGAACCACATAAAAGATTAGTTTCAAAAATTTCTGCAGTGATGTCACGTTCTCACAAAACAGGGTTTAATCAATTACAGTAGCCTTGTTTTATAACAATATCAAATTTAATGTAATATTGCTTTAACATTCTTCACTGATGTGTGAAGACCACTTGACCAAACTGTGTTCATCAAATACTTGAAATTATTTTTCAGAATTATAAGACATGGATTATCCAGAAAACCAGAAAGTCAAGTTTCGCACTGCTTTTCATTAAATATTTTTAACCTTAAAGGCTTGACTCTCTTATCATATCCCTTAACACATAAAATGCACCTAATCCTGTTTAAACAGGGGAAATCCTTTCAGAGTTTTCTCAACATCTGTAAAAAATGTTTTGTCTTTTGGCCTCAGATAGAGATAACCTTAAAATATAATAGATTTTTCACCCTCAGAATTGCTTTTGATTAATATTCTGAAAGTCAGAATTCTTTTCTCTGTAATAAATATCTGTCTAAGAGATTATTTAGAATTGTTTGTTTAGAGCAAAAGAAACATAACTGCACTGGTTATCAAAGAGGTCCTCTAATTTTATGGAGGTTCTCTGAATTTCCTCAAACCGTCATTGACTGCTGGGGAGATTAGAGTTTAAAGATACATCATTTGAGAAGTTTCCATAACCTCAGCTGGGTTATGGGTCCTAAGAACCTGAACAAAACTTATATGATCTCCAAACATCTGTAGGTAAGTGGTCAGCTCTGAGCAGGGCTTTGGAAGAAAGAACTCTCTTTCAATCCGGGTCCTAACGTTCCACCTGAATTTCCATTCATGTACCAGAATGCTTTTTGTATATTTTCCTAAAAGGGATTAAAGAGATGTTTTCATGTATGTTACGTATGTGCTGCAGACTGCCCAATATCACTAAAACATGTGGTGGGTCAGTAGCAACTTCCTCCTGGAGAACTGTCACTCGTGTCTGAATCCACTTCATGCAGTAAGGTCATTCCAGAACTAATCATCAGTAATGAAAAAGTAACACATCTTCTTTCAGTAGAACAACTGCTAACTCAGATAATATCTAAAAGGATCAAATAAAATCCTTTAATAACGTGTCCTAGTTTAATTATCTGTCAAGTCATGCCCAATGAAACACACCCAGGCAACAAATGTGATTATAATGAAACAGGAAGCCAACTCTTTTCCCATTCCAGCCACTGATATAGATCTCTCACCCTCATTTTCAGTATGAACATAGGTCTTTTTTGTCTAAATTTATAAGTAATTACATTAAAAGAGGTAAATTTATGGCTTAATTTTTTGGCATTGCCTTTAATTTTGAACAGAATTCTCTAAGCCTTTTTTTCTTACTTGGAGGTTTTCTATGCAAGCATTTGTCCCTGTAAATCCTATTTCCATCTGTGACTATTTCCTTCCAGTTTTGCTCTCAGAGGAGGATAAAAAGATAAAAAAGATTCAGAGATGGGGCTGGGAGGCAGAATACAAAGCTTTGCAGGGATGTGCCAATGTTTTTCCATGACATTGTCATTGCTGTATGTGAACAAGATCATACAGAAAGAACCAGCAACACTGGTCTCTAGCTGGAGGTAGAACAGAAACTCTTGGTTAAGGACTACGATAAACAGAAAAAAAAAGTTATGAGTAACAAAGATAGAGAAGAAAGAACTGAGTAAACCTGTGTCAGAAGAAATTAATTATTCAGATTTTTTCAACAACCAAGTATGGACATCAAAGTTCTACTAGTCTTTGTTAACAGCAAACGTTTGTTTGTGAGGTTCAGTGAAGGAAGATGCAATCAGGAGTCTTTTCTCTTATTTACTGGTAGCCCAAATAAAGGTTTATTTTATATTTTCTGTTTGATATTGAAGTAATTAATGCTGATTCCAGAAATGTTGATTGTCCCTACAAGGGCTTGTTTAGAACAGCTGTGTTCAAACCTCCTGACTTGGGAAGGGAGGAGGAATTTTCTGTGTACAGCTGCAGGCATTGACTACACAACCTCCAAATAACTTTCCAAGATAAATTTAAACTAAGAGAAAATCATAGAATTATAGGATATTACAGCTTGGAAGGGAATTTCAGTTTTGGAAGGGAAGATCATCTAATATCAATTCCCCTCTCATGGATGGGACACCTTTCACTAGACTGGGTCTTATCCAACCTGGCTTTGAACACTGTCAGGGTTGGGGCATTCACAAACTTCCCTGGGAAACCTGTTCCAGTATCTCACCACACTCACAGTAAAGAATTTCTTCCTAATACGTAGCCTAAATTTCTCTTCTTTCACTTTGTACCCATTGCTTCTTGTCCTATCACTACAGACAAATCAACACAAATCAGTGGAGGAGTTGCCACACTTGCTTTGGTACTGATGGAAGCTGGGATTTACCTATCCATTCCATTTCACTCAGCAATAATCGAAGGCCTAGCTGTTCTGCCATGAAACAATGGGGAGGTACAGCATGGCGAGGACAGGAATGTCAAACGAAAGAAGTGAGACACATTGACACAGGAAATGAGTTTAATGAAAACAGATTCCTACACTTTTGCTTGTATTTTTACTTCATCACATGAATTTCCATGCAGACTGGCTCTGAGCTGAAATGCTCTTGTTCTGCATAGGCAGTAAGCTGAATTCCAACCAATGTCAGCAGGATATAATGCTGCCTGTGGAGTTGCACAAGCCAGCTCAAATACTGGAGGCAGTATAACTGCACTGTAGAAGTGTTCTGCCACAGCTAATTAGACTAACCACTGCATCATGTCGTGGGAACATTCCCTAGGAGAGTTCCTGAGATCTGACACTACATTTCATTTAGATTTTAATTTCCAAGGTGGTGTATCTTTTGTTGAACCTAGACTGCTTCATGGCCTTTAAAACACTGGATGCTGAGCTTTCCCATCTGAACTGACTCAGAACACCAAAACGCATCAATTTGGTTTTAGTTGGGCCCTGGCTACTATTACAAACTCTTGGTTTCTTACTGAGTAAGTTTCAGGTTAATTTGTGAAGCACTTCATAGTTATCAGCAAGCACGATTGTCAGCTTCTGTTCCAGGCATATGCCCAAATTACAACATGCTCCAATAATAAACCCTGAATTATATGGTACTATGGGAGCTGAGTCTTAAAAATGCCTTGACTTTGTAATGCAAGCTTATTTCACTTGCAGTGATTTCCCACATCTTCCTACTCTCTCTTATACCAAGAAATCTCTTTACTGTTTTAAACTCCCAGCAGTCCAATAGTTTTATAAACAGTTACAGAAACAGTACCTGCTATTCCTGAGCCAGAACAGCCAGTTATTACTCATAGCCTTCACCTGGAGGCTTCTTCTACATTCTCCAAATATTTTTCTTTCAAAAATTATGCTTTCACACTTTGATTTACAAATGATACTCTGATACTCCGAGGAGCACTTTACACTGTGGATGAATTTACCAGTTCATATTCCACTAATGTCTACCCTTCTTTATTAAGTTCTCAATGGATTTGAAAACAAATTTGAATTTTAAGTCTCCTGAATTATATAAAGAGATAAGCTCACCACGCATACTTTCCTTCTGTACATCCAGTTTTTGTTCTTCATCTAGATACTGTCCTAAAATACCATATATTTGGTTAGGACATCAGCATTACCATGCTTATGCTCATGCTTGCTTTAAATTTATAATCTTTCATAACAGTTCAGGATCTTTTCTACCCACTTAGCAAGCTGCCCCTCAAGAATCCCAAATCATAAAAATCTATTGCAGGGATACACAATCTCTGTTGAAGGGAAATATTGAAAAATAAGATTTCAGAGTTCTAGAATGTAATCACGACTATAAGGTTATGCAACTATTTCTCTAAAGAAAATCTGGACTTTTCCTATAATGACACACCACCTCCTTAAGACACTGGTACACTTACATATTTTTCTGAGACTGTAAGGACTGACTTCTGTGATTAAGTTTAGAGAATTTTGGCATGCAAGCAGGTTGAAACTAGAGAAATGGCTGTCAATGCTTGAAAAGGGAAAATTGCATTGCATTAACTATTGTAAGCTTGCCTTTCTCATTTATTCTGTGTTTTTTTCTGTGCAATACTGGTTTAGAATATTATTTCCCAAAACGAGAGGCTCCCGCAAAACTTTCCATATCCTGAAAGGAATGGAAAAATACTCATTTCCATATGGCGTTAGTTACAACAGAAGAAATGCTGACCCCACTGACTTACTGTCTGGTTTTTAAATAGCCATCTTCTCTTTGGATTCAGTTTCTGAGTGACAGGCTCCAGTTTATCACAAACTGTTTGCCAGACACTTCTTCCAAGATTCAGCATGCATTAGGCTGTATTAGCAAGATGACAAACAGACCTGGAAACCCTCTGTTGATCAAATTGGGCCGAAACTTTCACACGTCTTTTTCTTCATTCTCCTTATTTTCATACTTAGCCAGTAACCCAAATAACATTCAGTACATGCCCAGTATGATGTTCTGTCAAAGCTTTTCCATACACAGTCTTTCAGTTACTGAGCTGCTTCGCACTGTTGTTGCTTCACACAGACAGAAATGCTTATATGTCACATGTAAAAGGCAGAAATAAAAGCCACATATTAAACTATTTCCTTACTTTGATTTATGAACATTAACAGTAAATTGAATGAATGGATGTTCAGCTTTAACCTACTATACAGCTGCTGATGCAATAATTCTTTTCAGAAATTATAGAAACAATGCATATACAAATATTTCCAGAAACTGAAAAATGTTAAATAGCAATAAAGTGGCAAGTAGACTGCAAATTCAGCAGGCAGATTTATATTGCTGTTACATCTCTTTTGATAGTATTAAATAGAGCCATAATTCAAAGCTTTTAAACACATGCTGTACTTATTTCTATGGAAACTAAAAGTTTGCTTTCATCTAGAGCTGCACACCAAGCAAACCTTACAAAATTCATACAACCTATTTCAGAAGGAAAAGTGCCCAATTCTCACAGTCACTTATCACATCACACCAGAAGGGCTTTCATACATCCAACCTACACACCTCGCCAGCTAAACCCCACAATTGATGAAAGGAAAAAGAGCTCACGGCATTTCCTTGGACACTTGGCCTGTCACCAAGGGGATGAATAAGGACTCTGTATTCATAAGACTGATCCCTGAAAAAGCTCTCATCCATGCCCACAATCGCTGTCCTCATGAACACACATGCACACACTCACAGGCAGAGCAGCACAATCAGGAACACACCAGTGACTGAATGGCTTTTTCTCAGGTACCAGGATCACTGCTCTTAAGTCTCTCTTTTGAGAAGAAAAGTTACTGATAATCTTATTAAAAAAGGGTATGCAACACTCCCACTATGCATCATTCAGAGAAACACTTCTGTTTGAGTGCATTTTGAAGAAACACTTATAAGTGACCCCCAACAAAAAATCTTTCACTCTTCCTTGTAGTGAAGTAGGAAATTTTAAGATGAAATCACAAAACTTTCTGCATGTATAAGGGAAGGAAAATGTTTTTAAAATCATGCACAGACAAAACTATTAAAAAAATACTTCAGAGGCCATGAGTATTTTTCTGAAAGTATCTGCTGCACATGCTTTGTTGCAATTGCCTCGTTTTGTATTTATTCCTATTTGTATTGTCTTTTCTAAGCTCTTTGAATTTTCTTAGGAAGCTAAGTAATCTAGTTCTATTCTAATAAAACCTAAATGTAATTTACATATTTAATTATTCATTTAAAAGCCTTTTGGTTTCTTTTGAAGAACTCTTTATAGAGGAAATTTTACAGACATCTGCCTTACAACAAGAGTGGCTGATGTGGCAGGGGCATGAACTAAAAAGTAAGTTCTCAAATCAGGAAAATTCAGAAATTTCTGGCAAAAAGAAAAAACAAGGCTGACAGCAAGGAAAATAGCTAATAAGAGAATCGAGCTGTACCTAGTCTGTTGGTTTTGCAACTTCATGGATTTGGCTGTCAGTTCAAGAACTCAACCCCACCTAGCTTTCACCTCTGACTGTTGTCAGACAACTATCTACCAGAAGGCATAAGTACCTCATGAACAGCAATGTCAGATTCAACCCAGCTATTTGAAACTAGGAAAGCCAAGCCACCAGCACCAATCATCTCTCTGGAGCCCCATTAGTCTCAACATTGTCAATGAGGTTTCAAACTGTTACATTGCCCAGAGAAGTTGTGGAATGCCCCATCCCTGGAAGTGCACAAGGCCAGTTTGGGTGGGGCTTTGAGCAACTTGGGCTAGTGGAAGGTGACCCCGACCATGGCAGTGGAGTTGGAACTCAGTGATCTTTAAGGTCACTTCCAATCCAAAACATTCCATAACTCTACGAATATCCCTCAAGTATTTTTTCTAATCCTTTGCTTAAATCTAACTTTTACAAATGTTTTCTCTAAAGTTATGCTTTTCAAGTTACGCTGAAGTTGATCCTTTCTAATTTTAACAACAGCACACTAATAACGCAGACTAATTTCAGGGCAACGTTCATGCTCATTGTCATGACAGAAGCATCTCCAGAGCAGCAGCAATTTCTGGAGCAACACACACAGGAAGGTGGGCAGCTGCAGAGGACTGGGGCATGGGGGAACTGTCCAGCAGTGCAGAGAATACACTAAATTTTGCTTCTCTACTTGCCAGGTAACATCTATTCCCTGAGAGCCATTCCCCTCTGCAGTATTTACAGAAGGTTAGATGTGTCATGAGAATCCTCACATGCTTCCTTTTCTGTTATATTCATGCCAGTGTTCAACAGATAGAAAATACCAAAAGCTGATTAAGGTAAGCATGCACTAAAGGATATTCAACCCACTGCACTAACCAAAAAGAATTAAAATGTCATTTTTTGAGTCAGAATTTACATAATAGAAACTTCTCCTTCCATATGTAAATTGTGCTGGATTTTTGAAAGGCTGGCCAGCTAATATGAGAAGAATTTCTTTAATAATGTTGGATTTAATTGCATAAAGTAAAGTGCATTTCACACTCTTAAATTATGGATTACAGTCGTCTTCTTCAGTCAAGCCATGAGATCACACACAGCATTAAATGTTAATTAGGGTATTTTCTTTCAGGTTCTCCATAAATTTAAGGACATGGGAATGAATTCTGTGGAACAACTTGAGGCAAAACTATCTTCCCTTTTACCTAGGATGAAAATTACAGGTATAGTAGCAGTGCATTTGAACAGCATTTTTCCTGAGCAAAAGCTATATAAAACTGAAACTGACTTACAAAAAATTCTTACAAAAAATTTCAGAAAACATGTGAAGAAAATATTTGAAATAATATACTAAAGTGGACAGCAGAGTTTTAATTGGTTTGGAAAACTTTGCTTACCATGATTATTGTATTTTTAAAAAGTTTGGGTTTTGTTTTTTTTTTTTGGTGAAGCGCAAAATGCATTTTGGATGGCTTAGCTGAAGTTGCATTATCTTAATGGAACTCTTCAGTAAACACAACTGCAAACTAAAGATGTGCAAGCCTCATTTTTCTTTTTCAAATACCATTTATCCTTTCTCCAAATTCTTCTGTTTTAAGTAACAAAAGGCAACACAAGAAAAAACAGGGCAAATATTCTAAATTAGTATCACATTATACAGCTAGACTATTGACAAATCAGTTTAAGTAATGCTTTGATAAATTTTTAAGCATACTGATTAGAGGTACTACACCTCACTTTTAAACATTGTTGAGCCATTAAACAATAAACCTAAGACAGTGATTCAAGTATGTTGACTATGACTCTCAAACTGTTAAAAAAACAGAAGATACAGAAATTGAAATTCTTTCTTCATTAGGTGAGGTGGGAAATGGAGGTATTTCAACAGGGCAAAATGGCACAAGGGGATTAAAATAATCAGTTGTACTAAAAGTGACGCTGAAACATCATGGCCAAACTCACACACTATACTGCTGGTAGAATTTATTTTCACATGTCCACCAGGTTAACACTAGGTTTTCTTGAAAACCAGAGCTGAAAAAATAGGACCTATCTCATAAATCATTGTAACTGTCAATTAGCAATCAAAGCTGGTGAAGGCCTTCGCAGTAGTAAGAGACAGCCATCACCTTGGATGACTAATGCAAATGACCAGGACAGATAAACTCATACTCCAAAATAAAGTCTAAAAATATGCATATCTGAAAATAAAATATATTACTTACATTCTTTTAAAAGCAAAAATAACCCATTTCCATCTCTCAGTACCTTTAGAATTACAAATTATCCAGCTATTGTTAATGAGATCAATCTAATGAGATTTTATAATGGATTTTTAACTCTACTGTTGCAATAGCATTTCAAGGAATTTATTTATTGCATAGATAATTGTTTTTGATGATTTCCACAAAGATGCTTTAAATTTTGAAGTAATTTTTTTTTGTAAGATTTTTAAAGTGAAACTACGTATAAGCTTACATAATTGACTATTTGACAGTAAATATAATCCATGTAATAACAATACTCAGACATTCCACCTGTCAAAAATAATACAATCTAAAAGCTATAATTAAGTGCCTAATAGCCTCTAGGTAGAGAATCACTCAGATTCAGAACCAGTTCTCCCAAAAATAATGAATATTCCTATAAATGAAGAAAAATAAAGTGATAAAATAAGCCTCAATGAAAAGAGTACTTGTTGCTTATTCATAGAAAATGTGGACTTTATAATCTGGTATAGTCAGAAATCTGTGTATTTTTTCTGAAGCCACCAATGCTTCTTCACTGTAGTGCTTCAATACTATGGTATGTTTCTCTGACAAAAAATGATGATTTCTTTCTTTTTTTTATCATTAGCTGTCTGCCTTTGAATTATGTTGTATATCTTTACAGTGACTTTTTAAGGTCTTCACATTCTTGTATTCTCTTGACTGTAAATGAGTTCTGTGTTTACTAATTCATCTTTATTTGCAGCTGGCAGATGCAAAGATGTTAGCTACACTCAGGAGACACTAACAAGTGAATTCTTGAAATGTAGAGGAGTTACAATTTTCCCTTTAGCAAATTACTGCATGTTTTGTTTTCAAGAAATGTGAGTCCCAAGGCAAAATGAGATTATTAGACTAACTTACTTGCTTTCAAAATAAGAACTTAATAGTCAACATGCAGCTTTTTACTTCTAATAATCTTAGCTAGCTAAGTTTAGTTCATGTAATTTCTGGTTAAAAGAAAAGTAGAGTGCAAGGGAACAGAGTAAGCTTGGCCACCTCATTCTGTCCTGCCTTGGATTTATAAGCTGACAGAGCTGTTAAGATGACTCTTCTGGTTGAGGATGAAGCTGCAAAGAGGACTGGAGTTAGGTTCCTTTGCAAGCCACTGATGGTAAAGAGTAGCACTGGTAGCATTTTGCCAGGTTAGTTCATGAACAAATTAAGCAATATACCAAGCAAGAAGCATTATTTCTATATAAATGAAGAAAAATCGGAAGGTCAATTACATGTTGCCACGTCAAAACTGAAAGGACTTGGTCAATAAAGCAAAAATATATACCTGAACTCCAACTCCCGGACAAAGACATGCTCCCCACTGAACCCATTGAACAGCTCACTTGTAATCCTTAGGCTGTTGTACAGGATGGGGCATAAGATGAGCTATTGTATTGCTCAAAAACATGCAAAAATATACCAAGTCCAGGATAAAAACTATTTTAAATATTTAATATTATTGCCATGAACAAGATCTTTAGTCAGGGGTAGCATGATGTAATCTCCCTTCCTTAGAAAGAACACTATGAGTTCTTCTGAAAAAGAGGGCTTTTGAGTCATGCACATTCATGCAATTGTACCCTGTCCTGAAGTATATGCACAGGAAAAATCCTTTATAGACTAAACTTGTAAAAATCAGGCTAATTGGTAAAATTTGCCTGCAATGTCTGAGGTGCCAAAACAAGCAGTGTACACTTGATACAATACCTTTTCCCCCAAGAATCCAAATTTTCTTCATACCTATAGCAGATAATACTGCTAGAAAAAAAATTAACTCCTGTCCATTCTGCTTGCACTCCCTACCTGCAGGTTGGCCTCAAAAGCCAAAACTGCATATATGTGTTTAGGGTTAAATACATGTAACCAAGTGCACTAACACTACATAATGCATATACAGAATAAAAGTCAGTTGTCAGAAAGTATTGACAACTGCCAAATAGTCTTTAACAATCATCTAAATACACAGAAACACAGAAGTCTTGGACATAATTCTTTCTGGGCTTAATAATTCAGTGTATGACATTCTGAAACTCTTGTAATTTCTAAGAATGTGGATTGTTAAAAATGGAAGAAAAAATTGTTTGAATTAAAAGATCATCAAAGGAAAAACAGATAATCAAGTTACTGAATTATTATTCTCTAATTTTCTGTTCATAAACATTGACAAAATGCGGGAATCCAACATGGACAATGACAAATAGCACAAAGAACCTTAAGAAAGGAAAGAGCAAACTAATGCCTCTGCTCGCTGGTGAGAAGCCTCGAGCACGCTGGTATAAGCCGACTGATGTCACCTTACTGCTCTCCTCAGTTACTCACCAGGAGCCTGCTGCTGTGGGGTTTTTTTGATTCAGCAGTGCTAAATAATTCATCAGGGCACAGCGTTTTGTGAGCAGGCCAGACTGCAGGCACCAGGCCAAGACCAAGGTCGCCATGGAGACCTACATGCAGCTTCATCTCCCTCCCTTGCAGGGAGAGCCTATGAAAAATGGCATCAGCTGAGCAGCCGTGCTCATTTCAGCAGTGAACAATAGGTACAATAAAAGAAGCAAAGAAAAAAAGAAAGTAGCAGCAAAATAAGGATACAAAGCCATCTTCTGTAGCTGCGTTGAAAGACTGAAATGACAAATGAGTCATTAAGCAATTCCTATTTGGACTGCCACAACTATTATTTGACATGAAAGAAGTACTAACCCCCCCATTATTAGTAAGAGCTATTGCTGCTCTTCAAACAAATATATTATCCTATGCAATGCAGATGGAAAATTATTAAAGATAGATTTTCTTTAGAATTCATTTTTGTTACTAAAATAGAATTGGAGGGGTAAAATGAAATCCTAACACAGAAATAAGATTTATTGCTTTTACCATCTTTTCCATAGTTTCTGTTGAATACTGATTTTTAGAGTTCTCTCATCACTCTAAAAAGACAGGCATATTTATTATCAAACACAAAGAAATAGCAGTCAGAAATGGAAAAATTATATTACATCAAAGAGGAAAAATGCTTCTGAACTGTGTTTATGAAGGGTTGTTTTATTTCTCACTAAATGTTTTCCATTAACATGAAACCAGCATTTTTGCATGCTTTATGAATGAAAAAAATGAAAATATAATCTGATATATTTATAGCAGATCAGCTTAACTTCATAACCACTATTCTTTCTTTTTTTTTCCTGATGTGTAGTGCTGTTCCTTGACTATCTTGTTCTCCAGGTACCTGTTATTAAACATCACCATATTTTATTACACAAAACCACCTCAAAAGCAAGAGCCTGGTCATGTTTTTATTAGCTATATAAAGTGTAAACCTTAAACAAACTGTATTTTGCAACCTTCTAAACTTCTTGATTTTTTTTTTCTCACTTGTAACCTTGTTTATTCCAGAAACAATATAAAATCCCTCCCTCTAGAACATTCCCACATCCTCAAGCTTACACATTTACTGGAAAAAGTGATTTTATGGAATGCTGACATCACACTAATACAGCATAGTATATATAGCCGTTGCAAGCCCCAGTGAGCTCTCTATAGGTGATAATGGGAAAATTTACAGTATGAGACCACAAGTACAGAAGTGAGAGGACCCCATGACTTCTGCATAGTAAAACCTAAAAACAGAAGAAGAGTATCTCTGACTGCTTACCCTGGAAGGTCTTACAGAGCCTCTCACTGCCTGCCATACACACTCCTGTTAGGGTTGCAGAACCTGTGCTTAGTATGGACCAATTATTTTATTTTTTTTCTCTATAACTGTTAATCCCACCTTCTGCTTAGGCTCAATGTTTTCCAGCAATATTCTTTTCTATCACTTCTCCTTACAGATGTTTGTTTTACTAAATACTGTAGTCAAAGTACAAAAGAGCTGAGTGGAAATAATCGACCTCTTCTAAATTTCAATATTCCTACACAGATTCTCCATGTTCAAATTAAATTCATGAACACAATTTCCACTATATTTTGCAATAGTGTCGCCTCTGGTAACTGCATGTATGTAAGCCATACAGAATTTGAGACCAATTCTACTGAGGTAAATCTTATAGATAAAAATTGGAAATTAGTGCAGTTCCTGAAAAAAATCTGAGGAGATAAAAGTCAGGCAACCCCTGATGTCAGAACCATCAGGCCTAGTTTGAATCCCAGTCCACCCACCAAAACCCACTCTATCAACACACTTCTTTTGTCTTTGCTGTCTATTATGGAGGCAAAAGAGCTTAAAAATACTTTTTCACATTTACAGAGAGGATTTTTTTTTCAGAGTAACATATTGGCACAAAACAATTCAGAAAACTGACTCTTGTCATCGCATATTTTCTGGGCAGAAGGCATGTGGGACATCTTTTCACTATTTCATCACACCAAAAACAAGTTCCCTTGTCTAGAAAGAGACTGTTAAATCACAAAAAAATCTCTGCTGCTGTTCTGACACACTTCAGACAGAAAAATAAAACAAGTATAGTTCCTTTGCTCAATTATGAAATGCTAAAAAATCCCTAAGTTTAAAGCCTTGCAGCTCAGATAGGGATAGCATGATATGTTGCTGGAAGACCAAAGGCCACTTCAGGAGGAGGGAAGACCTCCAAGGGGAGTTTTCATTCTTGATGATCTAACTGCAGCCTTCTAAGCCAGCTGGCCATTACACTTATTTTCCATTGGCTTTGACAGGTCTGGTTTGCTTCCAAGGCTGCACACAGAGCAGCCTGGTTATCATGGATCTGAAGACCTCATTATGAATGCGTAAAAAACCCAGATATGGTAACACAAACACCAACAAGTGTTGGACAGCTGAGGAAATGTGCTGATGATTTTGATGCCCACGCTGATTTAAATAGACTAGAAGAGATTTAATTTCAAATTACAGAATATTCTGAGTTGGAAGAGACCCACAAGGATCATTAAACCCAACTCTTAAGTGAATGTAAGGCCTGTATGGGGGTGGAACCCCCAGC
>VXBB01003372.1:11433-24721 GCA_013399915.1 Illadopsis cleaveri | reverse complement strand
ATATATATATATATATAAATATCTATATATATATAAAAAAAAGGTTTCAATAAATATCCTGTAAAATGCTACGGAAAGTGCAGAGATAATAATTTTATTCAGCATTATTATTGTTACGAGAATTTGTCTGATGATGTTTGTCAAGCATTTTGAACAATGGCACACTTATATGAAATAATACAAAAATACAGGATGCAGGTAGGACAGCTGACCCCAAGTGAGCAAAGAGATATTCCATGCCATTTAGGGTTATATTCAGCATATAAAGCTGGGAGAAGAAGGCATGGGGGACATTCNGAGACTGTTAAATCACAAAAAAATCTCTGCTGCTGTTCTGACACACTTCAGACAGAAAAATAAAACAAGTATAGTTCCTTTGCTCAATTATGAAATGCTAAAAAATCCCTAAGTTTAAAGCCTTGCAGCTCAGATAGGGATAGCATGATATGTTGCTGGAAGACCAAAGGCCACTTCAGGAGGAGGGAAGACCTCCAAGGGGAGTTTTCATTCTTGATGATCTAACTGCAGCCTTCTAAGCCAGCTGGCCATTACACTTATTTTCCATTGGCTTTGACAGGTCTGGTTTGCTTCCAAGGCTGCACACAGAGCAGCCTGGTTATCATGGATCTGAAGACCTCATTATGAATGCGTAAAAAACCCAGATATGGTAACACAAACACCAACAAGTGTTGGACAGCTGAGGAAATGTGCTGATGATTTTGATGCCCACGCTGATTTAAATAGACTAGAAGAGATTTAATTTCAAATTACAGAATATTCTGAGTTGGAAGAGACCCACAAGGATCATTAAACCCAACTCTTAAGTGAATGTAAGGCCTGTATGGGGGTGGAACCCCCAGCCTTGGTGTTACCAGCCTTGGTGTTATCAGCACCACGTTCTAACTAACTGAGGGCATCTATTCCAGAGCCAGGTTTTTTATCCTATCCTGAACATGCATAGCTTGTAAAAAAAAAAGTTGTTATTTACCTGTCTTAAATTTATGTATTGTCCCACTTACACCCTTGTAAATCCTTGCAGTTACTTATGTTAGTAAATCTCTTTTTTAAAAACTGTTGCTTGTATAAAGAAAAATATTTAATAGCTTAATTTATTTCTAAATTGTGGAAAGATATAGCATAAATTAGTTTGTTGACACATTTTTCCTTTAGAACACCTTTTTCCTTTACCGTAAGTGGAGAAAAATATAGAAAGAACAATTACCATGAAAATTTACTAGAAAATGTTGTAACAGATGGATTCAGTGACTGCTGAGGGTATATGTCAAAGAAACAAAGAGAATAAAGAAAAATCACATTTCATGACATACAGCTTCCTCTAATGTTATCATGATCACGAGGGACACAGAAGACATAGGAAATGGCTTCTTTGGACTTAGGTTTCAGCTACTGGCCTGCTCTTCCAGTCTTCTCCAGACAGGAGTCCTATAGACATAAATGTAATTTACAGAACTCAGGATTCTCTTAACCCAGAGCAGGGTAAAGAAATAGTTATTTACAAGAGATGTATTATTTTCAACTTTTCGCAAAGCAATCACTTGTTTATCCTTTCAGGAGAAAGGAAAGATGGGGTAGAATGTACAAGCCCTTGTCCTCAGTCAGAGGAAGCCACACCTTTAAACCAAGGGAGGCAATTTTCTCCTTTCTTTATGTTTGCTGGGTCTCTTTCCATCTCCAGGTTCCTTTAGCATCTCTTAAGCACTCTAATGTTAGTTATTTGATCTCCATTTCTTTTTATCCTGTGTAACCCTTGCAGACAGTGTGGCTTATGTGCTAGTGTACACAGGATTTTAAAGCTCATTAACAGGAGAAAGTGTGACATTGTGGTCTGACACTGTTCTTCCAAAGATATTAATCATGATGTCTGGGTCTGCCTCTTGTAAGTTTGGGCAGATTAGGTGACATCAGTTTCCTCATGTATATACCCATGACAGACTAACAAAAGCATCTAAGAAAAATCCCATTTGACAAAGAAGGCATACTTTTGTCAAAGCTCTACTGAAGTTTCACAAGGCTAGAACAACAAAAATGTATTGGCATCAAGCATGGTGTATTGTGGCTTGCTTTTTACCACAAAGATCACATTACCAAACATCTCACTTATACCTCAACTGCTATATATGATGAAGCCTTCTGGAGCAAGAACTTTTCGATCCATACCATGATTCCTTATCAACTTTACCACCAGGCCATAGTAACTGCTATGGCATGTGATAGATCCATAGAAATCACTGGGGATGGTGGGTATTTGCTGAATGGGATATTGAAACAAAGAGTGATCACATCTAGAATGTAAAAGGGGTACAGATTGGAGACTCAAAAAGAACTATAGGACTGTGACAGTGATTTAAAGAATGTCTAGAACAATGACTAACATTTTNGCATATAAAGCTGGGAGAAGAAGGCATGGGGGACATTCAAAGTTGTGGCAAGTTCCCAAGTCACTGTTATGCAAGATGGAGCCCAGCATTCCTGGGCGTGGCTAAACCACGGGAAGCTGTGAATACCCTCTTAGCTCTCCTCATTTGCAAAGCTTTTGCTTTACCTCTACAACTGCCTTTACCCCAAGCCATGATTTTTCTCACTTTCACCCTTCCAATTCTCTCCCCATCCTACTATGGGAAAAGTGAGATGTGTAGGGCTCAGCTGCTTCCTCAGGTTAAGCCAAGACAATTGCTTAACAAAGTGCTAGGCTGACTAGCGAAATGAAATACAGCAAAACAGATTTTAAAGTTAGGAAGGGATCTCCCCTCTATCTCAGTCTAAAAGAAGTAAAGCGATGCAGGTTTGGATCTACTCATGCACACATTAATTTTTGGATATGGGGATTTTGGGGTCAGTCACAGAAGTGCATGTTTGCTCTTGGGAGCCCAATCAAGTATCAGGCACAGCAGGTAGAAACAATAACTTTCAGAAGTGTGTTTCACTCTGTACTGCAGGACAGATGCCCCTTGCATATCACAAATAGTAGCACAGACTATATGTCACTATAGTGACATGGGCATATATTTTCAAAGAAACATCTGCTTTGGTCCTTGGCTAAAGAAAGAAGCAGTAACAGTGCTAATGCCAATGGAGTGGCAGAGGTGCAATATATCTCATACTCTCCTCATCCACATGGAAAGGAACTGCAAATAATTTGTCCCAGGAGCAGTTCATGCAAAAAGTTGAAGTCAAAGTAACAACATTTACACCTTGTTCTGCTGCTGATTATTCATATCAGAATAAAAAAAAATTAAGAGAGAATAATTTCAAGTTGGTGCAGAAACCACGTTCTCATTCTATGTCATGAAGAATTACAAGAAAAATATTTCTAGCGATCTGGTATATATCTGTCTCATGGATATAGGTAAGTATGCTGGTTTTGCATGGAAGTGATTTTTCTAAGAAAAGCTGTGGCAAAACCAATCAGTTAATAGGTTTGAATATCAGCATCTGGTGAAGCCACTAGAAAGGTGACATGCCTCTGGGAATATACACTAAAAAATCGGGAAAAATCCCAGGAAGCTCTCTTTTCCTTCCGGCCTGGGAAGACGTAAGCGAGCCCAGCTCCCTCCTTGCCATGGGGGACAGGCTGGGCAGGCTCTGCCAAGGGGCCAGGCCCCTTCCTGGGAAGTCCTGTCCCAGTTGGATTGTGCCCCCAGCCACTGTTAACATCCTGATGCTAAAGCGGCGCCCCCATCGTGGCCCATGAGGCCCAAAAGGGCCAGGCCAAACTGGCCCTGCCAAGGGGTCAGGCCCCTTCCCCCCCGCCTCAGCGTGGCTTTCCGAAGAATCCTCCACCGTAGACAGCTCTGGCTGCTGCTATCAAGTCATCCAGCCGAGGTGGGGGGGCCAGTCATGCGAAGCAGCTCGCAGCTAGAGTTGGTAAAACTGGAGCTCCCGAGATCCTGGCATAGCCCCGGCGCAGCCTCAATTTACCACCTTTGGCCACTGCCTGGGAAAAACCCTCTGCAGACCTGGACAAGATATTAACTCTTTCCTTGCACAGATGAAACTTGCAAAGCACTAATTCCCTCTTAAGCGAGAGAAAAAGGACAGGGTGAAGACATGTAGAGAAACAATATGAAGATATTAATGTCAGTGAAGGAGGAGTCACGTCTTAGATGAGAAGAGAACGAGAAGATGCCTTGGTTTTAGGCTGAAATTCTTTTGTAACGCCATGGTAATAGACTGAATATACTACAATATCCCTTTAAGTCATGTAAAATATGGATTAGGGAGATGGATGTGTTCAAACTGCAGATATGAGCAAAGGTATTTGTGGTGAACTAAGTATATACTAAGTAGCTGTGAACTTATGAGAAGCTTGAACAGAGAGAGAGAGATAAGATGAAGATCTGCCCCAGGGAAGAGAAGAAGATCTCTGTTCCTAAAGATGAGGATACTTTTAAAAATATAATGCAGAGAGCCTTCGCTTTTGAACCACTCATCTTTAAAATGGTATCCCATGAGTATCATGGCCCATAATGCAGCTGTGGGAAGGCTGCATGATATGGGAGGGACTTCACAAATGCAGATTCCCAGGCGGCTGCTTTTGTGAGAATTTAAAGCTACAAGAGAACTGTTCTTGTAGGGAAGTTTCCATGGCAAACCAAAAGAGACTTCTCTCTTTAAAAGAACTGATAAAAACTATTTTTGAAGTGGTATACTGACCTAGGTTCCAAGTTTTGTCTCTATACGTTGTCAGTGAGAAGCGAAAGAAAAGTTGTGGGGAGAGGAGAGGTATTTTGAAGGTTTTATTCTGATTCTTATAATTTTTTTTCCTCTCTTGTAGTTTTGTTAATAAACCTTTCTTTATACCCTTCAAAGTTTGAGCCTGGTTTGCTTCTCTCCTAATCCTATCTCACAGCAGAAAAAGAATAAATAATTCCAATCAGCACTCAAACCACTACACATAATTCAGGAAACAGAAAAAGGTGAATTGAAACCATTACAATAAGTTAAACATATTTATAATAATTTGCCACATTTGTAAGTGGCTTAAATTTAAACACTACCTTGAAAATTTTCAGACACCTTATTAAAAGTATACTTATTAAAAGTATTCCTAATCAGGTCTCCTCATCTCAAATATCTGTGTTGCCTCACTTGATATTTTCTTGCATTTTAACATTATCTAAATAGAATAAAAGAAATAAGTCATAATGACTTGAAGATAACTTTGCCAAGTACACTTGAAACATTTCTGGAAAATTATCAGCCACATTATCATTCTCCAAGAAATATTCCCCCAAATTACAGCTACCCCCTAGTCACAGCATTCAAGCCACAGAATTGATAAGGATTAGTAAATGCTAATCCTGGAAGAAAGATCAAAGAGCAAAGTAACATGAAGCACTCTAGCTGGTGACAGGGGATTCACAGCTTCAGACATTACCCCTCACACCTGAACTGAAAGCTTTGTAAGAGAAGTGCTCCAGGTGAAAGTGCTCCATAGGCACACAGAGGTCAGAGTAAAATTCCTGTTTTTTTCAGTCAGGTCACAATTTGACTGTAGGGATTTCATTGTCGCTAATCTCACTGTATTTTCAATATCCTTTCTTCTACTTAGAATAAAGAAATTACATTAAAAAGCAGAGAGAAATAACTATATGGTAATAGCTATATTTACATAAAGAACAAGGGAGGATCCGAAAAACTGCAATCCAGTAACTGTGACTTCACTTCTAGAACAGAAATTGTAAGTACTTTCTATGGCTTAATGTATAAACTTTAAAATTGTTAGATTATCTGGCAGCATAGAACAGCCAGAGTAACTTAAATTCATTGACAAAAAAAAAAAAGCCAGTAACACTATGTTCTGCTGATATTACAGATACATTTTACACAATGAACATTTTATTTATGTCAGTTTCAAATCAGTTAATGCTGCATCCCACAGCAGTTTCACCTACGAGGTCAGACATCAGAAAATTTGCTCACAGAGATTATGAAGTGGCTTTCAAAACAAGAATGGAGGGTGTCAGATCAAAAGAAAACATTTGACTTGTGTAGGAGTAATAAGCCCAGTAGGTATCAATAGCTTGATTTTGTTTACACAGTTTATACTGAAGGCAGTATTTCACAGGCTATCAGAGCAAGCTAATAGTATCAATGACAAAAAGCCACTCGGGGCTTTCTCCTTTCAAGATGCTGACTGGTCTAGCTTTCCTAAACACAGTTCTCAATAGCATGCTTTCCCAGATCAAGGCAGAAGTCCTCTGCTCTGTACCAGGCTGAAGTTTATAAAGAGAAATGGAAAGGAATAAAGCAGAGGAAGACTCTAAGCACTACTCTCAATGTGGTTCTTAAAGGCTAATATCATTGCCTTTGAACAGGAGTTCAGAGGGCTGCTAGCGCATAAAACAATTTGAAAATCCCAGCCAGCTTCCCAAAAATGTACTGCAGAACAATTCTCAGTGACATTCTTCCTTGACAGTCTTGGGAAGTACCAAAGAGTGATGAGCCTTAGAAAGCTCTCTTGACTTACCTCATCTTCACCAGAGGAGATGGCTGGAACCGGTTTCTTCTTTTCCCTGAATCTTATCCCAGATACGAATCATGTCACCGGCATACAACAGTCCACGTGCCTCAAATGGCCTTTGGTTTTCTCACCAAAGGGGAAAATATTTTCCAGCAAAATTTCATCCACTGTGAGACTTTACCCAAAGATACGGGCCAGACTGTGAGGCCCGCAATGTAACATTTGCAAATGTAACATTTGCATCATCCACGATCTACAATCAAATGGAATTTAAGGGGTACTGCAAATATACAAACTGCAGGGAGATGTTTCACTAGAGATAGCTGTGTCAGTCACGATCAGAGGTAACAACGTTTCTGCTTCAGCTGATTCTTTTCTTTCACCTCCACACTTGGGTGCTTCTTCTATCCTTATAGAAAGATCCTTTGTTGGACTACAGCTGAAGAGCTGAATCTAACCCAATTAATACAATCAAAGTGAAACATCTCAACAGATTATCTTTTCTGGTTTTTTTCAAAACTGAAAGCCACACTGCTTTTCTGACATATTACAGTCTATTTTTCTTTATCTTTTTGAAATTCATTACTTGCTATCTCCTTTCTACCCAAGAAATGTTTTCTGAACTGTAGGACAGAAATGGGGTGGCTGATTTAAAATACCCTCTATTTTAAATATATATGGTTAAAATAATGTTAAATTCCCCATCTGCATTCTTGAACAAGTAGAATCCCTACTGGCAGGTTTTCCAGAGGCCATCCTCTGACTTTCAAATCCTGATTCATGACATGAATTCAATCAGTATGGTAATTCTGAAGTTTCAGTTTTTATTGTTGGCAGTCAACTGTCTGTAGTGTTGTGTCATACCCCCTTCAACCAATATTCATTGAGTATGTATCAATCAATGCATTTTCTCGTGAAAATATTACCTAAGCAGTCCTATCTAGTTAAATTTCATGTATCTCAATCAGAGTGAAATAAAATAATAAAAATTAAAAGGACCAGACTACATGAGAGAACAGAGAATTTATATCATCGAAATATTCATCTAAAATTTCATTTTTATTATTTAAATACTACTATCTAAATTAAACTCCTTAGTTCAAAAATTAGTTAATGACTAAAAGTACACATCACTACTGATAGTGGTACGTCAATATGCTGCTTTTGAAGGTCTAATCCTAAACCTCTGCCACACTGGTCCTACTTCACTTACAACCCTATTTTTGTCTCTTATAGATGCTACAAAATACAGAATCAAGAGTACAAAGTCACACAGCTTAAAAGCAGTCAAATCTGTGTTTTCCTTTTCCTATCAGAAAAGTTGCAACACCTATAAAAATAAAAGCCAAATTTCAGGAGAACTACCCAGTCCCTGCAGCTACAAACAATTAGCATCGAAGTCCTAGAATCAAACAAGTGTCTCCTGCCGTATTGATGCACAAGGTCAGCCAGTTATCTACTGTTAAACAGTTTAAAGGTGTTATGCAAATTGTGCAATGTTAACAGTCATCATATAATGAAAAACAGTGTTTTTCAGCAGTTAGAAGTACTTTGACCTTTAGAAGTGGCAGGTTTTAACAGGAGCAAAAATAGCAGCAAATACAAATTTGAAGACAATCAAAACTGAAAAGAGGTATGAAGTAATCAGTGTGGCTAGTGTTAAACAGCTTTCATGTTAAACTTTTGGAAAGCTTCTTGAAGACTTGACTTACTGTATAAAAAGGAAATATTCTGTTTCTTCTTTAATTGTGAATTTCTTCTTCTTGTTTCAAAAAGAAAAAAAAAAAAAGTGAACTCAAGAGCTCAAAAAGAAGGTGGTTACCAAAAATATTATTCAAGGCTTCTTTTATGATTTTCAAACAAGTGTGGTTGATTTCACTGGCATTTTTTACAATTTTCAGCATTGAATTCAATGTTGTTGGAAAAAAGGGACTTTTGCACATGGTGACTGAAAAGTGCAATAACAAAAAGCAATGTAGCAGAAAACTGTATTGATGCAATATAGCCCACTTTTTGGGTCTAATGCAATAGCTATAGGGTTCTTAAGGTAGACACACTAATGCAGAAGAATAAACATTACAGTCAATGGCTGTCAGTAGAGCTATCAGCCTCTCTGAATGAGGAAATTACTATTACAGTATAGAACAAGGAAGGAATCCAGTCCATTATTGCTGATGAGTAAAGTTATACTTTACATAACTAGTAGTTAGATCCCATCTCAAGTTAACTTTTTCTTCTCTGCACAACCCCAATATCGTTCTTTTCAAAAAGTGGTTCAAGAATACCACCCCTCTAATGATTTGAAACTTTCTGCTAACTGCAAGATTCAGCTTATGTGTAGATGGTGTGTCTCCACTTCTTTCTGTACTAATTTCATTTTTGCACCAATATTTATCCCAAATATTTAATAAACATTCATATTAAATATACATTACAATATATTTATATAGATTTCCAGCTGGGAGAGAAGAAGGCTTCAGGGACCTTCTAGCAGTATTCTGATACCTAAAGGGGCATACAAGAAATCTGGAGAGGGACTTTTGAGAAAAGTATGTAGTGATAGGACAAAGACTTTAAAATTAAAGAGGGCAGGTTTAAATTAGATGTCAGGAAGAAATTTTTCACTGTACCAGTGGTGGGTTACTAAGAATAGTCGTGGATGCCCTGTTCCTGAAACCTTCCAAGGCCAGGTTGGATCACTTTGAGTAGCCTCTAATGGAAGGTGTATCTGCTCATGGCAGGTGGGGCTGGAACTAGATAATCTTAAAAGTCCATTCCAACTCAAATAATTCTGTGATTCTATGACAGACATATTTTTAATTTACTAAGTTAAAATGTTTAGTAATTCAGTGCTTTTCAAATAGCTTGGAGTAAAACCTTGGATGAAATGAAATTAATAGCATAATCTTAACAATTCCATGAAGATAGAGTGTTATCCAAGTTTCCCAATGAAGACTGGATATTTTATTAGGCTAGAAAGTACATAACTAAACAACTAACAGTTACAAAAAAACTCAAACAAACAAACAAACAAACAAAAACACAACAAAACCAACTAAATATGTGTGGATTCCCCTTCTTCTTCCTGTCTCTAGTTTCTTCTTATAACTGAAACATAGGTAGAATATAAGGTCCAAAAAAAAAAAAAAGCAAGCATGGAGGAAAATTATACTCTCCTTTTCTATATAACTCTGAAGTCTCTTGACTTCTTTCAACAACTCTATGAATTCTTTGTTTCAAATTTTAAAAAGTAACCACTTTTTTTTTATTAGTAACTTCATCAAACACCATTACACAATTTTCAACCACACGTTTAGCTATTTTATTTCTAAAAACAATTTAAAACCTATAAAGACCTCAGACTGCAGGACATTTAAAGTTAAAAGTCCCTTTTTCCTTTTCTAGCTATCAGGATAAAGCTAACAGGCATGACGAATTTCTCTATTTCATTACTGGTGATGGGACATGAGCAAAGCTGTAATTGCTTTAGGCTCCCCTGTCTGTTATCACTTGTAACATTTACAAAACATCACAGAATGTATTGTTCCAACATTTTAAAAGCTTAGTTTCACCTTAAGAATAATTTCCTCTAGTGCTGAAAATTTAGATAATGAAGCAAATATTCATAAAGACATTAAAACTCCTGAACTTTTAATGAAACAGAATCTTTATTTTGAGCAAAGTTAGGGAAAGAATATATTTCTGTAGAATCCAAAACTTTTGTTCCAAATTAAACAGACATTTCCTCCTCAGGAAAATCTTGCATGTAGGAAAATTTTCTAATATCTCGGTGGAAATGGCATCTAAGCAACTAATCTATGAAGAACAATGATTATATCTTTATCTGACTGCTGGGACAAAAAGTGAATTCTCTCAACAGTCAGGAAAAATGATGGAATTATTCACAAAGGATCTAAAGTACTGTTTTATCTCTAAATGAGCCTGTGAGTAGTGTAGAGCTATACATTACAAAGGAAGCTCTTCTGGATAAAAGATTGCAGATATGTCATCCTTTCTTCACAAATGCAGACTTAAAAATCCACAGTAGATCTAGTCCCTCTCTAATTACATGATAGCAGACAGCTCATTTAAATAGTATATCAGGTAGCATACTCAAGTATTTCAAATTTTGGATTTACAAATTAAGTAAATAAACAAACGTATAAATACAAGCTGGTCAGTTACATTCAATCTGACACAGTTAATATTACCATTTTGAAGACCTAATGCAAGTAGTATAAATAAATCAATGAAATTACATACCTGCCTATGATGAGATCTAAATTCTGGTATTAACACAAAAATGTAAATTTCTGTTGACTTAATCCCCATTTTGCTTTACATAACAAAAGTACTTAAAACAAGATAATTATTCTTGAAGGCCAAGGGCTCTTAGCCAAAGAAATTATTAAAATGTCATTTTCATTTTTATCTTCTCGGGGATTGTCTATCAGGCAATAGACACTTAGTGAGCTTATTCTTCTAAAATGTATTTTCTTATTACTTGATTTTTGTACAAATGCTTAACATTCTGTTTTCTCCCCTCAAGCTGTTTAGATGCAAGTTGAGGATGGAAAGAGAGCTTTTAAAACCATTTAAGGTAGAGAACGAAATAACATTCAGAAGCAGTAAATTTACAAAACCTGCCATAAGTGTTTGCTCTGAGTGAGGTAACACGTTTTACATGGATTTGAACAGGCTCAGGCCTGATCTTGTTACTGCTGAAGGCAAAACTGCCTTGTTACAGTAAAGAAATGTTGTATTCTTTAAATCCCTAACTAAATACTTAGAATACATGAGATCCAAAGATGAGAGGTAGTGCTAACCTTTTACACTAAGGGATGAATATATTTAATAGCGTGCAGGGCATCAAAGTGACAGGGTAAAAATTGTAGTGACATAAGGATGGAGTTCTATTCTTGGTTTTCTCAGGAGTACAGGTGTCTGGTGTGATCTGAGATGAACTACATTATCCAGGGGATGGGAGATATATCACTGGATTTTTTAGCATGCCCATGATTTTCTGGAACAGTATCTAGAGACCAAGCAAGTCAGACAACAGGGCCTAAACAGCAACAGGTCCCTACACAAGTGTAATGAATCCCACCACTGCAGAAGGAAGGGATACAACCTCAAATTATGACATTGGAACGCCAGTGTCTACGTCAGGGAGCCCTCTAGATATAGGTCTCATCACTCTCCACGATCATTTAAAACTAGAAACAGGTTTTAGTTACCTAAATAGAAGTGTCGAGAGGCATATGAGCTGACTTGGAACATAGAGACTGGATTCCTGCTGCTACCCTTAAGAGGGAACTTGTGTTCGTCCCATGTTATTTCTGCCACCCTTGTGCACATCTTGGCCAAGGGGACCTTAAAAGGTGCTTGACACCCATATGTAAGCAACTTAATCATGTTTCTGGTCAATACCAACAGGAGAGTTCAGAAATATACTTCAAGTCACTCTGAAACATATTTTAACTGATGAGTTGAATTGTTTTGTATTAACCAGTTGGCTGACTCCCTGTTTCATTGATTGCAGGCATCAGAACATTACTAATATATAGGGAACATGTACAGAACACTTGAACACTTAAATTTAAGTATGGTTCTCTTTAACTGAATCCCTTTCCCCATCTAACCCTAAAGCTTGCACACATGCAGAAAAACCATACCTCATGCAAATCATCCTGCACAATTCTCATCATCAGGATACATATAAGCAAAGAAACTCAACCTTCCCACAAAAAATAACTTGATATCCTTATTTCACAAGTGTTAAATCATTTGCAAAGCATGGCTATCGTTACCGCCCCTATCTGCCAGTGTCATGGACATCTTTAGGTCTGTGTTCATGACCATACTAACGATGTAATGTGGGAATTACCAAACTAACACTTTTCAATAGAGCATTATATGTAGATACCCATTACTCTCCCACTAGTATCCAATTTTATTAACTAGGTAGCAATACTTATATACAAAAAGGCATAGTACTTCAAGAAAATCATAAACTCATCAAGCCCTCCTGAGAGTGTCAGCAATCTGCATATAAATATGTAAAATCAGGCAGTGTTAGTCCATGTCACCTGCACAAGGATTTCAAATGGAGTGAAAGTTTAATCAATACTTATTTCTCTCTGCCCTTTCTTTTTCATTCTCTAAAGCCAAAGAAATACACTGAATTACCAATCAGTGCATGCTATTTATGCTCGTATACAGCTCCTGTCACCTTGTTTTATAGGACAGCCATACCTTACAATCAAAAATTGCCTAACCTCAGACAACTTTTAACCGCTACCGGTAGCCAAAGGAAAAAAAAAATGGAAGAGAATTCTTCCATTGTAGTACTCACTACTGTACTTTTATCACGTTTGAGTTTTTTTAATTCAAAATTCAGAAGTCTCCCCACTGTGGATTTTAAAACTTGACAATCTCTAGCTATATTTGCTATATTGATTTATTAAGCAATCCTGCACTGGCAGAGAAATAGGTTTTTGATGAGTCTTTCTCATCTCTAATATTTCTGATTCTATGGTTCAGTAATGGTTGATGATGTTCCTGAGCTGCAGCTAATGGTCTGTAGGAAGACAAACTAAGGGAAAAGGAAAAGAGAAAGAAAGAGAGAGAGAGAGAAGAGAGAGAGAGAGATAAGAGAGAGAGAGAAGAGAGAGAGAGAAGAAAGAGAGAGAGAAGAAAGGAAAAAAGGGAGAGAAAGGGAGAGAAAGGGAGGGAGAAAGGGAGGGAGAAAGGGAGGGAGAAAGGGAGGGAGAAAGGGAGGGAGAAAGGGAGGGAGAAAGGGAG
>VXBB01003370.1:336896-354938 GCA_013399915.1 Illadopsis cleaveri | reverse complement strand
TTTGTGGCCTCCTCTGGACTTCCCCCAGCAGTTCTATGTCCCTCTTAAATTGGAGGCACCTGGGCTGAACACAGTGCTCCTGGTGGGGTTCATAGGAGCAGAAGAGGGGGCAGAATCTCCTCCCTTGACCCTCTGGCCATGCTCCTTTGGATGTAGCCCAGGATTCCTGTGGTTTTTTGGGCTGCGAGCACTCACTGCTGGCTCATGGTGAGTTTTTCATCAGTCACCACCCCAAGCCCTTCCCCACAGGGCTGCTCTCAGTCACTTCTCTGCCCAGCCTGTGGGTGTGTCTGGGATTGCCCCAATGCAGGGTAGGATCTTGTACTTGGCCTTGCTGAACTCCCTGAGGTTTGCATGCTCCCACCTCTCCAACCTGTCCAGGTGCCTGTGGATGCCATCCCTTCCCTCCCCTGTGTCGAGTGCCCCACACAGCTCAGTGTCAGCAGCAAACTTGCTGAGGGTGCCCTGATCCCACTGTCCATGTCACTGACAGAGGTGTGGAACAGTATCAGCCCCAGGACCCACCCCTGAGGGACTCCACTTGTCACTGGTCTCCATGTAGACAATGAGCTGTTGACCACAACTCTGAGCTGGCCATCCAGCCAGCTCTACCCACCAAGTGGTTGATCTATCAATCCATGTCTCTCCAGTTTGGAGAAAAAGCTGTTGTGCAGGACAGTGACAGAAAAAAAAAAAGTGTACTTATGGTACAGTATAGCCCTGATATGAAATGAATTGTTGTATTACTGATCAATGGTCCTCATCTTTTGTCCTTACTTTGTCTTAATTCTTTTATTTTGTCTTTATTCTTTTGTGTGTGTGTGTTTTCAAACCTCATTCATACATTTTGAAGTTTCCATTCTTTAAATGAAACATAAGCATATACTTTCTAAAGCAAAAATTTAGGAGTAATGCTGGACTGTAGTAGTGTTCTGTAGTAGATCTCATACTTCATTTTTTTGTTTTCTTTCTTTGAGATGTTCTTTGTTAATCTTTCATTTCTGTGTTTTGCCTTCTGCATTTGCCGGTCCCATTGGGGAGTTTGGAGAAACACCATCTTGTCCCCTTAGTCCCTTTAGCCCTCCCCTAAATTTACAGTCTAATGAAGCACAGATGCTGTCTATTTTATAAGGTATGTACGTTTCTCACATGAAATCGGTGACTAAATTGGGAAAATATCTAGTAAGTGGGGAAGCTATGTAACTGAGTGACTATTGTTCTATCAGAAAGTTCTGCTTTTGAAAAGCAGTCCTCTGTGATTGCCACCTTTGCCACCCTTGTGCTCTTAAAGTCCATACGAAGGAAAATGGTCTAACTCAGTTATACTCAGTTAACTAGTGAATTACCTCTTGTTGTAACTCAGGTCTTAGACACGTCTATCTCAAACAGTCTCTTGGTTCTATGTTTCACCCTGATGTGAACACTGAGTATTTGACAGCATCACTGAAGAGCATTCGAAAACTGTGAAATCTTCTTAAATTTGTATGAAAATTCCAGTTTAGAGAGCAAGATATTCAGGAAGTTTTGTGCTAAATAGGTTATAGGAGAATGCTCAGTTCCTACTGTAAACAGAAATGGTTATAGTAGAGCTTTGATTTTAGAGAAGGCAAGAATTAGAGTGTGCTCATTCCTTCAGGAAACAATAAAACAAGTAATTAAAAAAAGTGTTTAATTCCTCTATGAAACAATTTTGTAACAACTAAATACGATCTATCCCATATTAGACATATATTCAAGTTAATCCAGCAATAATGATCTGACGCAGGGATGTGAGGTTAAATATCTGAAACCCCAAATGAAAACAAAACTTTCTGTGACAAGTAGGAAGAAACCTCGAGATTTAGACCACAGCAGGATCCAGTCTATAGCTCAGCAAAGAAAATGTGCAGCAGGAGTAACTCTTTCAGAAGGCACTTCAGCTCAACAGTAGCAACCAACACCATTAAACATAACCACAGTAGCTTAAAGCTGAGATGATGTTACACAGCCTCTGTTCCAGTTATGCTGGTGCCTTTTGACTGCCTGTAGGCATGAACTACAAGATAATCAAACAGATCTGGAATTTCTTAAATAGCCTGCCACCTGTATTGACAGTATAGCTGTCCCATGTCCTTCACCAGTCATCAAGGAATGATGCCTACGGCATGCGTAGCCTGGAGTACAATACAGGACTGCGTATGTGTGGCAACACATTATGAGCTTTAGTGCCTGAAGCTGAAATTTGTGTATTTAAGAGAAAATGTGGGACTTCCCCACCCTTTATATTTGGATGGCTTTATGTCTTCCCTTACAAATAAACATTATGCAGTTAATACATTCCATGATCCACAGGTGCAAAGAGTAATTAACTAATTTAGTGACTTGTTCTCAGTATGGATACTGTAGTAGAAAATATGTATGTTATGATATTGAACAGAACTACATCAAGGTGAAATTTTGTGAGATGTGAAATCACAAACAAGGTCAAAACATGTCTCGTCATTACATCCTTCTAAGACTTTAAGATTCAATACTGAGTTAGTTAGCAACTGAAAATAACATTTATTTATTTATCTCCAACAACCGTGATGTTACTCTTGCTTCTTCAGGCTGGAGTAGACATACAGAGATTTGCCTTCTTAAAGATTTAAAAGCTGGTTGTTAATGATATTAATCATTAAGTTATAATCATTATTTAGTTGAAAGAAATCTAATTCTTTTTGCAGGGATGATTTTGACTAAGTCTGAAAAATTAGTTACATAAAATGCTGAGATCTAGGGAAGATTAATGTCTATTAACGGTTGTTGAGATGCAAAGAGTCTGCTTGGAGTAGCCAGAGGAAAAGCACATAAAATTGAAAGAAGGACATGGGGGAAAAAATTAACAGGTATTTCTTGATCAAAAACTACAGATGTAGTTTCAGTCAAAAGTACTTGAGAATTCATGCCACATTTTGGTTGAAAGTTTGTTACTTTTTTATTATTATTTTTCTGTAAAAGGAAAAATGCTTCATTTCAAACTCCTTCAAATGAAATGTCTTTTTTTATCGAGATATTTTGCTTTGAAATATGCTTGTTAAGTTTTGAAGGTAAAAACACAGAATAAAAGTTCTTCCCTTTCTTTCTCAGTTTACTTTAAGAACATGAAAATTTCTTTTCTGTTTTGAGCTTCTTTAGATTTACTTTGAATTACTTCATCTGGTTTGACCAGGAAAGTGAAAAGTCAGTTTTTCACAGTTCAGTTTCTGAGAAGTCAGGAGGGGATATTCTACCTATTATAGAAAACCATTACAAGAAATACAGTAAGAAAAGACTTTAGTAGTAGTACACCAGCTATTTTAGTCTCATGATGTGTAACTTGATTAAAGTTATTTCTTCAACTAGGATAATTTTGTATCCTGGTTTACACTGTGTTTGAAGACATACTTTTCTTATGTAAAACTGTTATGTCATGTGAAATGTGCAAACTATAAAAAACACCTTATAATGAAATCTGCCAAGGCTGATTGAAAAAGCAACAGTTCAAAATGGGGTTGAGAAAATAATTCCGACCAGGATATCCTATTTTGCTGGTTTGACTGCTCTGATTGAAACCGTCTGTGAAGAAAACAGCCTTTGCGTGATAGGCCCAGATACAAATGAATAAGACAACACTGTGTTGACCTACTAAGCAAAAAACACAACAGCCCAATAACTACAAACAGACAAAGCTATTCTACTGCTTTGCTAAAAACTTCCCTTCTCCCAAATTGTTTTGTGGTGGCTTTTTTTGGCTGTATGTGAATTCCCCTGTTAAAATGCACACTTCTCCAAGCAATCTCACCTGTGAATGATTGCAGTCTTTAACCCTTAGGTTATATTTTCTCCTAATAGTTCACCCAAAGTGGCATTTTGTTCTGTTTTGTTTTTAAGCAGCTTAGTAGTTATATTACATAAACCCAACGGGATGCTAGGGAGCTTAATCCCAAGGGTGAAAACTTTAGAAATTCCCACCAGAGACTCTGATCACTATTGTAATCTGCATCAGAATTACGTTATGTAACAAGTCAGGGTTACCACATTTATCCTGTAACTTGAATAAAATTACCAAACTACAGGGAAGGACTCTGTACCCTCCTGAAGGAAGTGAAATACAGTTTTTATGTGACTAACACAAAATATTTTATAGCATTGGACTAGCAGTTAATCTGTTTCAAGTGTGCCAATGACAGAAGAATCCAATGTTGCCTTTGTCTCTGTATGAGATGTTACAAGCCTTCTGCCGCGGACACAGACACTGTGACACTCTGCACATCATGTGTTTGACAATTTATTTCACTGAATGTGAACAATGTTTTTTTCATTATCCCTGTGTTTTACTGAAGTTTTGTAACACTGCCTAATCTGTCTCCTAAAGATATTTACAGCAGAGAGGGTATATCTCAAATGCCTTTTTCCAAGATAGTTGAACGCCTGGATAGTATCAATCTTTTAATAAAAATTCAGATTTTTAACTCTTTGTTTGCTAGCTGCATTTTGAAAAAGTCTATTTGTCAGTATCAGGAGAATTAGACTAAACAAGTGACCATCCATAAGAGCTTCCAAGAATTGTTTTCATGAGTAAGTATAATCACAGTACAAGTACTAATCTCACTGTCCAACAGTCTGTTCAATTTATAACTTTTTTTTTCAATTTTTAAATTCCAAATTTGAATGAACTAATAGTTTCCATATTGAAGGTATTTTCACCGTATAAACAAAATAGGCATTTTCCCATGAAGATAGCACTAAAAATTTGAACAATATCCATCCAGCATGAGGGAAACAGCAAGATGTAGTCTCTCTCCAAGTGCAGAGCTCATGCAACCACATGGGACACTGAGTGCCAAACTGATTGGTGCTCAGCAACAGGGCTTATGGTGCCAGTAATTATTAACTACAACTGTCTAGCAGTCTAAATTGTCTGAATGATATGTGGGCAGAGAGTGTGTCATTTCTGATCTATTAAAAAACCCTTTCACTGGATTTTAGATGCTACATGAAGCTGTAGAAAAAGTCTATGATTTGGAATAACTGGCTCCTGGAAATGCATTTGGGAAGACAGTATTGGATGCAGTAGGATTTAATGTGCTCTTAGAGAATTATACATTCATGGTTTCAGTTATAATCAGTCATATTATGTATAGGAAAAATGTAAAGAGTTAAAAAATTTACTGTATAATTCAGTAATTTTCTAGGCTTTCGTGTGGTGTATTATCAATTCTAATTAAAAACCAAACAAGCAAATGCCACAACCTCCCAAAGAAACAAGCAAACAAACACCTCACAAAAAAGCAACCAAACTATTACAGGAGTAAATAATAAGAATAAAATCTAATCCTTTTAAATTAATTTTAAATCTGTTTTTCAGTTTGACAGCTGCTGTAAATGCTCCAAGTATTTTCATTTCAGCAGAAAGAAAATTTCAGATACTGAACAGTGTATACTATATTGGAATATATGTTGCTACAGAAATTGAAGATTCTGTTCCTGCTGTCACTGCCACAGGAGTTCATGAGACATAACTCATCTGTCCCACTCATCCTTGATATTGTTGATATTAATCAAAGTCCTTTCTTTGGCTTGGAAGATGGATTTTAGCCTGGACTGCCATATTTTAAGACATATTTATGTCTGAGGGTTGAAAAACGTGTTAAACTCTCATGGTGAAGATGTTTTATTTCTCTGGTGTTACATAAGAATTATTTGGGCCAGAAGTGTGGTGGTGACTCTGTGTACTGTAATGATGTAAAGACTCAACACTGAAATACCTTCCCAAATGAAACTGCAGAAGAGTTTGGAGCAGATATTTCAGCATCTCTGATGCCATTGTGTCTAAGTGGAGAATTATCTCCTTTTTACAGTAAACCATATCTGATCTAAATTTCCTAACACCAGAAGATAGTTCAATCCTAAGAACATGTGGTCAGATTCTGAGGTTAAATGTGTAACCTTGTGAGGAGGATGAAGGCTAGAAATGCCTTTTTTTGCATTTCTTACTTTCTAGTTCAGTCCAGGAATTTCAGTGTTGTGGTTGACTTTCACCATTCCTATTCCTGGCTGATGCTGTGACAAAAATTCTAGAGCCAACCTGAAACTGATTCTCACTGGCAGGTCTTAAAACATCTTTCATAGAAATTAAATTTTTGATAGGCTCCACTGATAACCACAACAGAGCTCTCAGTGACACCTGCCCATTCATCCAATTCTTTTCTTTATGCCACTTCTAACTGAAAACTTTCTCTGATAGTGAATAGTGAAATATCAATGGTTTTAATTGATGACTGAAAAGTCTTTTCTCCAGCTTCACTGGGGTTTCAGCAGAAGATCATAGGATAATTCAAGTTGGAAGGCTTAAATTTAATTGCAAGCTTAAATTCTTTGCTGACTGCAAGACAGCATGTACCTGTTGTTCTAAAGACTCCTCTGTGGTACCAAGTGACTCACAAACATGTTTTAAAAATTTCGGCTTCCCACATGACTGGTGCAGTACTGAGCTGGAAAACAAAATCTGGAGAATTTATGAGAGTGGCTCAGATAACACAGGAAGCCATAACTAGAATGGAGTTCCTGACTTTTAATAATATTGACTCTTGACTCTGCTTTTGTCGTGGTAACATCTGCCCCTGTGGGAATGGGAACATGGGTTTATTGACCACCAAACACATTTTTGATTATGTAGCACTCTTAAGAATATTTGTTTCTAGTTCAGGTTATAGAATCACACATTAAGGGATGTTTTAAGGGCCACATGCTTCTAATTTCATGGAGACACATTTATTTTCTTAAGTTGTTATACAGATAATTGTAATCAAAGATAAAATATTAAATTCAAACAAATAAGAAGATTCTAGTTGGTGGAGTAAAGGGAGATCTTTCATCAAGGCAAAATGTGTTTCTCTCTGCAGAGAGTCTGACCAACACAGCAGGACTAATGTCTACTCTAAGTTCAAATGGTGAAATAACATTTTTCATGACACAAATAAGCATTGTGTATGCATTATATGACAGTTGAAATATGGTGGGTGCTTCCAGCAGTCCAGTATTTCTAGTTCTGGCAATGGGTTGACATTAACCAAGAGGGGAAAATACACCTTCCTGTAACTAGCAGGCTCTCTTATCTAAATTTTCATTTGGCCAAAATCCAGGATTTAGTTTATGACCTCTGATGGGTTCACAGTACTAAGCAGAATACCCACAAATCTCATCCTCATAGTCTAACTCATTTCCCTTCTATTATATTATTTCTCATAGTTGCTGTAAATTTCCATGCTTGTATTAACATTGCACAATTTGTTGGCAAAGTAGTGTAATTACTTGTTTTTATTAACAATTAATTGATATTGGAACCCCATTCTCTGGGGATATTTATACATGGAAATTTTAATTTTAATAACTAGGAAAAATAACAGTGTGTAAGCTGAACTCTTTTTATGTGGCATATTTTGTGGGGGATTTTCCTTTCACATCTCATCAACTGCCAGTCAAATAGTACTTTATAACATTAATAAAATGTAAGTGGAGAATATCTGATGACAGAAACATTCTTTTCTTAAACCATAAACTAAACTTAGTGTTTTAATATTATCACCTAAGGTGGGTACAATAAGGTACCTTACACATTTTTCATTTATATGCCAAACTGTATTTTTCCTATTCCTTCTTATTATTAAAGTAAGATTCTGGCTTAATTTAATCCAAAGTAGCATGTTTTTTAAATTTTCTGAGAGAGCTATTAATCTGCAGGCGTAGAGTTTATCTGAGTTAGCTGAGGGACCTACTCTAAGTCAGCATTTTTCAACAGTGAGGTGGTAACCTCTCTGGGGAGAATTAAGTCTTATAATAGAGATTCAAGAAGGATCTAGGAAAATGAAAAACAGTTTTTCTTTTTTATTAGATATTTTTCTTCAGGGACCTACTAAATGCTGAACCATTTATTGAATATCCTGTAAGCATTTTGGTTTTCCCTTCATAAGAGCAGGAGAACAGCTGGCTAGCTGCTGTGTTCTTCCTGAGGTGAATGAACAGCCGGCGTGGTTGGTGGGGGAATTGCACTTTCATTTCTTGTCAGGGATGGGCATCTCCTCTACCCTGCATGGAGGAGGGAGCTAGGGGACAAGAGCAAGATGGTGCAAAGGCTTGAAAACTGTCAGGGGCCTTGGGATTTTGATAGTATTTTGAAGACATCAGGTCATGTGCTGTGATCAGTCAAGCTCGAAATTCACACAGCTACTGTGGCATATGAATCTCATCCACCACACTGGATCAGGTTCATTCTATGTTCTCTGCATCTGCTGGCATGGAATAAGGATTGTAAAGCTGGTTCAAAACATTGGCAGACATCATTTCAGTACCTTCTCAGTTTCTGCCTGTCTCATCTGTGACATACAGTCTAGCATTTGGCAGGTCCTTTTGTCTCGCTTCCGTGAAAGTGGAAAATTCTTTGTACATGGCCAACACATGAGAGTAAATTTGTATTAAGAGTTAATTTGCATTATTTCTTACAATGGTGCTGCTGGGCAAGTACCGCCTCGAATTTCATATTTATTTGGCTACCTGAGTACTAGGCTTTGACAGGTCCCTCACAAACTTCCCAAATAAACAGAACCTGGGTTTTGGTTGGAAACTTGGATGACTTCAAAGAACCTTTTCTGAGTTGAAAGGACTGGGTTATCTCTGATCCATAGGTACTTAGTTTGTATCTATTTTGCAAGCCCCTCTGCATCTTCCATGTCACTGCCTTAAAAAAAAATCAAAAGATGAAGGTGCATTTATTTCCCTGAATATTTGTTGAGATAAATTAGTTTCCTAACTTATGCCATATAAGGACTTTTTATTTACCCATTTTCAGTTGATCTACTGACACTAATTTAAAGAGAAGTCATCTGCTTATAGTAATGTTCAAGAAATAGTTATACTTTATGCTGAAAATATTTCTTTTTTCATGACTTCTGGATTGTTCACTGGATTAGACACTGGAGATCAGAGAATACTTTCCCCTGCGAGCAAATAGTGAAAGTATAGGGTCTGTACCCTTGACATTCCCAAACCAGAGGCAAACAAGGACAGAAGTAACTTATTTAAGAACTCTAGTGGCATGCTTAACAATGGAAGGGGAAAAATGGATGCATCACTGTAATTAAAATAGATTAAACAGACACGGAATTTATTAGTCATGGAAAAATCACAGCTTCCAGCTCTTGAGGAGACAGTTTCTGGAAGGCTATTTTTGTGATATTATTGACTTTAAAAATGGAATCCACAGTACTTTGAGAATTATCTGGAGGCAAGACCAGCAAATGCATTCAAACTGTCATAGATCTGTATTGAGAAAAGGAATAATTTGTAAATAACACTTCCAACTTTTTCTGAAATATGCTGCTGCTTAGAAGCTACTGTGGTTGTCTTTCTTTCTGCAGACTAAGAAAACAGGCAGTACTCTGTTTCTTTGCATGTAGCATGGGAGCACCAGGAATGTGCAGGAAGTTTGGCTAAGGTGTAGAGTAAGTAAATGGAACAGGCCAGATGAGATCAGAAAAGTAGGAAGAAATCTAAAATTGCAAGCAGAACTGGTGAAGACAAGCACCACTCTATCCTAACCCTTACTAGATGATGCAAGCTTGATGATGATGGAGCTTCCTCTCTCCCTCCCATATAGTCAGAGATGCACCTGCTCCTACCCCAGCTCTTAAGTCAGATTGCTCTCTTCAGGTTAGTTTCTCCATCTGTCATATCACCTATTTACTTGGGACTTTGGGTAAGGGAAGATTTTATCTTGATGAATTTTTTCGACTGGGAAATGCTTTCTTCTTTTATGGCTACAAGTGTATTCACCACCACCAGCACCAATAATAATAATAACAACAACAACAGCAACAATAATAATATTGCTTGTGCATGAAGAGCTAAGCTTTTCTTGAGTTAAGGAGTCTCAGGGTCATCAGAGCTTTGAGAAATTGTATAACATGTTATATGTATGATGCTTCATAAACAGAGTTTATCATCATTGATTATACAATGCAAGGAGGCAGATGCATTTTATAAACAAACAGTTCTAACACTTTTGAAGGGGGCAAAATACTTTAGGCACTGCAATAAAACTATCAACCATTATGAGTCCAAGCCAAAGCACTAAATTAATATCATATTGTGTGAGAAAGAAGAGGCATGATTCTGAAGTAACTTATTTCAATATTTCACTAGTTTAACTCCCTTGACCTTAAGAGAATTGGATGAGATCCATAAATAAGATTTATAAATGAACAAAATATGCTCAAAGTTGAACGATACTTTTCATTGTGTGATGGGAAAGAGAGGTGGACATGAAACTCTTTAAGAAGCTGATACATTTTTTCAGGTATCTTAGGACAAGCAGCAAAATTTAAAATAAGAGATGTTTACTAGAATGTTTCCAATTTTAAGTCTCACGATCCTACCAAAGACTTCGAAATTGTCAACATGGCCCGCTATAAGTTTATTACTTGCCTATGAACTGGCATGTGTTTTAGATTTGTAAGAGGAAGTTTTCTAATGTACACTTTCAGTGTTTCTCTACTGTAAACAACTCCTAAATACAGAAAGTTGTATCGTAAGCCAAGCTGGACTTTTACTGGTCACCAGGGTCAACTGCAGAACCAAGTCTGACCTTCAATCTCTGACTCCAATTAGTCACAGAACTAATTTATTTTTCATTTTCCAGACCATTTGTCTTCTTGGAAACCACAATGACTTATATAATTCCAAGAGTTATACTTGGAAAAAATTATTTAGTGTGTTAATCTGTATTTAGTTTTAACACGTGTTCATACCAGTGATTTATACTTTACAAAAGGTGCTAGTTTATTTGAATTAGACGATTTTGTGGCTCTGTTAATGTTTGTGTCTGGAACGTGTTCTCTTCAGGATAAATGTGATTTGATTTTGATCTTTTTACGTTTTTGTAAGCATAGGTACATAGATATACTGCAGTACTTGTCAGGTTGTCAAGTTTTAGCTATTTGGTTAAATTTTCTACTGCTCAATACTGCAAAAACTTTTGCAATGGCAGAACTTTAAAAAAAATTCAGTATATATGAATTTGCACTTAAGTGCAGCTGGCTGTTCAGTGAATATTTTTTCTTTGTGCCTACTTGAGATACCATAGCTGTATGATTTCCAGTATCAGCAAATCATATTCTGTGGTATACTAACACTATTTTTCCATCAGTGAAGAATTACATTTCCTTTGTGGTGCAGTACTGTGTATACACAATTATCATGAACAATAACAAGAATTAAGCACATTGTTAATGATGTAGGATAAATAATAATTCTCTTTCTGTCTCCCTATATTCTAGAAAACATAGAAAATATGTACATACATACATGACATGCAAAAGTCAAAGTTAGCAATGCAGATTTAGAAAATGAGGAATAAAAGGAATAAAGAGGAATAAAATCCTCAGAAAGGGATACTTGCAAGGGTCTTCTCACCAGCACTTTGGATTTCAGAATATCCCAGAGACTAACACCTTGCATCCATATTGTTTGTTCTAAGTAGCTTGCCCTCAGCCTGAGGCCCAGGCAGACTTTTTTGTCTTCTGTACTGAATTGCACAGGATAGCAACCCAGACACACAGGAATCACAGAGGGAATCAGTGACAGAAGGAATTACAGAAGGAATCACAGCATGTTCATGTAGTCTAGACATAGCCTCACTCTTCTTCTGCTGAAAATGCCTTTTCAGTATAACTTAGTCTGTCTAATTATTAGGTTAGGCTATTGACCATCTTGAAAAAGAAAGGACCAGTCTGGGAAGCATGCTTCTCTGTGAAAGCAATCTGTCCTTGAGGCCTTCCTACAGCTGTGGTGTCCTGGTCTTTCTGAGGGTCAAATCTGCGAGTCCGCAATTTCACCATTCCTAGTTACAAAACCTTTTCTCTGATATGAAAACACATGCACTAACACACTGTGCTTTTCATAAATCTATTAAAAATATGATTTAAAAATCTTGTTGAATGGTAGTAATTTATATGTTAATTTTATTTGTGTCAAGCTATTTAAAGTTTGTTTTTTTCAATTTCTAGAGCTAATCTTGGAACACAATGTCCAGGGAGACAGACGACGGAAGAATTTTGAGGTTGATTTCTAAAAGCCTCCCAATTTTCCCATTGGTAGTGACTGTGGGATTTTTTGGAAGCCGTACGGAATGCGCTTTTTACAGTTTTCCAGTGAAACATCCAGAATGGGCATTCTCAGAGCCCTTTCATACTGTCTAGGTTAGCAGCCAAACCTTCTCCCACTTTGACATTTTTAGCTCGCTAGAGCTTCACTTGGTAGATGCAGATGACATATCACTTTCGGCGACTTTAACAATCACTGTATGAAAAGCACAGTAGTACTTATGTTTTCTTTAGACAAATGAGAGGGAAAAGGGGGTCAGTGTACACAGTAGCAAGTCAGTGGGAAGATGCAACCTTGGAGTTTTTCAGATAAGCATATGGAAATAGTCTAATTAAAAGCTTTGTGTGAAAAAAATTGCATGTATGATTTAATATTTTAGATATTCTGCAGCAAGCTATGGCTCGAGGTCTTACTTGATCCAGCTCCTTTAAAGGTGCCCTTGAGGGACTAATTTCTCATCATGCAAACACTGTGGTAGTCTGCTATAAAGAAGTCTTTGAGGATCTTCTTGTAAGTCCTCTTCTGAGAGGGATGCTAGGATGGAGTTTAGACCCAGGAACCTACTGTGGTGTGACTGTGCTTTGCAGAACTGGAGAATCTGGGAGATCCTGAGGCTGACAAGGAAATTCATGTGCCTGATAGAATAGTCTTGAGGTCTAGGGGTAAAAGTAATATCTTAGTGATCTATAGTCATCAATTCCATCCTTCAAACCTTGCTATGGTCTATCTATAATACAAAATACATGCATTTGACACATATCCATCTACATCTGTTGAGAATACAACTCAGTCTACCTGACTCAGAAAATACACTAACAATCCTAAAGCTAATAAGTAAAATCTATTGAAAGTCTAAATAAGCAAGAAAATGTGGTGTAAGTGGATGCTGTAGAAAGCAATACATTATAGAACACTTTCATGAGTAATGAGAAGGAAAAATAATGAGATACTGTTAGCCTCATTGTCTCCAAGAAGCAGTTTGGGATAAAAAAAAAATCTCATAGATGACTCAGGATGTTTCAAATACCTGATTCATTGTACTTGCAAAGTGACAATTTATGCAAAAATAAGCATGTGCAAATGGAATGTTATATGGATTTCCTTTCAAAGTAGAACCACACCCAAGTATTGTATTAAAGACTAAAGACTTCAGATGAAATGTTTGGAATTTTTTTTTCCTGTAACATAGCATAGAAATTTATGGAAAATAACTTCTGGATTAAGAGAATAAGGTCATTGGCAGTGTTATTTTTCCTGGAATATACTCCTAAAAATCTAATAAAAGTGTTTTGCTGTTTCCATCTTTAGTTCTGCATCTGTGCAAGAGATATTCAAAGCATGACATTCCTTATTTCTAATGACTTTGACAGATGTCCCTTCAATCCATAAATTCCTGCATCCATAAGTTTACTGTCTAGGATGTGGACCCTGCTTTTTTGCTTAAAGTTTCACCCAGAACTGTTCTTTTGTTTACTTTTCCATTCTTGCTTTCCTTACTACTGCACATTGTGACCTCAGTGGAGTTCAGGATATAGAAAGGAGAAAACTCTGTCTGATTCTTAAAGGTGGTGAGCATCTCTTTAGCACTGGATAGAAAAGGAATTGCAGGGATTCTTTGTGTTTCAGATAAAAAAGACTCAGTCATTTTATGCTATTTACGAGATTGCTGGATATTTCCAGTAATTTCCCATACAGTTATGGCAGCCAATCTGTGTAAAGGTAGAGTAAAATAATAAAGAGAATAAAAAAGAATGAGCAATAGCGGAGCCATACAGAAAAACTGTAAATCAAAGTGCAAAAAATAAAATCCAAAACAACAAGAGAAAAATAAAAACAATCCAAGGAATAATGAGAAGATGGAAAGAATAAGAAGCTGGTGGGGAGAAAGTTTTTCAGAACTAGCAATATATGGAGAGAGAGAATCATTATGTACAGAGTTTGCATATGCATACTAGGCAGACATACAGCTTTGGCTTAACAGCAAGAGAGCCTGAGGCCTGACTCAGTGTTGTATTCATATACCTCCCATATTGCTCTAAACTGAGAGTCTGAATTTACTAGCTCAATCTGCATTTAATATTTAAGTTATCGAGACTGCAACAATGAATTCTCTTATTCTCAGAGCAAACACAGGGCTGTGGCACAGCTCTGTTCCCACTTAGCAAGGCAATGCAGTCATGGGCCCGGTCTCAGTCCACATTGGGATGAGATCAAGTCACTAAGTTTGGAATGATATTTTAGCTCATCTGTTCCTCGGTTCTGGATCATTTACATCCAAGCTTTTGCTTTGTGTTCTGTCCTCTTTTCTGTCCATTGCCTCTCTGATTATGGGTATTAAGTCTGGGGACAGAGCTGGGTTGTGTTGTATTCATACTCACTTCCATTGTTGGCAAATCTTTAATCATTTGTCTCCCAAAACAGATGGAAATGTTTGCGTACTACAGTCTTATGACAGGAATCTTGAAGAAAATAAATTAATTTTACTTTAGAGTGAAAGCATCACAAAAGCTTTTGCCAATAGGAAGGAGGGTAGACATCAAAAAGTAGTCCACCAAAGGAGGATTTTAGCTTGAAGGAGGCTCCAAATCTTACTTTAAATCCTATTTTGCAATAGTTTCTTGGCCTGTTCATCAGCCACAGGAAAAGTTCATCAAGAGCTAAGTCTTATTGCTTATTCTATGGTGCAGGAAGGGCTATGATCAAAGCTCATCATGTCATAAAACAATGCAACTACAACTGAAGGAAACGATTAAGTACAGATTCAGTAGACTTGCTAACTTAGTTCTTCTCTGTAATATAGATATATATTTACTCTAAGCTGCTGGAACAGCTCAAAATAGGAAACCTAAGGTGGTATCCCTGTAGACAGTAACTGAGCTAGGGAGAAATATGTAGCAGAAAGATTCCTCTGAGACATACATGTGGGTTGTTTTTGAACTGGATTTGTTACTGAGAGGGTAAGCTACCAGTTATTCTGTTTTCTGTTAACTTACAGGGTTGTTGTTTTCCGAGCATAGAAGTCTTTATTTTTATTTGCCATTAGTCTGAAATGAAACAATTCCAATTACTTGCTACTGTTGTTGCTGCTGGCAAGAAAACTACTTTTACAAGCCATACAACTAAGTATAATAGTAATATCTTCCTGAGACTTGCTGTTTGACACACCTTTGCCTTATTTAGTACTGGGGCAATGCCAGCTGGGACCACCCATTCTTGGAAATATAAAGGACCAGCACAAATTGGAAAAATGTTGATTGTTGAATCATCGTGTGGTATATCCAGTTCCAATTCCTCAGGGCAACACATAGAAGCAGCCCACATGGAATACCAGGTCACAGAAAGAAGCTCTGAGCCTGTCTGTGGCCCTTATTCAGGAAGACTCTTTTCTATTCAGAAACGGTGCTAATGTGTATTTTAACAGTTAGCATGTGTTTTAAAGCCTTTTGACTTCTGTGGCTTTTAGACACATTCATAAGGCCTTGTGGGCTGAGGTCTAAGCCAGGAGACATCATCCTTCCCTGAAGAATTTGAATGTGACCCTCTGCCAGCATTTTAAAAACGCTTGAATTTCTTTGTCTTACTGACACTTCTGTGGTGACATGAAAGTTACTACTGTGTTTTCAAGTATGTAAATATGTTTTGGTTTATCTACTTTAGGACAACAAACAGGCTTACTGAAATAAAAGGGTCACTATTAGCTGATTATCAATACAGCTTTTGCTTAAAATAATCCCAAAGAGCTGTCTCAGGACAGAATGTGCATGTAGACCAACAAGGCCTTGGTTTCAACCAGAAATTATGAGGTAATTTAATCAGATTCATAGACTTGTTGCTCCTGCTGGGAATTTAATAGAAAGCACTGTTCTCTTGCTCAGCTTTCAGGTACTTTTAATAGGTTCCAGCTCTAGAAGAATTAACAACTTTCACAGTACTTAATCTGTTATCAGGGTACAAAAATACAATTATTACAATGTATAAGAGCAATCAAGCATTCAGGTACTAAAATTTGTACAGTTAGATATTAGGATGTTGGGGACCAAGCCCCTGTTAGAGACCAAGAGCCTGAGAAAGATACAGAGGAAGCAGTACACCTAGCCCTCCCTTGGAGATAGCNGGAGCGGACGAGGGTCGCGTCATTAGGATAAAATGAAATATTGAGAAGGAAGATATCAGTGGATTAATGTGCCTTTAATACATTGATGTGGATTAAATGTGCCAGTGCTACATTTAATAATTAAGGCTATTTGGAAGGAATTTGTTATTTTCATGAAGTAATCCTGTGCATAAAAGCAATCACTGTTTCACAAAGGAATATGTCAATATCCTATTTCACATAGGATATGTCTTAGTCAGAAAAGTCACATTAACTTTTGGAAGAGATTTTATAGTATGTCAAGCTCTTTCCATAGCATTGTTTATAAATGGACTTTACTGGGGTTCTGATTTTTCTTGTGGATATAAATTTCTTCTGTGAGATGAATGTGTCTCTTCTAACTGCAAGATTTGTGAAATTAAAAATCTAGGATATCTGTAAATATTTCTTGGTCTAACTAAATGAGGATTATAAACAAAACAGAAGCACAGAAATGCATTTTGGTAAGATGTCCCAGATTTCAGCAGTAACCAAGAGGTCTACTGAACTGGAAGAGAGTTGCAAATGGTGCTGGAGGATGTCCAAAGAATGGTAACAAAGCTGGTGAAGAGCCTGGAACATAAGTCTTATAAGGAATAGCTGAGGGAACTGGGGTTTAGCCTGAGGAAAAGCAGAGTCATGGGAGACCTTATTGGTCTCTACAACTACCTGAAAGAAAATTGTAACCAAGGGCACGTCAGTTTCTTCTCCCGAGTAAGAAAGAGTAAGGCAAGAGGAAGCTGCCTGAAGTCTCACCAGGGGAGATTTGGATTGGATATTAGGAAAAATTTCTTGGAAAGAGTTGTCATGCATTGGAACACACTGTTTAGGGCAGTGGTAGAGTCATCATTACTGGAAGTGTTTAAAAAATATGGCACTTGAAAACATGAATTTGTGGTGAACACACTGGTTGTTGACTGTTGGGCCTGGTGATCTTGGATGTCTTAATGATTCCATGTTTCCTTGAAACATCCATGCAGCACTATTCTAGACAATGAGATGGAGCACTCAGCAAGGTCTGAAAACATTCCAAGACATTTACATCTACATCTACATTTACACATACATTTACATTTATGAAATTCAGACTTACACCTGCTAAAGCTAACACATTGTGAAATAACTCAGTGAAATGTTTTGATGCATAAGCCATCGTCAAAGATTAGGATTCAAGATGAAAGCTAACATGACAGATGATTATCGAACACATGCCTGTGCTGAAATTCTTACACCTTTCTTTGGTATTTGCATCTGGTATTTACAACCATCATAGATACAGTATTGAACTTTGTGGCAGGACAACAGAATGGCAGATGTTGGCAATACTTTGAGATAGTTTATAATGTTTTCCTAAAATATTTTCTGTGCTAGGAGGGATGAATATAGTTGAACATANTGTTTTCCTAAAATATTTTCTGTGCTAGGAGGTATGAATATAGTTGAACATACATCTAGAGAAAAGAGTCTGCTATATGGCTAATCTGTTAATTTTGGAGATTGTTCTAACATTTTTTATAAGAGGTATTCATTACAGATATTGGGTCTCTGTATTCTACTAATGACATAATACCATAAAGAATAACATTTAGCATGGAATCATACCAAAAAGATTTGTTTTCATTATGAGGGGAAAAAAGTGTATTCTGCAGGTTAGTAGATTTTCCGTATGCTTTTTCTTCTAGGTGTAACTGTACAAATTTATGTAGCATGTCACTGAAATACATATATCCTTTACTTCTTTATGAAAGGCA
>VXBB01003370.1:315967-336872 GCA_013399915.1 Illadopsis cleaveri | reverse complement strand
TGAAAGGCAATTAGAAGTAGTGAAAAGACAGTAAAAAAAAAAAAAGAAAAACACGCAGTCACTCAAGTCAATAAATCATATTTAATTCTAAACTGTGACTTTTAAATATGCAGCAATATAAGCACATTAATTTAAATGTCTCTCCTGAAGGAGAGATGATCTTCACTCATGTAATAAATAATACTGCTCGGACTTCAAGAAGGGAACCCTTTGCTATTATTTTTAATTTTCTCTGACTAAAAAGACCCTGATGTTGGGCAGAAACACCACACAGCTAGAGAACTCCAGGTAACTGTGGAGAGGTACTAATGCTGAGGGTGGAAACCTTGGTGAATACGCTGCAGTTCCCACACTTTTGTAAGTCGGTTTATGTTAACATATATGCTTTGTGCATCATGTCTGAAGAACATATTGCTGGTTTTGCTTATCTCTGTATCAGTTTGGCAAGTCTTAATTTATCCATGAATAAAAGGGTGCTTTTTCCAAGGAAAAAGGCAGCAGGAGACAATGAGCTATTTTATTATTCTCTCATCACCTTAGTTCTCTCCCTGTATTTCCAAGGGAACAATTCATGTGGAGCAAACATGTGCAAAGAACACAAGATCCACATAAAAGGGCACCAAGCATCCTGTTTGTGAATAGTTGTCATGTAGTTGCAGCCAGCTGCCAGCATGTAGTGATGATTTATGCTTTGGCTACCATTTGCTTGGCTTACTTGTGATTGGCTTTTAATCCTGACTACATGGAACGAATGAACTGCTTTCAAAAAACATGGCACTTGAAATGAGCAGTTGTTAAAGCTTTTCCTAATCCATCCATCAGCTGAAGGGCTCTAACCAATCTGGTTCTAACAGTGGTGAGCAAAACTTACAGAAAGCGTAGGTGGGCAGCAGAATGCAGCTCCAAGATGAGAATTTGGGCAGAAGGAGAAACAGCCATGCCAAGTAATCATGCTGATTTTTCTCTAGTGCTACAGAAGCTCTGATCAAGAAAGATCTTGAGAAGGATACTTTATCTTGCCAAGAGGATAATAGACAGAAGCACAATATAATAGACAGAGAAGAAGGAAACTTCTGACAGAGTATATGTCATTCGCAATCATCTGGGCTGAAGACCTGTGAAATCTGTTTGTGTGAGGCCTCTGCTTAAAATGGGCAGGAATAGCTACATGTAATTACCAAGTTTTCAGTTGAACAATTTGGCAAGCTTATGAAACATGTGCAGTGGGTTTCCATCATCTCATGTGGTCCTTGTGCCTGTGAAGGGTGAGAAACACTTAAACTGAAACAGTCCTGATGTATGGGTTCTCTGCTGAACCAGCATTTTTAAATTCTTTTCCAAGGGTCAATTACTCTTGAGCTGGGAAGTTATGCTAATTAATTCCTAGCCAACATGGCTTCTTGGCTTACAAAGGAGAGCAAACAAAGCAGGGACAATGAAAACTTTCATAAGCAGAGTGTTACAAATTAAAAAAAAAAACCAACAAAAAAACCCAAACAAACCAACAAACCTTCAAAATGTCTTATAAAGTTCAAATGTTGTTTCTGTGAATAAAAGGCCTTGGGAAAGACACTTTCTACACATGCAGCAGAGTAGCAGTGTATGTCTGTTCCTGAACTCTCTGTGACCCACACAGAGACTGCCTAGAATACAGTATCAGGCAACTGACCTTAAAATAGCACCTACAGTACATATAATACATGTTAACTGTGATCTGAAAAACAGAATGGAGGAAAAGGATTTTTACTCCTTTTTATTATTATTTTTTTTTTAGTATGGTAATATAAGAATTCCTCAGAGTTAAAAGTTATTGTTTTAAAGGCTTCAAGATGTCTCACTAGATTTTTCTTCCTGGATGTCAACTGAACTACATGAATGCTTCAGTTTTTAATTGTATATAACCTCTACTTCTTTGGCTTTCTAATTCCCTCCTTTCCTAACACTTTTATACAGAAAGAACAAAAATCTTCCTCTCCCTTCTGTCACAGAAAACATTAAAAAACTACAGTCCCAAATATCATAACATAGATTCATATTAAATTTAAAAGGAAAATTATAAACAATGAATATAACATCATTATTTTCATGCAGGATTGAACATGTAGGTTGAGTGCAGCAAATTGTGGAATATAATGTGTGCACATGTGTGTTCTCAGTGAACAGTTTCAGTGAGTGGAAGTGTCTATCATATTGGTAATTAAGATATTCTTTCAATTTTATTTCCAGAAATGAATGGCTGACCACATCATGAGGGACCTCTAAGTTACCATTTCTTGAGTCAGGACTCTGTGTCTCATTTTCTGTTAAGAAAAATGTGGAAATGGCTGGAAGAGTTTACTATTAAGGAAAAAAATCCATTAAATAATTGATTCAAATAAAGTTTCATGAATAGGAATTACTGAAAGATGGAGAATTACTGAAAGGCGGCTTTAAGTTTCTTTATTGGCATATGGGAAGACCCCAAATGTGAGCTCTGAGACCTCTGATTAAGCTCCGCCAGAAAAACCATTTACGATTTTCTCAGCTGAGAGTATGCAGGAATTGTAATGATCTGAATCGGATGGCTTTTACAGTGGCATGTGAAATTATTTTTTCAAGAAACAGAAGATTTATGTTATTTGCAGTGATTTTCAAGTCAGCTACTTTCATCAGTATCTAGTTAACTACATGGAATTTTTAAGAAAAATTTAAAATAAAATATGCAAACACTGCTGAGCTTCAAATATTGCTTATATGAAGCAGTTTTGATTTGTGAAGGTATCTTAGGTACCACCCTGAAATGTGCTAGAAAGTGTGAAGCACTAGGAGAAGTGAAAGTAGATAACACATATAATGTTTACTTACTAGACTAATTCAGTATAGTTGTAATTCTTTTATATTGTAACAATTAATTGGAAAAAGAAAAAGATACAGTTAAATTCATTTAAAAACACTTCTTATAGAAAGGTTGAAATAAAACAGGTAGCAAAACCAACATGAAAACTCATTATTAAAAGCTTTGCAAAATTTGGGTATACACATACATGTGTCAGGTTTTGTCTATTGTTTCTTCCTTAAAAAAAAAAAAAAAAAGTTTGAAAATAGCTTTTGGTGTTATTCTAAAAAGTTGCAGTTCCAAAGACCACTATGAAAATCTGAAAATGTTGGGTTACAGGTTTCATCCTTATTCCAGACAGAAAGAAAAACAATTGTCTTTTCTTCTCTGATAATTCTTTCTATTTCAAAAAGATTTCTTAGGAAAAAAAGAAGGCATATCCTGTCTCAGTTTGGTATAAGTTTAATTGAAAAGTTATGGACCAATGTTAGTAGACCATCATTGTTTTGTGATCAGTTTCTAGAATAATAGCATAAGATAACTGTCAACTGGAAAATTTATAACATAGTCTCTTGTTGGAAGGCACTTGAAGTAATTCAGATACAACAAATATTTTATTTATGCTTTAAAATATTTTAAATATTGAGCAAAGCTTTATGTAAATCCCTTCATAAACTTTAACTGTTAAGACTTGGAAGTAAAGACAGGAGGAATACAAAGTAATAGCTGGAAAAGAAAATGTTTTATTGAAAGAAGAGGCAGAACTCATAATGACTTAAATTTTACTGGAGCTAAAGTATAAGTCATTGTTTGGCTTTTAGACAACTGAAGAGAAAAATAATTTCTTCTTCCTATTTACTTGATATTTGAAGTCAAGAACTTCTTTCCTACAATTCCATGTTTAAAAGCGTTCTTTTCTGCTTTTTTCCTCTGGTGTTCTTATCTGTTTCCTTGAATTATGAACAAAGAGCTGTTTGAATTTTCTTATGGTTTAGTGGTAGGATGTTCCAGGATTTTATATGGCTGTTGTTTTCTTGGGACATAACAAGCCCTTTTAGGCTTGCAATCACAAACAGCTTAAATCGCCAAAAGACCACTTATCTCAGGATGAGAACATCTTTTTTCCTAGCATTTGAAAAAACTAGCTAATCTATCTAATTAACTTTCAACTGTCTTGCTGGCAATCCACATGAACCTAGGCACTAATTTAGGGTCTTAAACTAAAATCATTGTTTTTGTTGATTGTTTCTGACTATATGTAGAAGAGAAGTAAATTTGTTGTGAGAGTAATGACTCTTATTTATAAAAGTCATTAACAGGGTCATTCATTTACATTCAGTAGGTATCCTTGGTAATTCTGGGGAAATTATGGTCTCCTGAAAGATGGCACGGCTCAAAGTGAGCAAGTGTGATAGAATATGTGGCAGGATGATCTGGAGGTGTGAAGTTCATGTGATTTTGTGTAAGTTCCTCAAGTGCATCCCCACTGCTTTGTGTGAAACACCTATAACACACTGAAACTGATGAGTACCTATTTTTAGATTTGTTAACAGCAAATCTAAAAATAACTGAAAAAAACCCTTAAAAATTGGACATTAGGGAATGGCATCTTTTATTTTAAAGATAGTTATGTCCTATCATCATTATTCACCTGATTTAGAGCGTGAAACTAATGGAAGATAAATACATTTCACTGTGCAAATATTGGTGCCAAAATTATCTAAGTTGATAAATGAGACTGCTCAGTGCTGATAATTTTTAGGCTAATAAAATATTCATAATTATGTTACTGAGATCAGTGGGATTCTTCTTCACCTCTTTGCCATGTGCCACTCTTGCTCTAATACACACATTATGTAAAATCCTAGTGTGAAGTAGGGACTGCCATCTAGTAGGAGATACTGTGTGGGGAATGAAGAGCTCTAATTTTCTACTGAACTTTGTTTTTATCTGTTAAACATCCCTGGGTAAAATCTTTCAGCCCTTAAACAATTTCTCTTTTGACACTTTGTCTAACATGCTTGGTTTCCTCTTAGGGGTTTCAGCAGTTAAAAGGGCAGTGGGAGGTATGAGGTGTGTGGATTCACCATGCCTTGCACAATGTACAGAGCCTTGCAACAGCAGCAACAATATGTAGTGAGTGCTATTAATTACATTTGGTAATATATATAACAAACTGCACAATCCAGTCCCACAAGGAGTTCTGTTCAGTCTAGTGGGAATACTTATACATGTCAGTTCACAGGAATATGTTTGAAGTCTATAGCGCCAATAAGGCCAATTGCAAAATATAAAACAAATATGCAGGCAGAATCCTCTATCCACATTGCTTATACACTAAGTTACTTAAAATATTTTCAACAATTATTTGTGTTACAGATAGCTTTTAAAACACATTGTTCTCCTTTTAGTGTTTAAGTGCTTCAGATATCCCTTGGACAAGTGCAGATAATTAATTAAAACAAAGATTTCCCAGAGTCTCATGGATGCACACTTGTCAGGCAATCTTTACTATTATTTTAATCTCCATTGTTTCACAGATTGTTTATGTTAATCTTCTCCTGCCCTTTTTACTGTTCCAGGCAATTTTGTGGCAGAATTGAAAGTGGAGGAGACTGACAGCATGAGGCATGACAGCCGCTCAAGCTCTCCTAGCTTGTGTATGGTTTTATGTGCTTCTAATTATCAATGTGTGGGAGTTTTGACAAAAAAAGCTGGGCGTGTGGTTCCTTTTGTTCTTCTGAGTCTGTTGTGGTTTATATTTTAAATGGGACACAAATGTGATTTATAGTGATGCAGTTAGGGAAAATTGGTCTTTTCCAGGCAACACAAACATGAGCAGTAGAAAGAGTGCACGTGAACAGTATGTTCCTCTCAGTGGAGAAGAAACACTCCACTAAAGCTCACAGAGAGTGTAAACAACATATGAGAAGCCCCCTTCAAAAAAAGAGAAAAAAAAGTCAGTGGCTTACTTCCACTGCATCTAAAAATACATTGAAAAAGCAGAGCTGTGAGAGATCAAAGGAAATAGGCTTTCAGGAGAGTCACCCTGAGCTGTGAAAAGCACCAAGATGGCATGGAAAGAAAACTGAGCAGCAAATCACATGCCATAACACCTGGGTGACATTCTGGGCAGCCCAATGCTGGGTAGTGCAGCTCAAAGTGATCCTGCCAAAAGATTCACAGGATATGCTGCTCAGCTCCCTGCAAAATGTGGAAAAATTGTTTCCCGGCCCACAACTCTTATCAGCCTGTAAGACAGGAGGACACAGTAAGGTGACAGGTCTGAAAATATGATGATTAAATTGTGTGATTTGGGAAAGGTAAAACATAAGAGGAACAAGCCTTTTACTTGTGAAAAATCACTGCATAAACAGACAGACTTTCTTGTGATTTACCTCTTCTCCCAACCGGCTGCTAATGAAGAACACTTCATATTTAATTTAATGAAAATAAAGTACACAGAAATATATTGGAGGGCTTGATATTTATACAACTTCTAGCTCCTGATATATATTCTCAGAACAACTGAAAAAGAAGTTATAAGAAATCTGGTGGAACCCACTAGTTTTTGCTTCTCTAATTAAATGGTGCAGTACACCTGAAGTTCAAGCTTTTAGTACAGAGGTGATCATCCCAAGCCAGTTTTTGGAAAGGGCCAGTCTTACCTTACTTCTAAAGACTTAAAATTCCCTCAAAAAGACATAGTTTAAGCTGCGTATTTTACTACTGCTAATTAGGTAATCAACAACGTATGAACCTGAAATGAAACACAGCGATGATTTGTGAAAAGAGTGAATACATGGATATATAACCCAAAGGGCAAAGATAGGAACCAAACATTTAATTAAAAGGAGTTCTTCTGAAGATAACATTTTATAGCAAATGTCTGAACCCTGCAAAGCTAAGTCAGTGGGTGGCAGGTTGTGTACAGAGGCATTTTTGTCTCTATTTAAGTATGAAGCATGATCTTGCAATGGGTTAAAAAAAATCTTATGTGTTCCGATTCTCCCTGGACTCCTTGTTTGGGAAGGACAAGACTGGATCTGTGGATAACTCCCAGCCCTGGGAACACTGCAGCCTCTTTTCTAAATTTTTTAGCTCAGAACTAAGGAAAAAAAGAATGAAGAAAAATGTGGTTTCAAATGAAAATGGATTCTTGAGTGTGGCAGTAAAAAATAAACAAGCAGTGTTACAAGTATACATTGTCTGCAATCTGTATTGTATTTGCATACAGGAAAAGGCAGGGAAATACTTTGCTGGTTAGAACAGAGAGAAAAGTGAAAACCTATGTGAGGAAAAGTACAATTTTTCAAAGTGTATAGATTTTGACTCTAAAAAGAGACCTGTTTTTTAGCATCAGAAATATCTACAATGACTTTCTAGAATTTTGCTCAGTTCCTTGTTTCTAGTGTCCCCTACCTCATTACAAACACACAACAAAATGCTGTACTATGACAAGAAAACTAAAACCACTTCTGCCTCAGGGTATGCATGCTTTACTTTACTGGATTATATTGCTTCATTCCTGATGTTTCATCCACTTACTTAAATCGTTCACAAAACATTTGATTTGTGCACATTAATGCAAAACACATTCAACTGGAAGTTTCATGCATTCTTACTCTCCCCACTTCAGGTATTTACTGTTTACAGCTGTGGAAATTTCGTACTCTGGCACCTTTCAATTCAGATGTCTAACTGTATTTAGATTTTAAACTGACTGATTTAAATGAACAGGCCTTTATACATATGTGTTTTTAGGGTAGTTTGAAGTATGAAAACTTACGGTCATTTTTGTTTAAGGTGGTAGCCAAGATACATGGAATGTACAGCTTCTAAGCTCAAAATTTTATAACGTCTAATAGCAGAAGAAATATTGGACAAATTTGCCTTTCCTTTAAAAAATCCATTAAGTCCATTAAATTTATTAAATCTTAATGATAGTAGGAAGATCCTCTGAAATATGCAATGGCTTGTGCTATTTGTGGCCTTTCTTGGTCTTCTATTTATTTGCAGAATTTGATTTTCTAATCAGCACAGATATCTGCAACTGTATATCTACTTCAGAATTTCTAACATGGTAAAATCAGTTATTTTCTGGGATGATAATTTATCCCAGCTCTGCAGATGCTCTATTTATTTTCTTGAACATTTAAAGTGGGAATGGACATTATTTACCTTTGCAAATATGCAACTGAATGCAATAAATTTACCTGTAGTTGCACTGAGAGAGCTCAGCCCACGTATATTATGCTTTTTATTCCAAATGACATTGACAGTGTATTTTAGAGTGAATCTAAGGGTAATATTTCCAACAATCTTGTTTATTGTAGTAGAACCATTGTGTTGTCCGCAAGAGATGCCACCTCTCTTCCCTGATGAATTCCCTGTCAAGTAAATCTCTGAGGCAGCTCATGCTACATTTCTCTGAAAGCAAACAAAAACCAGTGGAGCCTTTTAAACTCCAAAGCTATGTTTTAAACTGAAAACATGCAATTAAAAAAACGCAGAACAGCAAACTTTTAAAAATCACAGCCGTGCAGGGAGTGGATAACTTAAGCAGGGCAACACTTTCCCACAGGTGCTGTGTCTGCCTGCGGGGCAAGGGGGAAGGATGGCTTGCCCCAGTCCAGTTCCCTGTCCAGACACCAGCAGTGCTGCCAGGCAGCCTGTCCTCTGCCCCTGGGAAAGGCCCTTCTCTGCTCAGGGCTGGCTTCACACCTGCTCCTGCTCCTTCCTGGACAATCCACAGTGTGCCCACGGGGGAAGCTTGGCCAGGCTGCCCAGCTCTTACTCAGCTACTCCTTCTGGAACATTCCAGGGCCTGGAGCCTCTGCTGTCAGGGCAGGGCCACCAGGACCTTTTCTGCCTCTCTTCTCAGCTGTGTTTTGGGCTGCACACTGCCACAGAAACCTGACCCTGTCCTCCAGAACTCCTGCATCCTGTTGTCCTTCATCTCTCTTTCTGGCTTGTTCCATCTGCCAGGCAGCACTCTTGCCTTGTGTTTTGCTGCATTTTACTATTTCCCTTTGATACCAATCTTTTAATCCACTTTTCATATTGCCCTTTTTATTGTTGTTGTTGTTGGGGTTTTTTTTGGGTTTTTTTTTTTTTTTTTGGCACATACCAGGAGATTTGTTTTCCCCTCCATCGGCCATCTGGTGTCTATCCATTATCACCTTTTGGAAAAGTGCCTGATTTTCATCGGGCCAGAGTCTGTTTAGTTTGAGCTCTCTGTAGGCTGAATTCCTGGAACTTGAACTAGCTTGAGAGTTTTGATTGCGGGGAACTGAGGAGTTATTTTGAGACCTGTACTGCAACATGGAAGGCAATGTAATTACATAGAAATAGGAGAGATCATGAACTTAAATCCATCTTTTAGATATTTAATCTCTGCTGGAGTGAGTGTATGGTGGTTTTTAACGGATATGCAAAATACAGATGAAAACTAATATGCAAGGCAAAGAAAATCAGCAATGCAACAAACTGAGGATGATTGCATAACAAGTAATAAAGCTAACTTGCCCCTTTTTGGAAAAACTCGTGCTTTGATCCACCATTATGTTTATCTTGAAAACATATTGTTTATCTAACAGAGTATGTGGTTGGCTTCTGAGGTCACTGTCATATGGTGAAAAGTCCAGTTTGCTGTGAGTAGGAACATTAGGAAAAACCTTATAGGTCAGCCAGCATAAAGTGTAGAGTCAAACTATTGCACACTTTCCCTGGAATAAATGACTAGTTACAGGTCAGCACGTGCGTGAGGATTCCTGGCAGTTAGAGAAGGTCACCATCTGTTAAAGGGAAAAACAAGTCCAAAATTTAATAAATGAGGTTAATCACCTTTTCACAGAGGACCCCAGTTTTTGCTCAGAACATTAGGGTTTAGATTTAAGATTGCTGAAGACTGCACAGTAGGGAAAATCTTGTACTTGAATGAAAGAAGCAACTAGCATGAAACCCAGGCTTTAAAAGTCAAAGTTTAAATAAAATTGAGCATAAAAATGTATAAATATATAATGGGCTTTGAAGTACTGGTGGTATTTAGGGATGGATTATGTGTTCAATTTAATGGTATCTAACAGACAGAAATACCAAGACCTTCTTCAGGGTTGATGAAGGACCATGGCTTTGCCCAGAGAAAATGATTTTTGAACACTCTCAGAAGGATATGAATTGAACTCAAGTAATGGAGTACATCTTGGGCTCATGTATCTGTTAATGCTCATCACTGTGAACACTTAATTATTCTTTCTTGACTGGAGGAAGAATTTAAATATTGGTTTTCTATGACTTAAAAGTCAATAATTAGGGATAAGTAGATGCTTAATCTAGTTAATAGATGTGGTAAGAGCCTGACAATGTACTTCTCTAAATATGATACATCTACAGATCCTAGAAAAAAAGTTAAGTAGTTTTAAATAGTATTGTTCTTTGTAAGATTATAAAAGGTTTTTACAGAGCTGATTTTTCCTTTTCTAAGGGCTCTTAGTTGCAGCTCTGGGTTTCAGATGAAGTGGTCCTCTTGGGTTTCTTTGCCAAGAAATTAGAAACAATATGTTCTTCACAGAAACTTCATATAAATTGTCTGTATAATGGAAAAACCATAAACATAACATCACTGCACGCTGCCGTATTTGCTATATCTGACAAGGCAAAACCAGTGAGCACGTTAGTTCATCTGAGTAGTTTAGTTACCCTTCTGAATAACAGTTTCTGCTTGGCTAAAAGTTTTTTCTGTAGTAGGTAAAATTCACACGGAAATAGTTTAAAAGGAAGTTCTTCAAAGCCTTTGAGGATATAAAGTCTTGACTGTCACACAATTATTTAATTTTTAGGTTGCTCTTATAAATATAGGCCAGTTTAGTAATTTTTTTTTTTTGAAAAGTAGGCAAAATTGAAATAAGGTTCCCTGGTGAGGACTCCACGAAACATTGGCATAATAGCAGTTCCAAATCATGACTTTACAGTTGCTTCTTGGAGGAATAAGCACCTATTTTCTATTTGTTTTTCTATTTAGGATGCAAACCACAGTATATAATTACTTAATCTCCTCATAAATCCCATACTGATTCGTGAATTCTATTAAATTCTATTCTATTATTTAGAGACCGGATGTGGCACTTGATACCATGATCTAGTTGAGGTGTTAGGGCTGGGTTGGACTTGATGATCTTGAAGGTCTCTTCCAACCTACACATTCTGTGATTCTGTGAAAAATTTCAGGTTCTTAGTTCACTACCCACTGGATCAAGCCATTTGTTCAGCTGCTAATATTGCTGGATTTTCTTCATAAGTGATGGAGGATGACTTTGTGCATGACCAGCCTCCAGGGCACACCACTGAGTCTCTTTGACAGATACTCTGCCCATCAGTATATTGCCCAGGCAAGTGCAGAAAATGGTGAGAGGAGTTAGAACCATCACCAAGGTAGCCTATGGCAGAGAAGAACATTACTGCTAGCAAAGCTGTTTATGCAAATCAGCAGTTCACAGGTCAATGTCAACAGGCCTGTCTGACTATGACTGTGTCTCTGCAAATGAAAAAATTTTGAGTGAAGACTGCCAGTAATTCTGTTCAGTTCATTTCTCACTGTTAATAATGAGATGTTAATCACTTAGTTAATAGAAAACAGGTATTTTATAGTTCTACTAGATTCTGGTTTGAATCTCTCCTTGAACATGTAATGTTCTTTAACGCTATTATGTACTCGTTCATAAATCTCTGGCTGGAGCTATTGTTTGAGCAATATTAAGCTGAAAGAATTACTGAGGAATGATAATTAGTGTCTCCCTTTGGTACTTCCAGTATCAATTCTAGAAATATTAATAGGGTTTGTTGAATTCCTATCCACACAACATCCAACTAAGGATTCTTTGGTCTACTCTTATGGGTGACATACTTCATTTGACTGCTAGGGTTTCATGTTGCTGAGAGTTTTTTGAGAATGGTTGCATTTTTGTCTTAGTAGTATTTTTGCAGTATTCCTTGTACCAGTGCCTTTCAGCATTTATCTTTTCTTTGTAATTTACAGAAAAAAATCCAGAAAAATAGGAAGGATTTCTGTGGGATTAAGCATTTGTTCAGGTTCAGCCTTTCATTCTGCATTTCCCTTGTAGTTCAAGAAATGGAGCAAAGGTCTTGTCCACTTTAATTTGCTTTGCTTACTGTATGATTTTCTTAGCTAGCTTGCTGTACTACAAGCAATAAGGGCTTTAGTTATGGATATGAAGCTGCAATAATTTACAAACCTACAAAATCCCTCAGAGGCCAGTTGTACTCTATTCTCTCAAATTAATTCTTTCCAACTAATAGGCTCTGTGAAAAGAAACTCTGAAGCTGTAGAAGTTTCAGCAGCTGTTTTTGCTGCCCTGGTTTTAATGATAGGTATTATTCATAACCCTGTGACTTACTGTCCAGTCCTCCACAGACTGTGGTCCATGCACTCCTAATTTCTGTGTCCTGACATCTGTATCCTGGTGCCCATAACACTCTGCTCCCATGAAATGAACTTACATCAACTCAAGCGCTGTCAGAGAGATTTCACAGTATCAGAAGCAAGATTTGATCCAGTAGAAGTAATATGAGTTTGTTGAAATTCACTTTTTCTTTTACTTATGAATATAAACAAAGACCTATTTTGAGGCACTGTAACTGCTGTTACCACTAGGAACATAATCAATATTCAAAGTAATGGAAACAACTTGGGAATGTGGTTTCTTTGTGTTGTCTTTGGTATTTGATCCAAATATATTCACAACATCTGAACTCCAGCGAGAAAATAGATGTGTGTTTCTAGCTGCATGCAGACAGAAGCCTAAGAATTAATAGAAAATTATACAACCTCAAATGTAGTACCACTCAAAAACTCTTAGCTGTGACACAGGTTGCAGAAATATTTTCTTTAGGAGTCAATTGAAATCCCAAGACACTGAACTGTGGAAATAGCACTCCCTGCCCCTGAGTAATTAGTTCATAGAAATGAATTTCATTGTTTGGTTCCTACAAGAACTACGCGATAGTTTTGAGGCACACCCTGTTCTTTAGAACTGACAGCTCCTCTGCAAGCTTTGGCAGGATTTCAGGTAATTTTATGTCTCCCCATCACTTCCTGCATCACAATATTGAAATGTGGTCAAATGTTTTTTGGTTGTTTTTTTTTTTTTTCCTAGATCTCCAGTTCTTTCTCATGGTATTGGAGTCACTTTTATTAGAGTAAAGTTACGCTCCACTCCAGGAAATGATAGCTATTTTGCCCACAAGAAACTTTCAGATGACATGCTTATTTAAAACAATTTTGTTTATATTCCAGAATGCTTGATTCTCTTCAACAAATGAACGTAGTAAATGGAAACATAATTTTCTCCTCCTCTTTTTATGTCTTTTTATTCAAATTCTTGAAGGTTCTAGCAGATAGCTTCTTGTCATAGATGCTAAGTGAGCAAACTAGGAAGATTGGCCTCCCAGATATGCTATTTGTGAATAGAGAAGAATGCATGGAGGCTGTGATGGTAGGCCGGTGTCTTGGCCACAGCAATCATGAAATTACTTGGTTCAATGTGTTTAGTGTAAGGAGAAAAAAAAAAACGAGTAGAGCTGCCACCCTGATCTAACTTTAAGATATTCAAGAAACCATTTAGTAGACTATCCTGAGATTTGCTTTTGAGGGCTTACAAGTCCATGGGGGCAGGTCTGTCTCTAAGAAGCACAGGAGCAGGCAATCCCATTGCAGTGTATAGTGAAGCAAGAGGGGCAAAAGATCCCCTTGGCTGAACAGGGAACTCTTCATGGAGCTCAAGAGGAAAAGAACACTATATGACCTGTGAAAGTAAAGTCAAGCTTTTCAAGGAAGTCACAGAGCTGTGGTTCATATATGCAGGAGGGAGACACAAAGGGCTGAAGTTCAATTAGAGTTGAGTCTGGCCAGTGATCTCTTAGACAACAAGAAAGTCTTTTTTAAGTATGTTAATAATAAGAGGATGTCTAAAGAAAACATTGGACCAATACTTGTTGAAGATAGCTAGCTGACTTCTAGAGATGAAGAAAAGTGAAGGAATTTGATGTGCCTCAATCTTGACTCAATGTTTAATAATAGGTTTGGGCCTTACCAATATCCTGAGTCTGTGGATCACAAGTGCAGGAACTATGAATTTCCATTTGTGGACACTGAAGTTGTAAGGCACCAGCTGTATCAGCTGACTATTCTGAAGTCCATGAGGCTTGGTGGGATTTGTTCCAGGATACTGAGGGAACTACTGAATATTGTGGCAGTACTCCTCTTTATCATCTGTTAAAGTCTTGGAGGTTTCTGCTGATTGGAAATGAGCCAGTGGTATTCCAATTTACAAAAAAAGGTGTGAGGGAAGAGCCAAGGAACTTGTCATGGCTTAGGAATGGTACTCCCCGCTTCAGTGCTCCCATCAAGGCTCTCTAAATCACAGGCCGCTTTCTCACTCCTCCGCCTTCTCTCCTACTCCCAGCTGTGGTGGGGTAGAGTGGAGAATTAAGGCACAAGAGGTCAAGCTCATGGGTTAAGGTAAGAATAATTTTTTGAAAACAGCAATGAAATAAAAGAATAAGTAACAGCAACAAAATTAATAATGAAAATGTAGAAAAGAGAGAGTGATTCATGTGCCAAAATGTACAGTGTGGAGCCTACCACCTGACTGCACCCATGTCACCCTGAGCAGAAAAGAGCCCTTCCTTCAGAAAGTGATTCCTTTCACCCTGCCTCTGGCAATGAGCTGATATAGAATAACCTATGGGTCCTAGGCCCCGCTCCAGACTGCTGAAAAAATTAACTCTGTCCTGGCTGGAACCAAGATGGAACTAATTTGAGTTCCTAGAAAAATTATGTAAAAGATTATACTAGGTACTATTGAAAAGCATGTAATAAACAATGCAATCATCACAAGCAGTCAGCATGGTTTTACAAAAGGAAAATCCTGTTTAATTAATTTCCTATTCTTCTGTGATAAGGTCCATCTAGTGGAGGAAGGAAAGGCAGGGGATATAGTCTCCCTATATTTTAGTTAGGCTTTAGATACTGTTAAGGAAACTTTCCTGTCCTGACACTCAGGAGCCACCCTAGCAGTCACACCACCTGAGCTGAAACCCATTTCAGTGGGCAGCTCCAGAACTGCTAAGTGCCCTGCTATCTCCCTACACACACCACACTCACACCATCAGACAAGACTTCCTCACTGACTCAACATCATACATTTCCATGGTAGAATCTCAGACATCTTGGTCCTTAAAATAATTTAATCTCGGTGCAATAGCTAAGTAACAAAATCACAGCTCATGCCGGGTGCCTCCAAGGAGAGGCCTCAAACAAAAGAACGCCTGGACTTTTATATCATCATGAGTATCAGCTTGCAAGAGACTGGGGTCCTTAGCTGCTGTTGTGTCTCTGAGTGTTGGTCCCCTGGCTGCAGGTTTCTGTGCCCTTTGTTAAGGAAAGGTCAGTAATGTGGGGCCTCTCATCTGGAGTTCCTGTCACCCAGAGCTCAGCCTGCACCTCCACTGCAGCTGGACCCAGGGCTATCTGCACTGAATCTATTTCTCAACAGTAGTGTCCCTCACAACATCCTTCTGGGCAAGTTGTGGAGCTGTGGGATAAGCAGGGTCACAGTCTGGTGGGTGAAGAACGGCCTGACAGACTGCACTCAAAGGGTTGTAGTGAATGAGGCAACATCTGGTTGGTGACTGGTCACACCAGTGGTGTTCCTCAGGGCTCCATTTCAGGACCAGTTCTGTTCTGTGGATTTATCCACCATCTGCAGCAGGTGAATGCACCAGTAGCAGGTTTGCTGACAATACAGACANGGTGGGAGGGCTGGAAAATGTGTCCTGGAGACTAACAGAGGAATTTGGCCTGTCTAGCTTGGAGGAAAGGAGGCTGAGAAGTGACCTCACAACTCTCTGCAGCTTCCTGAGGAGGGGAAGGGCACAGGGAGGTGCTGAGCACCCTGGTATGCAGTGACAGGATGTGTGGGAATGATTCAAACTTCTGCTAGAGGAGGTTTAGACTGGATATTTTGAAGCATTTTTTTACTGAAAGGGTAGTCAGACTTTGGAATAGGCTTCTTAGTGATGTGGTCAATGCCCTTGCCTGTCAGTGTTTAAGAGGCACTTGGACAATACTCATAATGTAGTTTAACATCTGGGCTAAGGAGGCATTTACCTTTGTGATTCAGGAGTAACTCTACTAAAACCCAGTATTTTATCTTGGTCCTATTAATTTCTAAAGAAGAAATAGATCTAAAATACACAATGACTAGAGAAAGCACTTTAATAAACATGTAAGATATTTTATGACTATAAGATTTGTCCAAGCAGACTTAAGTTAGATACAGCACCTGGTGTAAGCAAGAAAAGCGCCACTTCAGCATCCAGGTGCAGTCTTGTAAATACTGTTTCTGCAATACCAATAGTCTGATCCTCTTTTATATCCCACTAGCAAGAAACAAATTTTCCAGAAGTCATGGGAAGCTTCAGAAAATATAACAGAGATTAGAGATGAGAGATTGCTAGTACACGTGGCATGCTGCTATTCTTTCCCAACATTAAAATTGTCTTGCCTTCAGTAATTCCCAATATCATAAGAGAAGTTGTCTACTATTCAAACCATATCAATCCTTTTTTCACAGTGGAATGTATGTTGTCTGAAAGTAGGGGCTGGTGTGTGGTAGTCTAATGGGTTCACACACAGTTACAAATTTGGTGCAAAGTTCAGGAATCACTCATTCAGTTAAAATACAGATTCTGATAAAATTTCTACTGAAATTTTACACATTATTCAAGAATATTTAATTCTGAGAAAAGATACTAGAGTTGCAGATCAAGGTGATTTTATTTTCTTGTCCACAGGTTGTGCCAATGGAAAAAAATTAAGCAGATCCTGTCCCTAGGTCTGATTCAGCTCATACTTGGTGACAGTTATATGCATGTGGTGATGCGATGCTCTTCAAAAACATCTGACTTCTTGATTTTGGAAAATTAATATAAGCAGTGAACTTACATTTAAGTATTCCTGACAGCCTGTATAAATGTTTCTAGGATTATATAGGCAGCAGTTTGCTGACACAAATAAAGACATCTATTTGATGCATCTCCAGATTAATTAAAGCTGCCTGGTAAGACCTTTTATGTGGAATTCATCTTTCAGATTGAGACACCTAGATTTAAGTAGTTATATATAGGTGTCTGCATGTACACTGTACTCAGACTTGTATCACAGACACTGGGGCTCTAGTGCATACCCTAGAGCTGACCCCACCAATTCAAGCTACAGTAAAGCTAATATACCTTCAAATACCTTTGTAATAGATTCCTCAGTTCCTTTTCAGTATCAGTTCACATTCCTAACATTTTCCTAAGGCTATTTGCAGGCCATGAACCTGGATACAGTGTGCACACTATGGAAATAAAGGAAATGATATGGAGATTTTGATTTATTAATGATTAACTGTTCTCTTTCAGGTTTCTTTTCTCATTTTGTGCTCTTTCAAACAAGTTTTTGAGAATATTTTAACTAATGCAAATTTTAAACAAGTGGATAAATAATGAAAGCCATAAGCATTTTGGAGTACATTTTGTTTTTCATGGATATTATCCATAATATTTTATCAGAGGTTGCATTTGCTCTTACGTAATGGAAAAGCTTTGCAGTACCATTGAAAATTATTAGGAGCAGCAGGTTACTAAACAGCTAGAGCTTTCACAGAAACAGCTATGGTATCCCTTCTTACTTGATTTAATACAAAGTGAAATATGCTTGACTGGAACATATATGCTTTGACTATTGTGCTTGAACCACATCGCAAAGGCAGAATTGAAACCATACGTTAATGGTATGTGAATATTGATGACAGGAAGGATGTTCTCATAAACAGAGATTGGAATCCGTATATCCCTCCTTCTGCTTGTTTTCATGTGCTGGCTTAGTAGATGATCCTACAACTTTGTATCAGTTCATGGTAATGAGCCCAATTGTACAATGGACCACAAGAAAGGTAAATGCTTGAGGACATCAGCAGAAGCAGCAGCAGGGGTTGCAAAATATTAGCACAAATGTGAATTTTTACAAAGTCCTGTGTGTGAACGCAACTCTCTGTTGTCAAGGTAAAAATTTTTTTAGTGCCAATAGACACATTTTTCTGTTGTGATATTTAATTGCTGACAAGCACACAAGAAAGCATTCAGTGTCAAGCAGTTAATTTGTCTTCATATTAGTGGTGTAATAGCTGTATAATATACATTCGATTACTTCAAGACAAGTTTTATCTGGATTAAGAAAATGGCTCTGTGAGATGACCTCTGAGAAAATAGTTCTCATCTTGGCAAAGCAAATAGACATTTTTACAAAATGTAGGTATTTCATGCATATATGCATAAATGAAATTAGCATCTATTTTGCTGGAACTCTGTTAATACAAGCAATGAGATAATTTTGCATTTAACTTCTATTAATTAAAAAACTCAAGAGGCCTAATTGTAAAACCATTAAACATTATATAAGAATTTTCACCATTTTAGAAAACTTGCAGTCATTTAACTTTTCATCTCTGTGGCCCATAACACTCAATTGGCTTTCTTGTAAAATTAAAATTGCCTAAGTGTCTTGTAGAAGACTCTTTTCTGGAGCTTTAGCATAACATAATATCTTGAAATGTCACTTTTCTGCTGAATGACAGGAAATCCATGAAATTTTCCAACGATAGTTAGAGAAATCTTATCTTCAATTTGTTGGTGATTGAGTCCTGGTCATGGAGATGGGGCAGTGGAAGGAGCTTGTGTGCATCTCTTTGCTTATAGCATCACTTTGCTTATAGAACCTGTTAATGTGAATCTCTTACAAGTGAATGATGGGATTGGGGTGGGGGACTGTAGAGAGAAGACTGTGAATCTTAGATTCTGCTGTTCCATCTCAGTAGACATGTTTGACCTTCACAGCTCATGTATTCTATTTATTAATTTGTTGTGAATGGGATGTCATTAAAAAAAACCCCCATAGAATAGAAGCACTTATCCAAAAAGATGGTAATTAGATATTAGTTAATCAGAGAGAACAATTTTAAATATGTAAAGGGTGTGCGTACTCATAAATTTTTTCTGACTAGTGTATAAGCAGTGCACCTTTCAGTATAGAATAACAAAATTCACCAGTTGGATGTATTTATTTATTTCTGCTTTTGTTTTAATGCAAATCTATTCTGCTTTTTTCCAGCCAATTCTATGCTCTCTCCAGGCAATTCTTAATACTGCTAATTTTGGTTTTGTATGTCAATACCCAGATACAATCAGTGAGAATACTTAAGGGGAAAAAATAAAGAAAGATGAAGTCTTCTCTGTTTAATCTTCGTAGAAGAGGTTGTCACACTAGTCAGATATGGCAGGATGAGGGTAGGTAAGTCTTTAGAGGGAAGAGAAAGAATAGTTTTGTCAAGAAATGCAGTAAGTAAAGGGAAACATCATTTACAATGATACACAGATTTGGCTAGAACTTTTCCAGATTCCTCCTTTGTATCATGCCCATTTTTCCTGTCACTTATATCCTGCCTTCATTCAGTAAAGTGAAGAAATTACTAAAGGTAGGATTTTTATTGTGTTCTGTAAAAATTAGCAAGAGTAAGCAGTTATGTCAACGCAAGGTCTCAATCTTGCCCAGTTAGCTGGAAAAATTTCTGAAAAATCAGAAATAGCTGTTTAATTAAGCAAAGAAAAGTGATTATATGCGCATCTTTCCTTATGCGTACAAACACAACTGCTCAGTCCTACCACATTAAATGAAAAGAGTGCAAGCATTTCCTTCACTGAAAATAGCTGAAATTCCTCCCTGGGTACTTAGAAGGGCTCAGAGGATGTGTTGTCTGTTCTATTCCACCTCTATTCCCCTTCCCCCTCCAAAAAAACCCAGAGAAACAAACAAACAAATAAACAAACAAACAAACCAAAAGAAAAAAAAATCTCAGATTCTGTAAAACTCATTCAATTCAGGAGCAGCAAGACAGCTGGCAAACAGAAAGTTGATGGAGTTACCTTGTATGGGAGAACCTAAATCTCAGTTTGCAGAATTGTAGATACTCTTCTAATGTCTTCAGTTCATCCTTGAAGCACAAACAAGATTTTGGCCGATTTGTAAACATGAATGCAGAAGATCCAGCTGTGGGAGGAAATGACTAATAAGGAATGCATGACAACTTGACTTACTGTTGACTTCTTGGGTGACCAGTTCAAATAGCCAGAGGATGTGTTAACTAAACCAACAACCAGATTCCAGTGGGTGGAGGTTATGACAACATTTGTCTTTCCAATCCCATGCCAGCTGACACAGACAAAGGGTAGATTCCTGCTGTTTTTGTAGACTCTCTGACACATGGAACAGTCTTGAATTTTGCAAAGCTCATTTTATCTTTTGATACAGAAGAAGAGCAAGGGACAGGAAGTAACCTGAACAACCAAACAGTGAATAGCTCTAAACCCATGCAGATTTTACCTATTTCATTTTGATTTAGAATAGCTTGTACACTTTGGCAGTTGCCTAGCAATTTAGAAAGACAAAACTTTATTCATACCAAGTCACTTAGTCAAGATATTCTACACAAAATGATGCAAATCATTTAAAAAAGTATTGTGATCCTTCTCTGAGCTTTTCAATAGGACCAGATCTTTCTTACTGGAGTACCTAAGTAAGGTGACCTAATTTGGCAGGCTCAGAGAGGATTCAAGCTCTTAAGAGTCTCTGCTGTTCTCAAGATCATATTGGTTATGAATTTTTTACAACATTTTTTTAGGGCAGTAGTCCTAGGAATGACTTTAGAGACACTTATTTTAGTCACTTCTGTTTTAGAAGAGTGATAAAGAAAAAATTATCTGTCATTGTGACATACCAGTGTACTATTGATAATCACTGTTTCAGCCCATTGCAAAAAAATTACCTTTGCATGCTTCCACTGTAATGACAAGCAAGGTACATGGCTATCCATTTTGTAAGAATTGAATATTCCATGTGAATGAATTTTCTCCTCAAAAGTTTATATTAAATTTGGAGATATTGTGGTGGTTTGTTTTTTTTTTTTTTTT
>VXBB01003370.1:299031-311343 GCA_013399915.1 Illadopsis cleaveri | reverse complement strand
TTTTTTTTTTGTGGCAAACTATTGCCACAATAGGCTGGTGTAGTCTTGATCCACAACAGGGCAGGAAAGTTCTTCTCAGCTGGTAAGATTGGGGCTTCACTGGGGTGGCTGTGAGGTCCTTGCATCTGCCAGCATAACCAGTGCTGTGCAGGAGACTCTGTAAAGGGGAGTAGGGGAGGAGGCAAGCAGTCCAGATTTAATCTGATTGCAGTAAGGACTGAGGGTAAGATCAAAAGGAAGGAAATGTTTGTGGATTTTTTGGTTTTTATTTCGTTTTTTTGTGTGTGGGTTTTTGTTGGGTTTTTTTGGTTTTTTTTTGTTTTTTTTTCATGTAAGGAAAGAAACTTTGAATAGTAAGAATAACAATTGGCAGTAATTAAGCTTCCTGAAATGAAGCAGCAGTAAGGTAGAAGGAGAATGAGGATAGAAGTGAGAGGTTTTGTAGGGGTTATTATTGTCAGTCAGTTAGTTCTGCTGGATCCCTAATGGAAGGAGAACCTTCAAATAGGAGTGGCCTAATAAAAAATGGAAAAGGTACGAAAAGAAAAGAAGAATATGATAAACAGAATATGACAAAAGAAAAATATGACAAACAACTAAACTGAACATTCTGTTCTCAAAGTGCTGAACAAAACTGTCTTAAAATATGAGAGGAGTATTAAATAAAATTGCCCAAAAGTGAACTACTCTTTTCTATTCAGATCACAGGAGTTCTACAAGCAATGATGGCATTTTGATATATTTGCCCTCTTGCACACTCAAAGTGCAGAAGTTCTAGGCATGAACACAACAATGCAAACCAGAATAGAACTGCTTTAAAACTGAGTTATTGCCTGCTCAGTAATAAGACATTTGATACCTTTCAGGGAGTTATAATGTGGTTGTAAAAATGTTTTCCCAGCCTGACACTTAGGTATTCAATCCAGCAGCACATTTGTTTTCATAATATTTGAAAAACCTGTTTGGTTCTTTTTCAAGTTACAGTAGTGCAAATGAATAAATAGAAATAAAACTAAAAATAAAGAAAAAGGAAGTTACTGCTTTCAGATGTTCTTCCATACTTCTCTTAACTCAAGCATTGCATTGTTTTTTTAAATGTAATTTTGGAAGCCCTTCCAATCTCCTCTGTAGTGGTTGTGGACTGGTACTTCTGGCTACTCAGAGAAACAAACATTTTAAAATAACCAAGTGCATAATTTTGGAAAAACTGCTGCTGCACATGTTTAGCCACAACACACTCAATGAGAAATGTCAGACAGTTTTAAAACTGGAACATGTGGAGGTTGCACTGAGACATACAATAATATTCCACAACAGGGGTGCACATCAGCAGATTGCTGGTATACTTCTTGGATATGATGTTAGTCTGGAGACCAATGTCTGAGAGACTTCAGTGTCTTCAGAAGTGAGTTAATAGCCTTCATGAGTTAACTCCAGCTGGCAACTAAGCCCTACACAGCCACTCACTCTCCCCCACAGGGGAATACGGGGGAGCACTGGAAGAGTAAAAGTGAGAAAAATTGTGGGTTGAGACAGAGACANTATGTTATGGAGTATCCCCGTGGTCAGCTGGGGGCAGCTGCCCTGGATGCATCCCCTCCCGGCTTCTTGTGCACCTCCAGCCTCCTCACTGGTGGTGTGGGGTGAGAAGCAAAAAAGACCCTCTGTGACTAAAACATGCCTGTATAGCCAGCACTGCTCTCAGCACAAATACAAAACACAGCCCTGTACTGCCTACTTTGAAGAAAATTATTCTAGATCAAATCAGCACATTAGAACGTTCCCATACATCATTATTAATTTATCTGACATGAGGCTTGCAATTTAACATATTTCACTGTACTCTTTGGAGTTTCACATATTGTATCTTTTCACCTTGAACAATAAAGATCAGGAAAAGAATAATTGAAAATATACATAATATTTAACTACCTGTTAATGCTCACTCCTATTATGGGCTTGATGTTGCATGTCACTAGATGATAGAGATTTAAAATTCCATACCTGAAAAATCTTGTAAGGGGTTTCAAATGTTTCAGTTGATTTAATTAATTGAAAATATGTGGTTTTTTCAGATGCTGTATGGCTTTTCATGGGCGGAATAGAACTCCTCTCTGGGTCACCAGTTCTTGATACACTACATAAGAAGGAGTAGGAGCAAGATTTTAGTTTTCAGAATAGACATCTGCTTAGAAATTACTTTCACAGGGATAGCCATAGCTTAATCATATCAAAGATATTTGTAATCTCCCTTATCCATTCTGTTTATGCTCAGTCAAAAAAACCCATAAATTTTGTGGATGTGTATATTACGTGTCACTTGATTTTAGTGCCTTTTCTTTTCTTTTTTTTTTTTCTCCCCATGACTACAAAGTGCCACATGTCCAAAGAATTCCTGTAATTTGGTATATCTGAAAGTATGTATTTCATTCCATTGACAAATAAGGGTGAGATTTTTCTCACCTGTTATCTTAGTCAGAGTGACTACCCCAGATGATCAATGGTAGCAAATTGTTACCTTTAGAGATTGACTTATACCATCCTAAAATGTCACTTTATACACTGAATAAAGAAAAGTTCCTGTTGCTATTTAGATGGCTGGATATAAATCAGATAAACATATATTTATAACACTTCCTGTAACATCTGAACCAGCAGATTTTAAAATGTACTTCTGGAAGGAGTTTCACACCTAGCACATTTTTTGTTTAAGTAAAATATATAGAAAACAAAGATATATCATCTCTGAAAAGGCAGTGGAAACTGTAAGTGTATCTACTTAATGAGATAGAATGATGTTAAAGGATGAAAGTCAAGTTTAATTATTTACATCTTTGTGGTTTGACAGACTGTCCATTGTAATTAAAGTGAAATAAACCCACAGGATTACAGTATCATTTCTACAAAGAATGATAACATTCTTCCAGATGTCATGATCAATTCCTAGTCAGTCTAATATCAATTTATATGGTAAAGATCAACATTTGCATCCTGATTTTCCAGTGATGTGAAATTACACTACATTTTTGCATTGCAACAATACTGAAAAACTGAAAAGTGTCTGAAGAAATGTGTGTTTGTGTTCTCAAATTGTAATTAATTTTTAAGAAAGTATAAACAAAATTAGGAATTTATTTTGATGTGTCATAATCTAGTAAATTAATAAATGGAAAACAAGGATTCATCTTCTGGGCTGTCATCCTAACTGCAAGTTCTTTGTAAAATACTTGTATCTGTGTGTACTCTTTTCTGTATGAGGAATACTGGGAATGCCCACTGACATAATTATTTTCTTTTTTTTTTTCTATTTATATGAGGGAGACTGAAAATATGCAAAGGTGAATTTTATTTTAGCCATACAGATCTCTGAGTACAGGTACACACAGAGGTTTGGAGCAGGCTGATACAGGGCAGAATTCCTTTCTTTTCTTCCAATTTTTTTAGTGCAAACTTGTCAGACAGGATTTCTCAGTATTTTTTCTGGATGACAAATCTAAATGTTATAAAAGTTGTTTGGTTTATGTGACTTTAAATCTGTGTTGTGTTCATTTTCTGTGAATTACATTTTGAACTTCGAAAACACCTTCAGGTATTCAGAGACAACAGCCTTTTTTCCTTGAGTAAGATTTGGAGGGAAAACGCATACCAGTTTCTCACATTGCAATGTCTTTTTTGTTTAGCTCATTTTGTGACTTTCATTGTGCAGGAGAGCTCAACGCACATTCAGGTTCTACCTTGGAGTTAACACAGACATGCTGAAACAGATCCTAAACAGGTGTAAGGTCTAGTCAAAGGCTTCTCTGTGGTTCCCTTTAGAACTGAGACCAAATGTAAATGTTTTTAAAAACTCTGAAAACAACAATAATCCCAGAATTTTTTATTCTGCTAGTCAGAATGGATTCAACAGGAGGATTTAAGAGAAGTGTAGATGCTTGAACAGGGCCTTGTGTCATGCACACTCCACATGTGCTTACAAATTGCCAACAGCAATTTTGTGGCTATGTGCAGTCCTGATAGTAATAAGAAAATTGAAAGAAGAATGGCAGAAATGGCTGTTTTTCTGAAGATTTTGCAATAAGACAATTGTCAGTATTTTAAAATCAAGCTGGCAAAACTAGAATGTTGTCAATAAAGTCAAAACATGCGTGACTTAAAAGTTAACAGTATTGAATCCAATAATAACTCAATAGCACTCCTGCCAGAGTAGCAACAACTTTTTTTTTTAAATGGAGCAAAGTTATGCTGTGTGTTGCAGTAAGTGAAAGTAAAGGCAGTATTTCTTAAGATACTTTCACAGTATTAAAAGTACTGCATTGTCGAGTTCTGTGGAATTCACATGGAATTAACATATTACAGATTTACTTTCCTAAAAAAGTGCAATCAAAAAACTAAGTAAATGTCAGTCTACCCTCTCTGAAAAAGTAAGTAAATACCTGTGGAAAACTTTTTGTAGATGGTAGGCATTTTTAATAAATTAAAATAAGGAATTTCACAGCTATCCCTTTTTACTTTTTACGCCTTAATNGCTATCCCTTTTTACTATTTACGCCTTAATCTGAAAATTTCTTATCAAATATTTTCAGAATCTCCTTCAGATTGCCTTGAATCAGATCCTGAACTAGTATTTTTCTGACAGGAGGGATTGCACAGTGTATGTAGTGGTAACATTTTTCAGATGGTGTTTATTGTCCTGAGTATTTTTCTTTATGTTAATATATAAAATTATTTTTGCACAAGCTACTAAATCAGACGATTGCTATCAGGTGGTAAGCTTTGCTGTTGTTTCATCAAGTTAGGGATATGACTGTGTTAAGCCAGTTTAATTTCTTATTAGAACATTTATCAAGACATAAATGAGATATTGTTTCTGCATATAAGTTTGGTCAATATCGCCTAGATGGGAATAAATCATTGGAATCTGAGTGTATCACTAAGCAGAAAATACGAAGGTTTGACCATCAGATAATTTCATCTTTTTTTTTACTGTAAACATCTCAACTCAACATTTCCAGCAATTTCACGTTAGGATGTAGTCTTAATAGACCACAAACTAAAATGTCTTCCTGGTGATATGTCTGTAGACAGCCTTTTGTTTTACAGGGTTCTTTCCATCACTGATACTATTTCCAGATCTAGGCATTGTGCAATGGAGCAGAAAATCCTCTGCCCTCTCTACCTCCCAGACCCAGAGCCAACATGGTAAAAAATATGGGTATTAATGTCTGGAATATTTTCTCAGATGTCTCAAATGAAACCACTTTTTATAGAAATTAATTGGAAATTATTTAAGAGTAAACAAAGAACACAAGTCAGATAGTATAATTGTATTAGCAAAATTAGAACATAGTGAAACTGCATTCGAATATGCAAAGACTGTATGTCTGTAAAACATTCCTAAACCCAACTACAGTAAATAAGTGCTTTGTGTCTTTGTGTTCTTTGTGACACGTTTTAAGAATCCAGGGGTAACATAATTAAGTGCCACTTGCCAATATTTTCCAGCACTGTGTAAAGTTAACTGCACATATAAAACATATTGTCTCCTGCTGCCGATTTTTTATTGTCCTGTGTCTGTATTAAATGCTGGACTGGTATGCTTAAGGATATAATTCTGTGCAGGAAACCACAATAAGGTCTGGGAGTAATTGCAACACAAGATCAAGATTAAAAGAAAGATTATTTCAAAAATCACTTGACATTTTTATCTAAAAGGTTTCTCTAAATACAGTAATTCTGATGATCAGTTAATGGATAAAGGTAAATGTAAGTGAGAGCAACTGATAGTTAATGTTGCCACATACCTAAACAGTTATATAAGGCTTGATCAAGCCATGACATTACCTTGTCATCTGGCTCAACACTCAGTTTGAAAACCATTTTGTTAGAATGTTTTACAATTATTCTAGCCATGAACGTTTTGGCTTTAAGACTAGGAGTTTGGCTCAGTTTTGCACTGATGGAAAAGTTGTTCTTGAGAACAACTGCCAGCCCTGGAGATCTATACAAGACACGTGGTCTGCCTTCCATTAGAGTTTGTTCCAATGAAGATTTTCTTTCTGATGTATGAGGTCAGGAGAAAAAAATGGTTAAATAAAAGGGGCCTCTTCCTCTTTGTTTTATTCAGCAGGCCCCTTGCCCCTGATACAAAGTGAAAGGTTACCCTAGACTACCCTGACTCTTGCCATTTTGCACTAAATTCCCTTTGAAATACTTTTTTATTTTAATTTAAGAGGGAGAAGAATTGATTTATGGTTCAAATGTTTCAGCGGCAATTCAAACTGAGTCCAAAGCAACAGAACAAGCAACACTGTAATCCATACAGCATGTGCCATCTGTAGAGGATGTAATTGCAAGAGTGTTATAAGCTGTTCTCTGTTGGCCAAACATGTGGAACATTCTCTAGCTGTTCTATTCTGCTGAAATTGTTTAATGCCGTGGTATTTTGATTTGGGGTGAACATCCAGGAACAATGTTCTGATTCTAAGCATTGAACAACAGCATCAAACAGAGCATTTAAAGAGGGGCTTGTAAAACACAAGAGCTTATAAACCCCGTGCAGACCTCCCTGGTGTCAGAATGGAGGAGCTTCACTTTAGAGCTTCAGTATGAGACTCATGAAATATGCTTAACTGCCCTTAGACAGATTAATCTCATCTTGATCTGGGATCTTTATTCACATCAGTGGGTCCAGTTTGACCAAAGAAATAACAAACTAGCAACTACTTTCTTTCTGTAGAAGGCAAGGAGTAGAAAATATCAGTTATTGCTCTTTGATGTTAAAATTGATTGCTTAAAACAATGTGTAAACTTAGAGAAGTCATAATTTTTAATAATAACACCTTATTGTTATTTGTTGCCTCAATAATGTGTGCTGTCTTGCACCACACAATGACTGAGAGTTGTTTTCCTTATATATCACTCAGAAGTATGTTCTCAGAACTCTGTCAAGCACGAAATTTTCAGGGATTCATCCACCCCTGTGGGAGAAATTTCCGCTCTGTGTCACATCACAATTGCCATATATATTTTGTTGATTTGTTTTTGCTGAGGTAAGATTAGGTGTCCAAATCCTCAGCTCCTGTGAGCACATCACACACAAGAAAAGCATTTTTAGGAGGCAGCTTGAAGCTTAGATGGTGGATCACAGTTAGAGGTGCAATGCATTGAGTATTGGAAATCCTGACCAAAAAGAAAGAAGTGCCAATGGAATTTTAGCAGTAACCAAATAAAGGTTCTCAGAGGTGTGGAAGTGCATGGTGTGTGACCTTAAAGAAAAGAAGGCTGAGTAATACATTTCTTATATACTAACTACATGGTGTTTCTGAAAAGCAGGTAAATAAAATTACAAATTTTGATGCAGTCATCATATCTCCTAAAGACACGGTTTTGAATCTTTTTCATAGGAATTTTTGTTCATATTTTTCTCTACATGTCTTGCAAGGTCCTATACAGCCACTCTGGCAGCTGAGATTTGAGGTCAGAATTTCAGTCTTGTGTCTTACCCACAAGATTACCTTTATGCTTACACACTAGAGACATCCTTTGAAAAGTTTGGTCTGCATTTAAGATTGCAAACAGATTTCCTGTCTTCTACAGTAAACATTTCAGAGGGATAGCTTTTGGTTCGAGGTGACAGGAGGATCTAGCACTCAACATTTGCCCTTCAGAAGTGGAGCATAAGGCTGCAATAATGCATTTAATATGGGCTTTCCCCATTCTATCTAGCTTCAGCTAGAAACAGAGTTTCATTCTGTAAAGGCCAAATAAAATAAGACTTCTATATTTTTTTAAGCTGCTTTCATCATTTGAGGTTCCTCAATATTTCAGTACTCATACCACTCAAAGACAATGCTGAAACAGAGTTTGAAAAACAAGCTCTGTTGAGGGTCTAAGTTCAGAACAGGTAGTTTTGTAATTAAAGACATAGATTTAAATCACATCAGGGCACCAGTCGTGACATCTTAGTTTCAGCATCAAGCAGGTTTCAGTTTCACAGGTTTCACTGTTTATATTCAGCAGCTTGCTCTCAGCATGTACCATAACATCAGAGCCTCTGCAGATTTTTGGTTTAAAGATAAGCTAATCTTCATACTGCTCATTTATCACCTAAACACAACCCAATGTGTTTAAAGATCTTTCTCACTTCCATTCCCTTCTGACCAGTATGATGAGTATTTTTACCTTTTGCTTCACTGGAACAGTCACACAGAGAACATCCCAGAGTGCATGTAGCAGAAGTGTTAGCAGGTGTATCTACAATGTTTTCTAAAACATGTCTTGCAAAATTGAAGGGTGCCTTCTTTTTAGCTATAAATTTTGCAAATAGTGACAGACCTTGCAGCTGAAGACTTGCTGCTTTCTTTCAATTGGTTAATGGAGTCCCCTCAGGTTTTTTTTTTAGAGTAAAAAAGAATTGTCTATCATTAAACAAAGCAACTGAAAGAAGAAAATTAAGAATTCTTTTTGGACACGGTTTGATTCTGCATATGTGGAATTAACACTGCAAGGTGTAGGTGTAGAAGTGCATGGTATGTGACATTAAAAAAAAGAAAGCCAAGTAAATCATTATTTATAAAACCTACCTAATAAATGCATAATGACAGTTTAAAAAATGACAGGTAATTAAAACAATTTCATCTTGCAAGTAGTTAAAAACTTGATTAAAGAATATGAGTTCTCTCAAAATTAAGGGGAAGAATTGAAGTGGACTGGTATTCTTGATGGTCTGAACATCAATGTGATGGGGATGTAGTCAGGGACAGATTTCTAGGCTCTGTTCCTTGGATTCAGGACATTCTCTACATTAAAAGCAGCTTGATGTAAACATTACAATTACTTTATATGTCTGACGTTGGACATATCATCACAAGGAAAATAAAACAATGAAATTTAAACTACTTGTCAACCTTCACATCCCTTTTTCAAAGCATATTGGTTCTAGTGTTGTTCAGAGTAAGCTGCTATATCATTTAACAATAGCATGTTTTTAATGATGACTATTGGTTAAACAATATTATTTTTCACTTCCAAAAATTTGGTTTTTTGTTTGCTAAGTCCAATGAAAGTTAATTTGCAATTTGAAAAATAATTAGCAGAAAACTTCTGGGTGCCAAGTGATTATGAAAAATTATTTTCATTTTTCTCCTTTGTTGAGTTCAAGATAAGTATCCTAATATGTGACGCTGATTTTCCTTAAAATATTCCAGACTCATATAATCATTTAGCTTGGAAAGTACCTTTTAGGTCATCTNAGAGAGGAAATTGTTAGTTCATACAAATTTTGGCTCTGAATCTGGATTAAAATTTATCTGTACTGGTTAGATGCTTTCCATAGAGTCTTCTGATCCACGATCAAGCAAGTTAAGGACTTATGGCTGTCAGTGAAACTGAGTGAGGTCACTGATGGTGGAAAATTATAAATTATCTTACCTATTGTTCACTGACTGCATGCATAAGAAATGTCCAAGGACTGAGTTGGAAAATGCAGGAAAGAAGTTGGGGGCACATATGCAACTAAATGTAATTTATAAAAGAGGCAAGTGCCATTTCAGGAAGATATTAAAAGCATGTCTCTCATTAGAGTTGTGTTTATTTCATGCTACCGTGAGCACTTTTAGGAGAGGGATCACTTTTGCTGAAAGACACAGAAATTGGAGATAACTTGTCATAAATAATACAGATGATAAGCAGTTTAGAAAACATGNTGGTATTCTTGATGGTCTGAACATCAATGTGATGGGGATGTAGTCAGGGACAGATTTCTAGGCTCTGTTCCTTGGATTCAGGACATTCTCTACATTAAAAGCAGCTTGATGTAAACATTACAATTACTTTATATGTCTGACGTTGGACATATCATCACAAGGAAAATAAAACAATGAAATTTAAACTACTTGTCAACCTTCACATCCCTTTTTCAAAGCATATTGGTTCTAGTGTTGTTCAGAGTAAGCTGCTATATCATTTAACAATAGCATGTTTTTAATGATGACTATTGGTTAAACAATATTATTTTTCACTTCCAAAAATTTGGTTTTTTGTTTGCTAAGTCCAATGAAAGTTAATTTGCAATTTGAAAAATAATTAGCAGAAAACTTCTGGGTGCCAAGTGATTATGAAAAATTATTTTCATTTTTCTCCTTTGTTGAGTTCAAGATAAGTATCCTAATATGTGACGCTGATTTTCCTTAAAATATTCCAGACTCATATAATCATTTAGCTTGGAAAGTACCTTTTAGGTCATCTAGTCCAACCATAAACCCAACACTGCCATATGTATCACCGAACTATGTCTTAGTGCCACAAACACACATCTTTCAACCTTGTGCAAGGTGGTGATTCAACCAGTTCCCTGCACATCCTGTTCAAGCCTTGAAAACCCTTTCAGTGAAGAAATTGTCACCATTATCCAACTGAATAGGGAGCATTTCAGGGGTGTACTCCATCACTCCTGTCCTAAGGCAGAGAAACTAAAACCTTAAAGGCTTTCTAAAGCTGAACTCAGTTAACTATCTGCTCATAACTATAAACAATATTCCTGGGTTTTTTTATTATATAATATTAGAAGTAATATTCAGAAAATGGCCTGTTACAACAGAAAGGCTAATTGCTTATTTAGAGATATTTAAAACAGTATCTGAGATTTGTAAAATAACTCTAGATTATTATAGATGCAGTTAGCTGTCTGTTAGACACTGAGGCTTGGCAAGTGTTAGAGTAACATAAACATGTTANAAAGAAGTTGGGGGCACATATGCAACTAAATGTAATTTATAAAAGAGGCAAGTGCCATTTCAGGAAGATATTAAAAGCATGTCTCTCATTAGAGTTGTGTTTATTTCATGCTACCGTGAGCACTTTTAGGAGAGGGATCACTTTTGCTGAAAGACACAGAAATTGGAGATAACTTGTCATAAATAATACAGATGATAAGCAGTTTAGAAAACATGACTTCCAAAGCAGGTATGAAAGAATTTCATTTGTTTAGTCTGGTAATGAGAAAAATGAAGACAAGCTATGATAACAGGCTTCAAATGCATAAAAGGTTATTGCGAAGGAGACGGTGATCAAGTGTTTTCATCTCTGTAACAGACAGAATGTGAACTACTTAGATTAATTGGTAGCAAGAACCATTTATATTGGATTTTAAGAAGAACTTTCACATCAAAAGACCAGTTCAACACACAAGCAAGCTACTTGAAAAAGCAGCAGAATTTCCGCAAGAAGACATGTTAAACTGTTGGATGAACTTCTGTCAGACATTAGGTATGGATTATACCTTGGACAAAATTTCGGGAATAGAAAATTATTGGGTTTATATCTTCAACTCACTGATAAAATAATAGTAGCAGTAATAAGTACAAGGCAAATAAGAGATTAACTGTAATTTTCCAAACAGTTTCAGTAATTAATTGCCTGGTTTTTTTACTGGATATTGCCAAATTTTGTGTGTGACTCATTAGTAAGTGATTCATAAGCAAAAAAACTAGCATGAATTTTCTTTTTTGCTGTGTTCCTCCAGAAAAATATTGTCTTAATGATTAGATGAATAATTTTCAAATCATTTGCAGATTCACTAGTAATGAGGATGTGAACTTATATTTAGCAAACTAGGCATATTGAGATGCTAGGTTTGTTTTTCTTAATCCTTTGAATTCTTTGGGGGCTATCTACAAAGAATATATTCAAAATTATTGAATTAAATCATATCCCTAATACAAGGCATAAAAAATTGGAATTATCATCTGAAAGATATGTAGGAAAACTCCACAGTACATAAACTAGCCAGTATTATATAATCTTTACAACAAGATTTGTGAGCCAGAGAATGAAAGCATTGTAATAGCTAATAGGCCTCAAAGGAAATTTAGACTTTATGAAGAAAATTAGATTTTCTTTAATAAGATAAGAAGTTTGACAGATAAAATTAATGTGTAGATATACTATATTTTATAAGCTTTCCATTAGTCATTGTATCTTATTGCAGTTTAAAAAGCCATCAAAATTATGAAGTAGCTGTAGAACACATTGACAAAAAGTAGTAATCAGAGAAAAAATCAACTGAACATACAGGACTTCCATATTAGACTTGATGCTATTCAGGATTTTAATCACTGGGCTGGATATAAATATCAATTTCTTACAAATCTGTACAAACTAATGTAATGAAAAGCATTCTGTGGCAAAAGGTGAACTAATTTCCCACTCTGACTGTAGGTAGGGGTAAAAAAACCAGAACTTTTCATTTGCATCTTTGTGGTAGGATACTGTAGACATTGGAGATGCTGTAGCAAGGAAAAAAAAAAAAAAAAA
>VXBB01003370.1:273793-285667 GCA_013399915.1 Illadopsis cleaveri | reverse complement strand
AAAAAAAAAAAAAGTTCACACTGGCAATAAATTCCATCCCCTTTGATCCAGCTTCATTTTGATTATAAGATACGACAACGAACTAAATAAAGGTATTTCATGTGCCAGCAATAAGTACAAAACCTTCAAAGGCTTCCCCTGCTCTCATTTCAAACCTGCAGATGTCTGTGCTACTTCTCCACATCTACTTTTTAAGAGAATTACCAAATATTCTTGACACAACAGCCTTTGGTTCAACTGCGTCAAAAAAATAGTTTGTTCATCTACGACATGACTACCATAGGAAGAAAGTGAGCTGAAGTGTTTTTCCTTCTTGTTTTCTGTCCTCTCTTCGTGGTTCCTCTCCCATTCAGAGCCACAAACATTTGTCTTCCATTGTGCTTCCAATTTAAGGACGCATATGTGTTATATCCATTTTCTTCTATTCTTTCCTTCAATTTGCAATCGCTATTAAACTCCTTCTGTTGAAAGAAGAAAAAAACCCACAAATTCAGAACAAACATAATATTTCAGCATACTGAAGGCAAATACTTTTCAAAAATGTTTCAAAAGATTGTAGTCTTTTATATGTGACACTCTTTTAGGATTCTACAGTGTATTTAAATAAAAGTTTCCCTGTCTCCACAGCATATAAAGCAGCATCAATTAGACTGTAAAAAGTGAAATTAACAAAAGATATACTTGATTACTCAAAGCATAGATATAGCAGTTAAATGACATAATTCAGTAAGAACTGAAAATCAACCTCTCTGTGTTGGAATACGGTAAGAATATTAAATCAAATTCTCAGTCATAAACTCAAAAGTATGAGGAAGCAACCTTGGAATCATTAATCACATTTCAGTTCTAACAAATATAACTCTTGAATATCTTGAATTATTGATACCATACATTAAGCAAGCATTGATGGAATAAGAGTATTTCTTATTTAAAGTAAGAATCTTTAGACCACACTAGTAATGAAAAAGGGTTTTTTTTGGATAGGTGCAAAACACTGTTATGCTGCTATCAGAATTGATATGAGGCCTATTCACTTGGCTGACCTGAGAAAAGGCTTAGCCTGAAAAGGAATCATGTATCAATGATCATGTATCATGGGATATTCCATATTTTATAAGTAAACAAGGTTGGAAAAAATTGTATGTATGGGACCAGGGATTAAGGTTTTCTATTTTAAAGGAGAACAGGTCATCAGGCTGTTAGAAGGAATCAAAAATACAAGCCTGGAAGCATGCAGGGGAGACTACTTTTTTCCTACACTGTAAAATGTAATTTTACATAGATACACTTTTTTATACTGAAGCCAAGAGTAGTTCTTTTCATAAACAAGTAATTCCTATTTATAAACCCATCAAATTTTAACAAACTACTTATATTGCATTTAGACGGCTTTTAAAAGTGGAGTGTTTGAAACATAATTAAATTAAAATGAAAAATCAGCATTTTGTTTTTTCTGCATTTCAGAAAATAAGATGTCACTTCACAGCTCAGGGAGGAACAGGTCAGAATCTAAGGGTATGATATACTAACCACATGCACTATTTTTAATGTGACCATTAACAAGATGAAATAAGTCTGAAAAATAAATCAAGTTTCATGTTAGTGAAATCAAGTTAAAATATATTTTCCATACCTAATAATTTAAATTAGAACTTTTAAAATAGTTAATATTAAGTACTTTGATACTGTGAGAATTTTGCGTGTATAGTTTATATTTCCCTTAATTGCTTCTACAACCATTGAAACCTGCTTAATGGAATCGCACATATTTAAAATCAGTTTGGCTCCCAAAATGCTCTTTAATTTTGGGATTGGTAGTTATGATCAATGGGGAAGACACTTGCAAGGCAAGACTCTTTAAAAGACCACTATTGACATTGCCCACATTCACAAAACTACCATACAGATAATTTACCAATTATTTTCTGTAATATGTCACCTCTGGCATCAAGGTATCAAAAAGGCAGGTGCTCATCAATCACAGTTCTAAACCACAGTAACTTCTCTTATCTGTCAATTTGTTAAAAAATACTTAAAAAAGCTCATTTTGTTAAAGAAACCTAATAGTGAGTCTTTCCCTTGTCATTTTAACTCAAATCAGTCCAATGGAAAAGCATTTGATTAACACAGAAGGAGCTTTGCTTGCCTTCCTAGATGCAGAATTGTGCTCAAATCCACCTTTTACTTCTCTTCTTAGATAACCAAGAAAAGACAATGTTGTGATGTGCTTGAGAAGTCTTACTGGCAGGGGTCTGAGTGCTACAGATTGCTTTGCTCATTTCAAACAAATTTCAGCACAAGCCTGCACCAACGTCTATTGTGCACGTGCTCAAGGGTGTTTTTACAATTTTTATTGGTTCTGGTATTAATATCCATCTGCAAGCTGCCACATTGTAGTAATATGAACCTAGCTGCAAGTCCTGGGTTTATGGGAAAAATAATAACAGAAGCATTCTTGAAATTGCTAAAGTATTATGGAATAGGTTTTGATAAATCATTATGTTGTGATTTTATGATGTGAATATTGAAAAATTATCTCAGCTGGAATTAAAAAAAAGGCTTCCCACATTCGTATCTTCCTGTCAACATTATTTCTAATACACCATGAATTACTGAATATTATGGCAGCAATTTCCATCCATGGTACATGAAAGCTGCTTCGATGTCTTTTGTAATGTATAGTGTTGGGATAGACTCTAAATAGACACTCACCACAACAGGCATGGCTAACAACTGGGGTAAGAAAGTCTGCCTTGGGCTTTGGGATGGACCAACACAAATGACTGAAGTGCAAAACTGACATGAGTGAATTGAAGGTGGTGATCTATGCTAAAACCTTCACCTATGTATAGAAGCATACCCATGATCAACGACTGCACTGAGTACCTCAGTACTCAGTTTTCTCTCTCAGTAAGCATTGATCATCCTGTATTTCTGACCAGCATAAATCTAAAAGTTAAATCTACACTTACAGGAATATAAGAAAAATTTCTTTGTCCTGGTATTCCCTTAATGTGATTCTTTGATACTGTCAAAGAGTTTAGAAAATCTAGAATATGTAGACAGGATGTTGTTGAACCAGGAGTTACTAGCCACAGTGCAGGTGAGGGAGGACAGTTTATATGGTTTGTATGAACTAAACACATTCTGCAGAAATGTTTCCTTAAAAATGAGGGCCAAATCACTAGAAGTCCCTATAGTGTCACTTGAGATTATCATTACTTCATTGTTTTCAGCAGAAATAGGAGGCCCAGATACATTGCTCAATGATAAACTCAGTCTCTATATGTGACCTCCTTTCTATAAAGCATATGGGTGATCTGAACATTAAGCAACCTGCAGATTGGCTCATAACCTTTCCAGGAACTGGAACAACATTGCTAAATTGCAAACCAAACCAGATGTAATATCACAACAATCTGGTGTTTTTGTAATCATTGGGATGTGTGATGATACATTTGAGTTTAGTTGTTAGATTTATAAATCATATTGCCTTCTATTAAAATATTTGGATAGTTTCTGAGTTTTCTTGGGTGGGTTTGTTTTTATTTAATTGATTACTTTTGGGTTTTGATGTTTGGATTTTTTCCCCCTGAAAATATCAGTAACCCCAAATTTACACAAGTACAAATTAAGTATATATGGATGACTTTCAAGTGTTACCTGAATTCTGCTCAGATAAATCTTAGCTGCTGATATTGAAGTTCATATCTCTCTGTCCATAATCTTAATCATCAATCAATATAGTCAGTTTAAAGCCTGCTACTCTAGGAATCTTCTTCAAAGTTTTAATTTAATGATTTGGTGTGTCTACTCCATCTGCTCAAGTTTCCATGATTCCAGGCACATTTTATCCCGCTCTCCCCCACCCTCTAATTGCTGCTAAGTGTGATTGCACTGTAAAAACCAGGGAAAACAAGCTTTAACATTTACATTTTGTGGGACCCTCTCTCCTGAACACTTCATAATAGGCAGTGTGGCTGAGGCAGTGAGCATGATAAATCCCAGCAGCTGTGTTGGTATGACATGAGCTTAGCAAACAGGGAGATTGTGGAGAGGGGTGATCCTAGTTTATCAGAGGATGAAATTTTGATGAGCAGCTAATTTCAGCTCTAATTAGTAGCAATACACAGACAAGCAGTGTTTTCATTAGGCAAGACAGGGAACTGTGCTGACTCCTGAAATACATTTGGAATGGAAAAAGGTACTTACAGAGCCGTAGACTTTTCCTTTTTTGTTCATGGCTAAATAATAGTTGCTCTTAATAGACTTAACTGCCACAACTCCAATTTCTACAGATGTTATCTCCAATATGCCTGAAAAATAAAAATTGGGCTATTTAATAACTTTTTTACAGGATTTTCTCACTATAAAAGAGACAATAAACCTGAAAAATACTCAACACTTTAGGACCAACTGACCAAAAAATTCAGCAGAAGTATTCTTTAAACCACTGAAAGAATATACACATTTTTTCAATTAACATGTTTCCTAAGCCTGCATTTTAAACCGCATAGATACTGAATCAGCTCCATTCTTCTTAGAATAGATTTTACTAAAATTTGTCAGAAGAGACATTGAAACCACAGCATCAAATTAAATATATAGCATATGTGAATAGAATATTGGATTTTCCCCCATCTTTAAAACCCTTGTAGAACACTTAGATAAATTATATATCTTGGCTGCACTGAGCTGATAAATTTACTTTTGCCAAGTGTGTTGACAATGTGGGAAATAGTAAGACCAACACTAATGGCCACACTATCTTTGTCTTCCAGATATCAGAAACATTTTGCTCTGTTTGTAATAAATATGACTCCCCCCACCCTGCCTTTAAAACAGACACTTTCTGGGACACTGGATGGCTCAAGGGACCTCTGATGGGAGATACACCTTTTAATCTCTGTTTTCTGCCCAAGAGCATACTGATTTGGGACTAGGAGACTTCATGCCTGGCTTCAACATTTCTCCTGTTCTCCTGACATTTATGTAGCAACAGTTGGATCAATAGCCTGGCTAACTCAGTGTGGTACACTAAGGGTGTACCAACAGAGAAATTACAGGAGGGGCAAAACCCAAAACTGTCCTCCTGGATTAGGTTGTAACATCTTACATATACCAGGGCCATGCTGTTGATAGAGGCAGACCAGTGAGCCCATATTTGCAGGGTTCTAATCTGTATTTTTCTTAAAATGTTGCTCATTTTCACAGCAAAGAAAAGCCAAAGTTGCTTTCTTGATCTTCTGAGAGAGCATTGTTACAGAGGACTGAGCAGCACTCCCATGGGACTTCTGCTAAAGTAATTGTGCTCAAAATCAGAGTCAAGTGGACTAACTTGTGGATGGCAAACTATTAGAGGGCAAGAATGTGATGCAAACACTGCTACACCACCATGAGTGACACTTTTGTTTTTTATATTTTCCATGCCAAAAAGTGATGAGAAGAATTCAATTAATTCTTACTACAGAATTGTATTCTGAACTGTGTCTGGGTCCATTTCTAACACCAGTAACAAGACAAAAAACCAAACCAAACCGAAACACAAACAAAGAAGTAAGAAAAATACTGGCATAACATGTGCCATTATAATTTTTTATGTTGAAAGGGATTAATTTGATTTAGATTTTGCCACACTATCTTGTACAGAATTAACCCGTTTTAGATGTCTTACACTTGAATGATGGACATCACTGCTTTTCTGTAAAATACCTAAATAAAAAGCAACACAAGTATTCCTATAATTAATGAAAATATAGTCTGGTTTTTCTGGTAAAATCTGTTTGTAATTTCATACTCCATTATATACCTGGTGGAGCAACTGTAAGGAGGTCATGAGGAGAAATGTTACTACATTTACCTTACAGCCACAACAACTAGTGTGATTATAGCTGGTTAAGCTACTTAGTTGTAGCCAAATATAGCAGATTTGTTCTAAATTATCATCAGGTTGATAATATCATCACTAATAATCATGGATTTTTTTCTCACTGAGTGTTCTGTGTACTTGAAAGTTGAAAAATGTATAATTTTCATTGACAATTTTGCATATGCTATCCTCTACAGTATTTCTTTTGGGAGAAGTGGATTTTTTTAATGTATGTTTTTCTTTCAAATTAATTTATTCTTGATCTGTTAACCCTGGGGTAATAGGGACTGAATTTGAAACTTTGATAGTTTGCTACTACTCTCTGTAGTCCCCCAAGAGTTACCTGCTGGTTACAAGAGCAGTTAAAAATCTAGATTTTGTCTAGATTGTAAATTGTTCAATGCTATTTACAGATTTTCCCAGGAGAAGCATCTCTAATTTGATAGAAATCTTCTGAAGGCAATAGGAATCTTTCACTGGTTTCAGTGATGCAAAAAAATTTCAAAGGTCAGCAGGAGAGAATCTACTCATGTGACATGAATCTGCAAGAAGGCCCAAGAATTTTCTAGAACTTTGAAATAATTTAATTTGAATAAAAATAGGTAAAATGCATTTGATGTAAGGGTGAAAAGATGCATTTGATTACTCTTAAAGCATTATTAAATTCAGCAGGAATATATTAAAAAGGAAATTAAGACATAGAGTATGAAGCTTAAAATGACAGTGTTTTCCCCTTTCCTTTTATTATTTTTTCAGTTTCTTATTCTAGTCCCATCAATGTTAACTTTTCATTAGAGCTCTTTTTTCTTTTTTCTATGACTGAAACAAAAAAGGCATTTCAACAGTCTTCCTTGCATGCTTTTTTAATCTGATTTTATGCCTTTGCTTGGGCTTAGGTATTTCCATTCCTTAACTCCAAGAAGAGGTGTAAGGTATGTAATTTCCATGATATAACGTGAATTGTAATTATTCTTGATAATAAGGAGTACAAAAAAAATATTTTGGGGTAAAAATCTTAGGAGTTATTTGTTCTGGTTTCATGCTTCTTAGGAACTTGGAAATGAAAATAAATTAATTTAAAAAAATCAAAATGTTCTGGCCTCTATTATGGTTTTAAACGAGATAGTACACTATTATTTTACAGTCGTAACTCTGTAAAACCCAACAATTACAACTAAACCCCATTGACCACATCCACTGTAAAAGCATAGCTTTCAATACCCAAACCATTTCCAATTCATTACAATTAGAAAGATTTCAAGCATCAGCTTGACATGTGTCTTGTAGCTATGCATGTGTTCTCTTTACAGGTCCCAAAGGCTTTAAGTTTATTCCCAACAGAACCCAAACATATTTACCTTAAATAAACTGTATTTTATAGTTTATAAAAGTGATCATTGCACGTATTACCAGGCAACAGAAACCTGACTGTTTTTCTTCTTGCTTTGCACATAGAGTCTATAAAAACTAGAAGTGAAAATTGCACTTCCTTGATTAGATATGTTAATTTAAAATGTCCTATGTTTTATAAAAAATGCTGATAATATGAAGCAAAAAAAAATTACAAATTATCCTAGAAATTGGATGGAATTATGTCAAACAATTCTTAGCAAAGACAATTTGACAATATCAGATCTGCTGTCAAGGTGCAGACACAGTCTGCAACAAAAATACCTGATTCTGGGACCAAGTTCAACTTCTTTGCAGTATGAGGCAGTGGTCATTTTTCTGCGGTTGTATCATTTGTGTACAGAGTCCTAATAAACAGATTTAAAACATCTCCAGCCCTTTCAGAGATTATCTCGTGTATGTAGCAATCCACAAACAATCCCTCCCCCCTTCGAGTTTTCTTCTGTTTTCAAAAATATTGTAGATGAAGAGTGAGTTCAGCAGGATAGAATGTGCTGACGACTGAGAGCTTTGTGGTTTCCCAAATGGTGACAAGAAGATGCTGGGCCCATGAAGGAAGTTGCAGCTCTTGGTAGGTAACTGGAGAAGACTGGGCTTGGTGAGACTGCAGGTGGGACTAAACTGATTTCTCAGAACTTTTGCTTTTGTGCTCTACAGAGAGTTTCTCTGAAGGGTTGCCTTTGAATGCCACTGGTTTGAGTGAAAAAAAGTAGGTGTTCAGGCATAAGGTTGAAGACACGGTAGTTCAAAAGGCTGTTCTTAGTGGATATCTTCAAAAGAAGTGTTTTGGAGCAAATAGATTTGTTGAATGTAGTCATGGAAGAATGAAGAGCTAAGGTATATGAGCCCATTGCCTCTGTTTCCACTCTGTTACACCAATTACACCTGTGCAAAGCAAGATGAAAATATCCCCAAATGACAAGTTTTACTGATATTCCTATATTTGCCTGTATTTAGTGATAACAGAACATGAGGGATTAATAGATTAAAAAAAATCATAGAAAACTGAAGATGGCAAGCAAGCCTTTCAAAAGAGCCTTTGAAAGCTTTTTCAACTAACCAAATTTGTTCCACTGAAAAGCAATCTTACAGACCTTGTGCTTGACTTTGGAAGGGAGCTTAAGATACAAATCGCACAACAGTGCCACAGTTATGCCACAGAAATCTCAAATAATAACCAGCCTGAACCATAACCTGAACTTTGACTTAAAATAAAGGCTTATTTGAAGTTAAACCAGTTAGGTGGTTTTTATTAATACTTGATATTTTTTGAGACTGCCATCATCCCTACTCCAAATCAGAAGTTAATGTACTGAAAGACCACAAAGTAATCTGCTAATATGTCATATTTAGATCAATTATTGCCAAAATATTAATGTCTCATTAACATTTCTGTCTACTGCCCACATCTAATACATTTGGATAAGCCTGAGATATGTATCCAAACTTGTAGAAGATTATGGTTACAAAACTTCTGAGCCTTCCTATATCAGCATAGTATCAGCATAAGACGTGACATCTCAACAGTGCATAAAAATCACAAAAAAGACTAATAATTACAGGCTGTTCTCAGATCCACACAGTCTGTACCAACTTCCTTTTCATTTTCTACTGTTTTTATGGCTTTAATTTCAGAGCAGAGCACAGAAGACTAGATCAATGGTTCTCTGTAGACCAGGCAAATCTAAGGGTGGCACCTGGGATGAGAGAACCTCTTAGTGATCAATAGTGAGAGCTGTTGCTTAGCAAAGGAGGAGTTTAGGGTTAGCTACAAAATTGGCAGGGATCAATTTAGCTAGTACACATCCTGTCATATAACAGAAACAATTAATTCAGGATCAGAGTTAGCCTACATTTTTCCATCTGGTGGGTGCAGACAGGCAACTTCAAAGGGCAGTTCCAAACACCACCACTCCCTCTATTGAGTTCCAAAGCTAGATGAGTTAAACTGAAGCAAAGGAAATTATGGAAGTGACTTTGGGGACACATCTATGTTGTCAGTTATGATGAGTTCAGATGTTCCCTCAAGGACACCATGTCTGTCACTTTCATCACTAACACACAAGCATGAGATCAGATTTAGCCAGCGTGCTAGGGAATATAAACATGTTTGCTTCCTTCAGATGGATTTAATTTACACTGTTGAGATGGGATGGCTACATATAGAGCCAACTGTACCTAGTTCTGTTAATCAGAGCTCAGATTTCTTGAGCTCTGTGCTTTGAGCCAGGATGGGAAGACATGTAAACAGCTGCATGAATGTTGATGGAAAATGCTGATGTCTGAGCATCTCAGTCTGCTTGACCCCAACACTGCAAGATTTGGTAACTTTTAGATTGGACACAGACAGGGTAGGGATACATTATCTGATCTGGTTTTGGGACAGAGAAGCTATAAGTGACGACTCATACTAACCAAGGAAGAGTAGTGATTCATATGCCAAGAGAAAAACAGAAAACAAAACACCACCACCACAGTATAGTACGTTTGATTAGATGCAGGGTTGTAGTTATCTGATTAGATCTCTTGACAAAGATGGCTTAAGGAGTTTCAGCCCTCCCTTCCCCCAGCTTCTTTTTCCTGCCTCTGTGCTGAAGTTCACCAACCCTTCAAATGTAACTGTTTGTGGAGTAGTACTATAAACAAAATCATTGGAATGATCTGGCTTGGAAAAAACTCTCAATAGAAAACAAATCAACCTAAAACCCTAAGGACTAAACAATCCAAATTTTTGCAGTCAGTTTCAGTACTATATATTTTCTAGACTTTCTAGTGCTCTCTTTTTGGTCTCTTTCCAGTTGGCTAATTTTTTTGGACTGAGGTGCCCAAGACTGGACCAATGTTCTAACTAAGGCCTGATGGGTACTGACTTGAGCAGAATGACTACTTCATGTGTTTATAAGGAAACTTGGATCCTAATCCAAATCCTAATCGAAACTTGGCAGTCCATGTATGTTTCCATTTTGTAGACAGGACTAGGCACTCAGGATTTCTGCCAAATCTTAAATTTCCATGTCTCCACAGAAACATGCAGGAGAATGGAAAGCTTATAAGTGAGTAGTACAGCTCAGTACATTTTCTGAGAGCTGTGTGGATCTGCCTATTTCAGCCTGAGTGAAATCCCAAGTCAACCTTCACATTTATGATTACTATATTCACCTCTTGCATTTTACCACTTGTATAAGATTCAAAGTGAATAACTTTAACTGAAAGAAACTGGATAGAGGTAAGGCTATTCCATTTAATGTCCATCCTAACAAACTAGGGAGGGATAACAGACAGTTGCACTGCGGAAGAAACAGTCCAAATGACTGACAGAAGTATCTGCACATCACCTGCAATCTGTCCTTTCTGTCCTCAGGAAGGGAGGAGCTTCTAGCTGGGTGGAGTGTATTGGCAAAAGAACTATACAATACCTGTATTTGCAAATAGGGTGCAAATGACAATTAAATGGAGCCAAGCAGAATTTAGACACTGACAAGTACAAACTGATGGAAGTGAGCCAGGGTGCTAAAGCAGTCAGAGTATGTACAAACAGATGAAAAAAACTCTTATGAGGCATTGTAACATTGTGGGACCCAGTAAAACCCAGTGTGCTGCAGATGTCCTCTGCAATTTGTCTACCAACAATCTTTATCCAAATGACAAGTTTGTTGTCTGCTGCTGAGAATGTCTGGCACATACTGTGGCTGTTGTTCTAGCTAAGGCTGCTAGAACAACAGCTAAGTCAGACAACAGTTCTCTTTCATCAGTTTTGTTTCATTTTGGACCTCATTTGTTCTTAAGATGAATCTTGACTCCCTTTTGTGCAAGAAAACAGGACTGGAAAAATATAGTCTGTTATTTCCTCATCTCAAACACTTGTCATATTGTGGAAGGTAGGAGACAGAGGCATAACTACCTGCATAGCTATCACAAAACTTGGCAGTGTGCACTGCACTGCCTGTGGCACACAGGATCTTCTCTTGAATCTCTATGGGCATAATGACTTAGTAATGGGGTAAAATAGAAAAAAATCACAAAATTCTACAGGCTCCTCTTTAAAATACTATGACTAAGAACAGTTTCTAGCAGCATTCTGCCAGTGCTATGTTTCTCTGGGAAAAAAAGGATGCTTCAGAGTTTTCCCTGCAAATCAGAAAGTTGCCAAACACACTAATCCACAACATCAGTTAGTTGTTGGTTCTAATGGTTTATGTCTGTCTTTGCCTCACACGGAAAAAAGGAATCCATGGTATTTTAAAATATGGGATCCACATGTTTATAGTGAAAGATTACCCCTGGACAGCTATAATGATCATTCTTTTTCACATAATTATATTTGGTGGTAGTTACTCATCAACACTTTCAGCAGTTTTCTTCTGCAATGCCACAAATATTCCTAATGTTACTTGATCATAATAATCACTTTTGCCAGAAGGATTTATAAGAACTCTGGGAACAGAATGAACATCTGAGAAGTGTAGATCAGGGCAGCTGTATGGTATGGGTAATCAGTATTAAGAAAATCAATGCAAATGGTATTTCACTGTATCTAAAAATTCCTTAAAATTCACATCTGCCTCTCCTGGCTTTTTTCTCCAGATTTTTTTTTT
>VXBB01003370.1:255646-273742 GCA_013399915.1 Illadopsis cleaveri | reverse complement strand
ATGTTGTATATGATTTGATGGGTGATTTTGAGTAGCTCATAAGCTGGTTGGTACTTTGCAAACAAACTACTGTCTAAACGTTTTAGACAAAATATTTATTGAAAGATGCAATTGTTATAAAAATTGTTGTTCAATAGTCTTGGAGTAAAGAAAGAGAAATTAATTGCATGTTGTTACTAAATGAGAAGATATTAAGGCCAGCAGTTTAGCAGCTGAAAAGAACCTGATGACCTCTGATCACCAGTTTACTGTTTTATCCATTAATTGCTTTGCTTTCTCTGACATAAATAATTTTGTGTACTTATTTCATCCTAAATGACAACCAATCAAAAAGACAACATTCAATAACGGTATTATTCTTGTTACAATGCTATGTGATGCACTTCTCAATATTTAATGCTAGATTTGTACTTTGTCTTACCTATTCTGTACATTTCCTTCTCCATCAAAGGTATGCAGTCAAAGCACATAACAAGATCTGTATTCTAGCACACATATGTAAACTATGGCCTGCTACAGTGCAAGCACCTGATATATGTCTTTCACAGTGTTTTCATCTTTAGTACTTGACTGTCTCTAACCTGGTTAGACCTGGTATCTTCAGAGTGCTAGTACAAACAGTTCTTTTTAAACTTTGATGAGCACTGATAAGTGCTGTCTTCTTAAGCATTCATTCAACACCTCATAAAAATGCAGGATTACAAAATCGTCAATCTTGCACAGAAACTTAAAAGGCTGATCAGAAGAGCACAATCACTTCACACCCTTCTGCTTTCATTATCTTCAAGTCTCCTTCTATATTGTTTCCATCTTCCCTGGTGACATCCTCAGATAGCAGCTAACAAGCATGTTTTGCACACAGGATTATGTGACCTAATTGCATGTGCTTGCAATCCATGTCTTGTCCTTTCATAAAAACTGTGGTTCCCTAGCCTGGATTGCTGAAATTTTTTGGGGTTTCTTTTCCTTCAACTGTGTAAGTGTGAGCACAAATACTCAGGAAACTATGGTTAGGACGCTTAAAAGACAATCCACAAAGTTTGATACATTATTTCCAGTTTTTCTGCTCAACATTCTGTAGTTTAACAGCACAAATCATGCTCAGCCAACCAACCTCAATCTAGCACACAGTGATTTGTGATTGTGAGTGTGACTTGTGCTGTCATGCCAGCAGAATCCGTGCCAGGAAACATGTAGGGGGCAGGCAAAAGAATGTCCCATCTTCTCTACATATTTCTGTGTCAGGTTCAGAGATATCTTTGCTCACACCACTGTCTAACACTGCAAAGAGAACCTGTCCCTAGGCCATTTGATGAAAACTGTCTGACAATCCTGTTCACACCTTCTAGGGTATTGGTCTGGTGTGTCCCTGGGAGGACTTGGTTCAATTTTCCTCAGAATATTACCTCTATAGAGTTCACCTGTATGTCAGACGCACCTGTGGATTTTCTGTTCTGACATATTGTGAAGACTGTGTGGCAGCCCAGCAGTCTGCTCTTTGTGTAGTCTGATGGCAAGGTCATGTAGGTGCTGCTTTGCACGGCCTGACATCAAACTTAAAAACCAAAGGAATTAAGACTGGCTTGGTGTTCTTATATGGTCCTTGCAGTGAATTATACTGAAAATTTTATGGAAGCTGATCCCACTAAAAAATCGATCATGCCAAATAAAACTAAGTGTGAATAACATGTTCAGTGTAAAACAGGAGTTTTGGATCCAACAGTAATCCTGGGAAATATGTCATTTGACAGTGTAGACCTGCAGACAGCTTTGGAGATGAGCCACTGAAGAACAGAGCTGCCACATGATGGGATTTTGCATGTGAATGCAGAAACACCTGAGAACGTCAGATCACTTTGTACTTTGCTGCTTCTACAGCCTGTGCACAGACATTAAATGTAAAGCTATAATTGCTTGTGCATGACCAACTCAGTAATTGCATTCCAGTTTCCATCAATTTTTCTATTTTTCTACATGTTCTGTAGCTGGTGTATAGAAGACAATAAATAAACAGGTTATGGGTTAAAAATAGGGAAAAATTAATACCTTTATTGGGAAAGTAATCAACAAAATCCTGGTATTTTCTGTCCTCAGTGTATTCATTAATGATTTACATTAATGCCAAGAAAACCCCTGCTGATTATACTAAATTATTTAGGGTACTAAATCTGAAGGAATTGGGAATAGCTCCAAAAGACTGTCAAAACCCAAGCTGATAAGGCAATGAAATATCAGAAAAAATTCAGTGTAGGTGAATGTTGTAAAAAGGGGCACACACGGGAAAAACAACATTAGGTTTATAAACATGGATAATTACAGAATGGCTTATGGCCCAGCTGCTAGTTCTTAGTCTTACAATGAGTGCTAAAAAAATTAGGAATTTACTGGAGAAGAGTTGGTAATGTTTAAGAAATGAAAAATACATCCACAAAGTTTAAATCCATCCATGACTGCATTTTGAATTCAAATGCTACCCTTGTCTCTTGTCGCATAAAAGACAGATCAGAACTGGAAAAGCTACAGGAAAGAGCAACATGCATGATCTGAAATAACAATTAACTAATATTTGAAGAATAACTAAACCATCAGGCTTTACAAGGTGTCGTCAGTAGTGAAAATCTATAAACCTGTAGCTAACTTTGACAAAATGCAAAAGGAGCCACTATGCACTGATTCTGTCTGGCCAGAAAACAACAATTTAATGTTTAGAACAAAATAAGTGATTTTTTTTCACACGTGTTAGATTAGTGCAGCCATTGTTAGGATGTCAGTTTACCTGAACTGAGAAGCAATCAGAGCAATTAATTCCAAAAAACTGTTCCTAAGACAAGTAAATCAATACCATCCTTAGTCTCTGAGTTGCACACTGATGAACATTTGGGAAGTGTAGCAGGCAGTTATCACTGTGTGATTGTTCTTCCCCTCTTGGGGCTTCTCCTACTGCTACTGTCAGAGACAGGAAACCAGACTGACCTTTAGTCTAAAGTAGTGGACTCACCCTTTAATTCTTACATATACATCCCCCCATATAGAGAAATGAAAAAAAAGCAGAGAAGTAGCCAGCAAAGATCTGTCAAGAGCAAATTCCATTAAATCTAATCTGATTTTATAACAGCATAACAGGTCAAGTCATGAAAAGGGCTATGAAGTTAGGCTTTTCACACAACCACATTACATTACCATAAATATCCTAGTTCAATATAAATTTATTTTAAGTAGGATGGAAAACGGGCTAGGAAACTATACTTAAGACAATTGTTGCCAATGATTCACTACAAAAATGGAATGAAGTGTTGAGGAAACACAAATACAGGATGAAGAAGAACAAGACAACTATTTTGCAGAAAAGTTTCTGAGTGGCTACTGGTGTACAGTGTGGCCTTGATGGAGTAACATGGAAAGAAAATAGCTTCCTAACATACCTAAACATGTTGAAAATGCAAAAGAAAATCTTTCCATATAATCCAGCATTTGGAAGGATTAATCTGAGTTCTGTGCTCGTTTCAAGCTATGTCTAAGGAGGGCAACCAGCATAGTGATAGGTATAGAAAAACAATATTTGTAATTGAAAGTTAAATAAAGTTATCCTGTTTATCTTAGGAAGAGGAGACTTGGGAGGAAAAAGTGCAAAAGTAAGTTTCAAATACTTAAAAATTTCTGTGAAGAGGAGGGAATATTCCATGCAAGAGACAACAGAAATAATGGGCTCAACTATCCAAAAGAGTAAGGATGTTAAGATGGAGGATGTTAAGAATAATAAGATTTTAATAAGGATGATAAAAACTCTCTTTATTCATTAAAGATGCTTTGGAGTGTGTGCAGACTTTAAGAGCAGGTGATAAAAGTGTCCAGCTGAGTTGATGATAGATATGTTGTGGGACAAGGGGATGTACCACATGATCTCTTGAGAATGCTTCCAAGCCCATAAAACTGTGTTTTCCCACACAGGAAGTCAATCAATTATTTCTGAATATGTTGGACTTACTACACTTTAGAGCAGTATTTTTTACAGTATTTTGGAGCAGTATTTTTTACCATATTTGCACTTCAATTTACTTATGGTGTGCATGGTGTGCTGCTGATTTTTGGCTATGAAGGAACCAGCCAAAACTACCGTATGGTATTTCTGATTAGTGCACTAGAATTCCAGAAGTGCAAAGAAACATTAAAAGGCCCAGGCAGCAGCAGAAGGCAGTTCAGATAGTACTCCTAGGCAATAGCAGGAGTGTGATCATTGTCTTCATAGATAACATATACTTTGTATACTTGCCTCTAAATTATGAGATTTATGTCCCTTATCCCCATGTTCTTCATTTGCTTATTTTGTACTAAGCATATTTCTTTTTTGCTTTGTTATAAACCACTCAAACACTGCAGTCAGTGCTGTTTATACCTGAGGCATTGATTTCTGTAAATAAGTAATAATTGACAATTGTACTCGTCCTGTTAGACTGAAATGTGAAGGGACTTCTTCTTAAAAACAAAACAAAATATGTGTTTGAATCCTAGTAAATCCTACAGAACCTGTGATTCAGTACATGGACTGGATATTCAGTACTGGACACTCAGCTGCAGTTCTGACAAGAATTACTCATTTGTGGGTCTCCTTTCACAAATCAGACCGCAAGTATCCTACAAGGCAAAGCATGAAGATACCACATATGAAAATTTGATTCTTGATGGCCATGTTCTTCTACCCACCTCTATTGAATTACTTTTTTTTCCTATTTATTACTTTCCAGTGCCTCTTTTTATCCTCAAGCCCACACTGTAATCTTCTCCTCTTTCCCTGTAGACACTAACAAAAGAACTTGATAGAAAAAGAGTAAGTTGAAACATACGACTAAGGATCACAGTGGCTTCCTTTAATCCCTCAGTCTATTTATTTACTTTACATATTTTGCAAAATCTTGTGCCAAGACTGTGCTTTGGGAGCTCCTTGCCAGTTTTCAACGAGCACAATGAACAACAGTTACAAAACTGCTGAACCTATTGTCATGCATCTGCTCAATCATAATTCACTTCCATGCAACTACAGAGCAATTGAACTGCCTGACCCCACTCAGTCCCACCAGTTACATTCTCAGCTGCCTATGAAAACACAAAAACCTTCAGAAAGAGCAGAAGATAAAAATCTGGATGGAAAGACAGAAGAAATTTTCGTATCAAGGTAAAAATTACATACTAAATATTTTCTTTGTTATAACAATAGAGCAACATAATTTGAAACTATTTGTGGTGATTTTTAATTTCCAGGTCTCATATGTTTCACCTACATAGTGAGCAACAGCAAATGCTCTGCAAAATCTTTAACAAGACAGAGATGATGAAATTCTTGTTGGCAAACCACCTTTTCAGCTCTCTGGTATCAAAACAGAACAGTTCTGGCACAAAGGGATCTAACACGTTGCCTTAAGTATCTCAAAGCTTCCAGTGCCAGTGCTAAAATAGTGGCTGATGAGATCCAGTGCCCACTGACCTCAGAAAGCCCTTCTAATTGATCTGACAACTTTAAATCTCAATCTCTGATGTCAAAAGCAACAATTCCAGTGCTAATGGGGCACATGAAATGGAGAAGTGTGGCCATATTCCCAAAGAAAGGCAAAAGATGGTGAATTTCTAAAGGGTAATGTAAATTTATGCCAGATTTACCCTTCCTCCTCAAATTCCATTTCAACAGGGCATGCCAGACAAATGGGTAAGTGAGCAGGCTGTCACTACTCTCAGCTATTTCACCACTGTTTGCTCAAAAAAATTTTAAGTCCAATGCTCAGAAATAAAAAGATTTTAATGGGACGTACACTCTGTTTTGGAGAGGCTTCAGAGAGGCTTATCTCCTCTTACAGGTGCAATACATAAAACCAGAACTCAGTACTATCACAAATTACACTGCAATATAATTTGCAGCGGATACTTCAGTAATTTCAAATTTCTGTGCTACTTCTAATGAAACATACTTAGCTTGGAAAACTCTACAAAATATATCCTTGCAAATCTCTTGCCTGTGGTGGATTAAAAGCTACCATTTTTCTTAGCGCCAAACTAAAAATTTGTAACTTCTTGGATTTCTTGCCTAGTTTCTCATTGCAGCTACATTTTCATTTACATGAAAACTGAGCTATTCATTAACAAAAGTGTATGAAAATTTCCAGCATAAGTGAAAGTTATTAGGAGAAGTCAACTAATACTTAAACTTCACTTCTTCAAGAAACCTGGATTATGCCTCAGTAACAAGGGGCTAAAGCAAATCACTGATGGATTTGCTATGGGACCACTCTAAAATGTCTTCACACTCTATCCTCATGAAAAGATTTCATCATGTACATTAAAAACAGGCCATTACCTCTGTAAGTGTTAACAGACATGCCCCTGAATGCCATTCCGCTTATTTTTTATATATTAGCATACATATTACCACACGTGTGGTAAGTGTGTGACCCTCATTGCAGGATTATTAGTAATCAGAGCCAGTAAGATCAGTTTGGGAAGCCAGCAAACAGTTATTTCAGAGGGCTGATTGATTTGCTGCAGTGACCTTGCAGAATAATAGCAAAACTTGGAAGAGGACTCTGAGATCTGAAATCTATGTCAGTGTTTTATCTGATGACACTACAATAATCAAATAACCAATTTTTCCTAATTATCTCAAATGATTTGATTATCAGTGTCTGATTCCCAGTTTAACAATTCCAGTGTTCTTGGACATAGCAGAGATTTCGAGATGCCTTTTCAATTCAGACAATACTCAAGGTTGAAAAAGCCTTTGAAGGTCTCCTGGTCAAAAACCCAGGGGCCAAATTCAAAATTTTCATGTTGTTCTACTTCTTGTTTTCATTATCTATGTTATATCTGATGTCGCTATCTTGAAAAAGAGTTAAGTGACTGAGGATCATTGGAATTCATCTCTATCAACTACACCTTTCCAAACTGGATCTGTCATATGCAAACTGAAACCTCAGTGGAAGGCACTGTGTTGAAACTGGCATCAGATTTAGAATCTGGTCCTGATTCCACTGTAAATGAATTAGAAGCATTAAGCTCAGAGAAGATCACTGGCTTTTGACAAGAAGGTGGCTAAAGGGGCACTGTAAAACATATGCAGAAGACAGTGACAGCTGATTCTGATTTGTCTTCCAACATGTGGATTATGTTACACTCACCCAAGCACTAAGCTTTCATCTCAAACAGTTGTGAAGGTGAAGGTTTCTAGGGGTCTCATTCTCTAATTACGCCTGACTGAGAATTCACTTAACTTAGTCTAACACAGATAGGAAGTCAAGTTCTGTTAGCTGTTCCACCTTTCACCTTACCACACATCTGGGAAATATTCAGATCAAGATCATAACCTTGCATTTTGGCATTAGCTACCTTAAAAAACATTAAGATATCACCAACAATTTGCCTTTGACTGGGAAAATTAGAAGCATATTTGAGATGTAAACACTGTTGTGGCACTAATATTGCTGGTAATGATTAAAGACTGCTACTTTAACTATAATGGAATAAACCAAAACTGACAGTCTTAGTCCATGCCCATTTTCAATTTAAACAAGATAAGGAAACCCCAGTGGTATATCATATTCTGAATGAGGAGGAAAGCTGGGCATATTTACAGATGAGTATTTTCAATGAGATCTACAAATGGAAAGGAGTATGTGTGAAGTACTGTAACAAATTTGTGGTTACAAAGCAGAAGTGAGGATAGTACTCAGCTCTTTTTGCTGTAAGAGACCTCTCCACCACTTGACCTTATAATTGTAAACAGGACCTATGCACATCCTGAGAACTGTTGCAGTGGAGGGCATTAGCCAACATTCATTAGCCAATTTTGTTCATATTAATTAGTCAATTTATTAGAATATCCTGACCATAACTATCATTTTATTTCAAAAAAAAGATATCAGCAATCAGAAGCTAATAGAATAGGAGTTCAAGGGGAATCATACCTGGGGCATCCTTCCACATGCAGGAATGGGGAGTCTCAAACTTCCTTTCCTCTACAGTTTCCAATTCAAACTACAGAACTGAAGTCTAGAGTTGGGCCTATGTTAGGCAGGATTTGCTCTAACAATAATAGTGGTTAACTCTGCTCACTTCTAGGATTATTTTTGTGCTGAGGTTTCTGCTAATTAAAGAAAAAAAGAAAGACGACTGTCTAATGTAAAATACTTAGAGGCTCAGCAGAGATCAAATTGTAGAGGACGAAATCAGGAAAACTCATTAAGAAAGAAATGACTTAGGTGAAAATTTAGATTGGGATTTGGTACCACCTAGCAAACAAAAAATGAAGTTTTTCTAAATATTGATGTCTAATCCAAGATTAATGCTTAACTGGCTATATGATTAGGCATATATTACAGATGCTAAATGTGGAAGTTACTATTCTCTTTTATAGTGTTAAATGCAATAGGTTGCAATACATGAACTGTCAGACTAGATGCTATTCCAGACAATACCTTTCCATGCAATAAAAAACCTTAAGATTTGGTTTCTACTAGAAATTTTTTAATCTACTTTTTGCCTTTTTTTTTTCAACGTTGCATATTTAAGCTATAATTCTAGTGAAAAAATCAGAATTTCATACTGAAACGAAACATGTTTTCAACTCTATCAAATTTTCACTTTAATAAGTGGGAAAACAGTGATCGTGTGAAATCACGAAGCTGTATGTGTTGCTAAAGATTGTGAAATGAGATACATTAACAAAAGCATCTGTCTTGCATGTTTTGTTTCTTAAGCCTTTGATGTGTTTCAAATATCAGTAGAGCTTTTTCCTCATCTTCTCCACTGCAGTGCAAGTTCAAACAAAATTTAATAAAAAAGCTGAATTGCAACAAAAGCTTTCTAGCAGATTTGAACTGCCACATACAGTTTAGCAATTATAAAAAATGCCATAATACATGAGATAAGTTTATTAAACCATTATTTTATTAATTGATGTTAATTTATTTTCCACACTGTGGTGGAGAGAAACTATAGATGCTTGGGGATACCAGGAATATACAGGCTGTATACTGTCTATAGGCTTCATTGTGAAAAAATCCAGTTCTAGAAAAAAACTGTAATAAAAAGTTCAGGCAGAAGAAAGCAGAAAACCTCAAGTATGAAAAAATTTTGTTCAAGACAAAAATATCTATTTTATCTGTAACTAAATTTGAATATTATTGCCTCTCATAAAAGTGATACACATAGCACATATATGAGGGAACTACTAAATATAGGTAACACTCTAGAAATGGTAGAAATACATATACAGATTTGAGGCAGGAGTTCGCCTTAAGAAAGAAATTAAAATACCACAGTGTAAACTGAATACAGATCTTCTGAAACCCTCGGAATTCATTAGTGTTTGTGACTAGAGAAACTTGGGTAACATCACTTACCAGAACACTTAGAACTACAAAGATTTTGCAACAGCTGAGGCAGTAAAGAGAATATTAAAAAAACCCAAAAACCCANGAATATTAAAAAAACCCAAAACCCCAAAAAACCCCCAAAAAACAGGCTTTGTCCTCTTGTTAAGACATCTCAATACCTGAGAGAGCAACCCTACCTGTGTGACAAACTCCCGTGGCGGACTAGGAGCCTGCACTACTTAATTTAAATAGTTCAACTTGAACCTAATGCCTTTAGGGACATTACACTGTATCTGATAAATACCCCTTCCCCCAAACAAGCAAATAATGTGTTTAATTTTATATGTTTTATAAATATGTACATTATTATTTACATATGTTAAATATATTTATTACATAAATTAATGTCTATTTTGTATATATGTAGCACTTTTTTTTCAGAGGAACGGTTTCCTATTTTGTACTTGTACTGCTTAGCATAAAGGAATGAGCACCATGGGGCANAAACTATAGATGCTTGGGGATACCAGGAATATACAGGCTGTATACTGTCTATAGGCTTCATTGTGAAAAAATCCAGTTCTAGAAAAAAACTGTAATAAAAAGTTCAGGCAGAAGAAAGCAGAAAACCTCAAGTATGAAAAAATTTTGTTCAAGACAAAAATATCTATTTTATCTGTAACTAAATTTGAATATTATTGCCTCTCATAAAAGTGATACACATAGCACATATATGAGGGAACTACTAAATATAGGTAACACTCTAGAAATGGTAGAAATACATATACAGATTTGAGGCAGGAGTTCGCCTTAAGAAAGAAATTAAAATACCACAGTGTAAACTGAATACAGATCTTCTGAAACCCTCGGAATTCATTAGTGTTTGTGACTAGAGAAACTTGGGTAACATCACTTACCAGAACACTTAGAACTACAAAGATTTTGCAACAGCTGAGGCAGTAAAGAGAATATTAAAAAAACCCAAAAACCCAAAAAAACCCCAAAAAACAGGCTTTGTCCTCTTGTTAAGACATCTCAATACCTGAGAGAGCAAACCTACCTGTGTGACAAACTCCCGTGGCAGACTAGGAGCCTGCACTACTTAATTTAAATAGTTCAACTTGAACCTAATGCCTTTAGGGACATTACACTGTATCTGATAAATACCCCTTCCCCCAAACAAGCAAATAATGTGTTTAATTTTATATGTTTTATAAATATGTACATTATTATTTACATATGTTAAATATATTTATTACATAAATTAATGTCTATTTTGTATATATGTAGCACTTTTTTTTCAGAGGAACGGTTTCCTATTTTGTACTTGTACTGCTTAGCATAAAGGAATGAGCACCATGGGGCATTGTAAATAGATGATCTTTAAGGTCCCTTCCAACCCTGACCATTCAATTATTTTTAAGTGCTCACTATGTCACTGTGTTAGCTCTGCAGAGGGATTCAGCCCAGTGGCTTGATTGCTGTTAATTCTCAGGCTAGCTTGTTTAAAGCTAATTTAAAAAGCTTTGTAACACTGTAGTGAATAAATGGTCTCTTCTCTAGACTAAGGCTCACCTTTTCTGTCTGAGTAAATCTGATTCTCTGTGCTTCTGGGCCATTGGTCCAGCTGAGCAATGATGTTTCCACTTCTGTTCCTATGTGACCATGTCTTAAATGGTAGCATTGCTATACTGGCATCTGGCTGCAGAGGCTAAGTTGCCACAAAAAGTTTTACATTGCTCTTTACTTAAAAGACGCCAGAAAAACAAATTAATTTAAGCAATAATACTGAACTGACCGAGGTAACAGCTTCAGCTATGCACCTGCAAGTGCCTACATTCACTGTTCACAGCATTAAAATGCACGCAGGAGAAGGGATTTTTTTATATGTGTATTTCTGCATATGTATTAAACATACTGAACATTGCACATAGATGTACTTCATTATGTTGCTGATGTTAAAATATACATCCAGCTCTATGAATGTTAGCTACTGACGTACTGTTCATGAAGACATATATATACACATATATCTACACACACAGATTGAGAATTTCACATTTTATTTAAATATTTTCCTTAGCTCTGAAGTACATTTACCAGGATGCAAAATCCCTGGTATACTTCCCACCAGAAGCCAAACTGCTACATACTCTCAAATTGGATTGAACCTGTATAAAATGATCTAGCCAGTAATTAATATTTTTGATACAAAAAATGATGTAGAAAAAGAATAGTTAGGGATTCTACATGCAAGCAAAATGATAGTGACCTACTGTAAATATTTCATGTAATCCAAGGGCATAGGGTGAATTTGTTTCCCTTAAAATTTGATATATTTCAGCACAGGCACAAGACATCGTTTATCTTCCCTTCTCATATTTCTACCCACAAGACAGATGTCAATGTTGTCTAATGGATAGATCTTGTCTAAGCTATTTCCCATCTGGAAGAAGGCCAAACAAAAGCAATAACAGCTAGAATGAGAGAAAAATATACTTTCAGAAAGTATTCCAAGCTTTTCACTAATTATGGGCATCTTTGTTAGGCAAATCCTGACTAACATAGATAGGGCCCTGAAAACATAATGAATAATTAGAATTTTAGGGAATATTGCAGAATTATTACATAATATAGTACACAAAAACACAGTTCATCACACAATTTCCAAGGCAACATTATTTTACCTTGTTTATTGCAGGAAAATTTTAATTGTGCCACTAGAGTGGGCAGGTAAGATAAACACAGAATGACTTTTAAGATTAGCCTAAATCTAAAAAGCTCATTCATTGATAAATCTGCTCCACTAAAATTACTGTGGTATTCATTTCAACACTGCATCCCTCCATCTCTTTAAAATATTATGCCTCCTGGGTATCTACAGATTGAGCATTTGGCTTTTAAATCCATCAAGAGATACTATGATTGTAGTAGGGTGTACAAGTCTAAATGCAACACTGGCCTTCCGTGTTAAAAAATTACTGGTTTTGGCTGACATAAAGTTAAATTTCTTCATAGTAGCTTGCATGGTGCTGCATTTTGGGTAAGAAGCAAAAACAGTGCTGATAACACAGAGATATTTTTGCTACTGCTGAGCAGAGCTTACAGAACCAAGGCCTTTCCTGGCCCTCACACTGCCCCACCAGTGAGGAAATGGGAGCACAGGAAACTTGAAGGAGACATAGCTGGAACAGCAGACTCCAACTGATGACAGGGATATTCCACTTCATACAGTGTCATACACAACAATAAAACTGGACTGAGGAGAGTGTTTGGTCAGGGCTGCTGCTGCTCAGGGACTGGCTGGGCAAAATTTAGTTGGTTTTACTCTTCTGGTTCTCTCCCCCATCTCACAGAATGAGGGAGTGATTGACTAGCTGTGTGGAGATTTTGAATCATTAAAGTTGCTTAAGTAATTCTATGAAGTAATTCATGTAAGTTGCTCAAGTGGTCCTATGATTCTATTATTTAATAAGTTTAGTTGTATGACAACATATTAAGACTGAAACTAAAATTATGATATTAAATGGAGTTGTGCACTTGCTAATAAAGTTAGGTGTCAAATACTTAAGTAGTAAAGGATGTGGATGAAACATCTGGCATCAGAGTTTCAGCAGAGAAAATAACTTCATTATGATTTATTCAACTTATTTGTGTCACTGAGTCATCCATTCAAAGTTAAGAAGGGATTTGGATTTTGAAAAATAGTGGAATTTGTTACAGGAAAGAAATCAATGATTACGAGTAAGAAATACGGTGTCAGAAGGTGAGTTCTACCACTTAAGGAAAAAGAAAAAAAAAGGAACAGTAACCAGAATCAGCTAGCTTAGCAACTAACTATTTACTTATTTTCTTAATAAGTTAGTTAAAGTTAAATGAAAAGCAATTTTTGACAAATTTTTATGCTTCCATCATAATGTCATGTAATGTAATTTAACAAACAAAACAATGTTAAATTGTTGCACTTGAATTTTTTAGTTACATGCTGGTTTCTTTCCAAATGTGGCTTGACAAAAGCCATATGTAATTTTTTTTCTTGCAAATAACTAACTTATCATCTACCATTTTCTACCAAAACTAGACATGAAAAATTATGAATCTGAGTAGCTGTTCATGAAATCATATAACTATGCACATACAAATCTGCAGATACTTTGTGGTTAGTAAAAAGAGTGTTAAACATTCTCAAACACTGAGAATCAACTAAATGACTAAAGCCAACAAAAGCAAAATTATTATTTTTAAATTACACATTCCTGTCGGATGCTTTAAATCATAGTAGCATAAAGAACTAATGATAGTGAAGCTGACTTAAGTTACTTGCTGTGTGAAGCCATTCTATATTTCCAAGTTATAATGAACCATAAAAATTGTTGTATGCTTGGGATAGATGACAAAGCATCAAATTTCTTGCTTTGCCTTAGAGACAAGCATGGATCCTCCTGAAAAAAGATCTCAGATAGCAATTCCAACACGACTTCGAACTCTTCCTTGCCAGCATCTTAATCTGAACACAGTTTTCTCTCAAAGGGTCCTGCTGGACAAATGGCTGTCCTCAAAGAATTTGGTCTCTGACATCTGGAGGAATTGCAGAAATCCTTGTGTATATTAAGTTCAGATGATGCATAATTACAAGATAAGAGGAATAATTTTGTCTCTTTTTTTTCAGTTCACATATTCGTCTCCTACTCATGCATTTACATTCACCTTCTGGATTGCATGAAGGCAGCAAAGTTGCAATTTGACTTCCATCTGCTGAAAAACAAGGACAGACTGTGACTCTTTACAGTGCCCATGTGCTTGTGTGGGACGTGATTTTTTTTTCCACAAGATGAATTTGAGCATTTTTTTCAGAAAAACGTTATTTGGTGAGGTGCTCCATAAACATAGGGCCTTAGAGGGGGATTTCAGTAAAAAAGTGGCATCCTGAGACTTCTGTCCTGTGGTAGCTGGCCACACCTGTCCATTACATATTCTTTACAGAGTGGAATAAAAAAATAAAGGGAATGCTTCACCACTGGATATTATCAAGAAAAAACCCACCCCAGCAATGTTGGGATTTACTTATGATTCAGGAGGAAGAAGACTACTCTTAGTAATTCTGACAAAATATAAAAATCATAGTATAAAGTTATTATCTTCTTCTACATTCACTTAAAATGCATGGAAATAAATGGAAAATGGCATAAAAATGTAACATGCTTTTTCCAAAAGAGCATAAGGTCAAGGTAATCTGATAACTTTCTTGGGTAACTGGCTGGTTGGGTTTTTTTCGGAGAAGGAAGATAAATGGGATCTATCTGGCTGGACCACAGGAAAGTTGATATACTTTCTGTGTTTTCACTAGTAACTTGGACAACAATGCAAATTAAATTGGTTGTGAGACATGGAAAGTCTCAGACATATAAAGCAGTTGTAGTATATAGGAAGCATTTTATGAGACTGGTGAGTGGAGACGTGGGACGCAATTTGATCATTTAAAGAAGATACACACACAACTGTGGTACTCTAAGAAGCTGTACTTAAAACTGTACTAAAAACAAGACAATCATACTAGAAGTTGATTTTTCTGGAGCTGCATTTATACATGATTTTAAAGATCCCATTTAAAAGTTAAGGTAAAGAGGAGCTCCTGGAGACAAGAGGCTCAAAGGTGAAACAAAATGGAAGTCAGCTCTATGAAATGTTTTTCCATCTCCTCACCTCACAAAGAAGTACTTGCTTTTTAATATCACATTATCAGTGCAGGAACAAACTTCTCTCATATAAAATAATGTTTTACACAGGAGAATTGGAACTCAAGTGTTTAAGCCAAATGTTGTTACTGTCCAACTGTGAACCAAAACTACAGAGAAGTATTTCTGAGTAATATAAGAAAATAAGGCAACTTTAATTGGAAATTCATTAGGAATCAGATTTAAAGTTCATTAGAGCCAGCGGAAAAGTTTCCATGAACTTCAGTCTGGATCCTTTAGTGGCACATATCTCAGTGAAGTCCATTTCCTTGCAACTCAAACTCAACTCTCTATTAGATATATATTACTTTATCACAATCTGAAAATATACACACAAACCAGAAAATGTCTGTAAGATAAAACACAGCAAAATTATGTATTAATGTATGTTGATGATCAACCATGTCTGTGCCAAATATGGTCAACAGTTGTTTTTAATCAATCTACAGTGAAGGACATATTTTCCTTCAAAGAAAAAGAATTGTAATCACTCTATCAACAACTCTCAGCAAACATATATGAGGGGACATTTCCTATTTGACCTCTAAAAGGGAAATATTTGAATACCAAAAATCAAAACAGAAAAATAATTCCCACTCACAAAGACAATCAAAAACTTAAGTAACTGTAAAACAAAGGCATCAAACCCTCATCTACTTGATACCAAAGCTGCTCCCTTGGAATCACTGGAGAACCTTTTTTATGTCACTGTGAGGTATTGCACCATATATTAATGTCACGTGGGTAGTATAAAAAGTTTGTTGAATATGAGGTTGTTTGCATTTTGTGAGCATGATGATGTGTAAACACATTGGTGGCACATGGTGGCCTAATGAAATATTTGATTTCTAGAATTTCAGTGATTTAGTGACTTTCAAATGGGAATGATCAGAGCTTCTATCACTTTTTGAATAATGCTAGTAACCCACAAAGAATTAATGTCCAGAAAATGTTTTTCTTTTTTATTTCTGTGACACCAAATTTAGAAGCTACTTAAAAACACACACACACAAATGGCCTCAGCAACTTCAACAGAGATTTGTCAGTTTGCACATTGCTACATTATTGTAGTAGCTGCTTAAAATAAAATGTCACTCTAAGATGAAAAAGTGAAGGTTTTCCTTGCTGCTAATGAAGCAATCTCTACTGAGATCTGCTATGCACAAAGACCACCCTTGGGAATGCCTCTGTCAGTGACTACCAAGAGCACTATTTTTTCAACTGGTTATTTCGTATGAGATAAAATCGGCATGACACTCTTTAAGACTTAAAGGTTGTGAACGGTAGTTCAAGTGTTGCTTTAGAAGTGTCATTCTTCTTCAGAAATCAGTGGTTTACACTAATGAAATGTAAACTGGCCTCAATCCCAATGAAGTCAATGGCAAAACTACAGCTTGTTTGACAGAGAACATTATCAGGCCCTGCAATTCCAGCTGCTACTTTCTTACTGTGGTGTAATACAGCAAACAGATGCATAAAATTTGCTGAGGACATGATATTGACTTTATCTCTGTCAAAAAACTAACTTCTGCCAACTTAGGAAAGAAAATGAAAAGAGTATATTTTGTTACTCTGTCACTGATAAGACATTGCATCACAGTGTCAGGGAAAGATACCTTTGATTTACATTACAAAGAAAACGTTTGTCTTGGATTTAGGAAAGAGTTCTCTAGCACTTTCCACCAAAGAAACACTCAGAATTAAGCTTATTGCTTTCCCTTTTAAGGTTTATTTTGATTTTTTTTTTTTCTAAATAAGAGGCATTAAAATGCAAGAACTGCTGAACTTTCTGCTTCCCTTGCAGTCAGTTGCAATATTTAATATACTGCCACTAAATTACTCAAGCAAACAAAGGGTCAAGGGCTCTTTCTATGGCTTTTCAGTGCTCAGCTCCCTTTGTTCGATCCAATTCTCTGAGTATTTATCAAGAACCAGCCTCCTCTTATACCTTTCAACGAACTTGGAAAATGTGTTTGGGGCTCAGCTTACTCCAGAGCATGTCGCAGTTGTTCTACTCAATCTTCTCTTACACTAAACTTACAACTAGGGAAGGAAACCTTTTGTTCCTAAGGCAGAAGCAAATGCCTCATTTTGTAAGGTTAAGGTCCTACAATTATGCCGACAAATCCTGAAGTGCCCAGTCTGATAAGAGTTTGTGATACATCCTCTTCCTGCTCTTGTTGTCCTTGCTGTTTCTAAAGACACAGGTGAAACACTTCACTTGTACTGAAAATGTGCTTTCTTAGTGCTTGTATAGCACCTCAAAACCAGCATAAAATCCAGCTTCTTCATACAAAGAAAATTGCCTCAAATCATTAAACAACTAGAAGCCATGAATAAGCAGCCTGATCTCTTTTAAATGTACTTTCAAAAATATTCAGTATTTTAATGAGAAGTCTGAATCAGGGTAATGCTGCTACAGAGAACGTGTCTCATGTCTTTAAAACACAAAGCATACAAAATTCAAAGCGATCTTTCCTTTAACTGCAGAAGCAGAAAATCAGATTCTTTTACAAGTTGTTTTTTTTTAGGAAGAAGGAAGTTGCAGGCCTTAGGTGCTTAATTACATATTAGGTGGGAGGGCAGGAAGGCTCTGCAGAGGAATCTGGACAGGCTGCATTGATGAACCGAGGCCAGTGGTGTGAGGTTCAACAAGGTGAAGTGCTGAGTCCTGTACTTGGGTCACAACGACTGCAGGCAGTGCCACAGACTTGGGGAAGAGTGGCTGAGTCTGTTTACCCTGCAGAAAGGGACTTGGGTGTGAACCCAGGTGGCCAAGAAGGCCAATGGCATCCTGGCCTGGATCAGCAATGGTGTGGCCAGCAGGACCATGGCAGGGATTGTTCCCCTGTCCTGGGCACTGGTGAGGCCTCACCTTGAATCCTGTGTCCCGTTCTGGGACCTTCATTACAGTGAAGGGCATTCAAGTGCTGCAGAATGTGCAAAGAGGGCTACAGACTTGGTGAAGAGTCTAGAAAACATGTCCTATGAGGAGCAGCTGATGG
>VXBB01003370.1:206687-219377 GCA_013399915.1 Illadopsis cleaveri | reverse complement strand
TCGGGTCTTTGAATGGTGTCTGTTTACTAGAAAAAGGTGGTGTTGTTTTGGTTGTTTTGTTTTGTTTTGTTTTTTGGAGGGGGGGTGGTGTTTGGTTTTGTTTGTTTGTTTTGTTTTGTGTTTTTGTTTTGTTTGTTTTTGTGGGGGATGTAACAGACAAAACAAAAAAAGTTACGTGTACTTTTTCACAGGTGTATGTACCCTGAAAAGTACTAACTATCCAGTACTCTACCTGGATCCAATCACAATTCCTTTCAGAAAGGCAGCAAACCCTTACTAAAACTCCACATCTCCATCCTTCTTGAGTGCTAGTGAAAGGGAGTGAATAAGTCACTTCCAGGCTTTGCTCGTGGAGCTATTTGAAACAGAGCTGACAGCTAGGAACATCAGCCCAACAGCTGAACACACTTGCCTCACCACAGGCGACCAGGGTAGCCAGCTGGGCTCCCTCTGAGTTGGTTAATAGCTCACACATTGCAGGGGGAGCTCACACATTGCCTCTTCTTTGTCAGTTAATTTGTAGCAGTCACTGGGTTAACTTCTGTGAGTAAGCACCTCTCAGCGTGAGGAAGGGAGATGGAAGTGAGCCCTTGGCTAGCAGGGAAGCCTCTGGCACGGCCGAGAAGGAAGGGACAGCTTCCCGGGTCTCCTGCTNTGAGGCCATGAACTCTCTTCCTGTCGCTGGTAGCCAGAGAATAGACCGACCCCACCTGACCACAGCCTCCATCCAGACAGTTGTGGAGAGTGATCAGGTCTCCCCTGAGCCTCCTTTTCTTCAGGACAAACACCCCCAGCTCCCTCAGCTGCTCCTCACAGGACTTGTGCTCCAGACNAGCCACTCTGTCCCAGCCTATAGCACTGAATTTCTGAATTACAAAGAACAGGCAGTGGCACACAGGAGCAGCCATCAAAGAGACAAGTTCATTTGAGATACAGTGCTGCTTGCTGAAATATTTACACTGCATGCAGTTCATGCCCCCTAACAACAGGGACTGGAGGCCATTGCATTTTATTTAATAAAGTATGGATTAAAGCTTGAGAAAAAAAAAATCAGGATTTTTTTCTTCTGAAAAATCTGCAAAATCACAATTTAATCTCTATTTGTTACCATTTCATGTACCTCCATGACATTTAAAAAGTGTCAAAATACTAATATTATTCCAATATTATGTATAGAATGAGGTATCATGTAAACTCCTAAGTTGTCAAAAATCAGGACTGCAGGTGGTGTAACTCATCTGTGTGTTTGTACCTGGAATAAGACACATAAAATCAGAATGCTATTTTAGCTGCCTGTGACAGGAATTGATAGTGAGAGTATACTCAGTGTGGACACTCCTTTCCAACCAAATATCCAAAACTGGAGAAGTACTCAAGCAGAGTTTAGAAAAGGTTAATAAAATGCATGTTTTGCCATTTCTTTTTTATTTCAAAACCGCCTGCATTTCTAGGTCAGACAACAGAGACATGGAAAATGAGTCTGAGATAACCAAAATGGAGCTGGTTCCACCAGCCTAGAGTCAGGGATGAGAATGGCCAAGTGCCCTGCCCAGGCTTAGGCTGAGTCCCCCAGAGGAATGAGATGCCACTCACTCTCTGAGGTCTGGTGGACGAGCAAAGTGTTGGCTGGGCTAGCACTACCACAGGTGACAGGTAGTGATTAACTGGAATATACCCTGTTTCATGTTTTTCTTTTGAGAAACACAAACAAAAGGTCAGCCCTTAGGACTGGACAAGTCATCATCTTGTGAATAGACATAAACTGTGGGACCAGGAGGGTTTTGCTGCATTACTTAAATTAAAAGTATGTGTGTCTCTCTCATAGATGCATTGGCAAAATTGTCTGAATTCTGCGCTTCAAGCAAACAATTAAGAAAGTGGTTTATTCTCTCTAAAATGCTAATTATAGTAATTCCCCCAAAATGCATTTATAGTTATATTGTGTCTGTTAAAATAAAAAAAAAATACAGAGATATGTATGACATTTGAAAATATCTGTATGAATTTTGTTTGGTAAATACAGCTATTAAGAGAATAATAAGAAATAAGTAAAAAATGTGTTCTGTGAAGGTCAGCAAGAGGAGATTATAGACCCCCAGACACTGAGCTGCAGTGCCTTAAGTAGCTGTGTGTGTGCGTTGTACAATGACTGTGTTTAGTAATGGTCTGCTGGCAGCCACTTTTGCCTACTCTGTGGCACAAATATAATCAAAAATGCAGCATTTTCAAGGAGGTACGTTCATCTTAGAGGATTTGTTTTTCTTTTTTCCTACTACCATGAATGAGGACTACTTAGATTTTCTTATAAATATGAGTAATTGAGAACAAACCAGCCAGAAAAAGCCAAGAGGAGCCAAATGTCCATTAGGCCCTTGCAAATTATTTTCTCCTCCCAGTCAGTGTCATTTAAGCCTATATTTTCCATGGAAAATCCTACTAAAGTTTTGAGGAAATACTTTGTGCATTCTGACATACATTCCACGTGAGCCTATGCACCTGTGAGTATTCTGTGTAATGGCAATGGCAATGTTTGCCTCCTCCCCTCTCCTGCTACTGTTTTATCTAACTATGTGTACAACTTTTTCTCAAGACACACTGTAAATATTTTCACTAGTCCGGTATCCCAAACCTTCAGCGGGAGCAAAGTGTTGGCTCATGAGTGACACTGANTTGAAACAGAGCTGACAGCTAGGAACATCAGCCCAACAGCTGAACACACTTGCCTCACCACAGGCGACCAGGGTAGCCAGCTGGGCTCCCTCTGAGTTGGTTAATAGCTCACACATTGCAGGGGGAGCTCACACATTGCCTCTTCTTTGTCAGTTAATTTGTAGCAGTCACTGGGTTAACTTCTGTGAGTAAGCACCTCTCAGCGTGAGGAAGGGAGATGGAAGTGAGCCCTTGGCTAGCAGGGAAGCCTCTGGCACGGCCGAGAAGGAAGGGACAGCTTCCCGGGTCTCCTGCTGTGCAGGCAGGGCTGGAGCTGCTGCTAAGCCAGGCTGGGCAGGTGTCAGCCTTCCCGAGCCTGGCATCACCCAGGAGATGTGCAGCATAGTGTCTCTCATGGGGTGCATTCCACCTGCATTTCCACATAATTGCTGCCCAGGGTTGGACAACACCTTTCCAAAAACTATACCTTTTCATATATATATGACAAATGTGTCTCACAAAAGATACCATGAAGGCAAGAACCAAAAGTGGAGTCAGCTCAAACATAGAGGATTTTTTTTCCTAAATGCTTTGCAGCTCAGAACATGCTAGTACACTTAATACTATACATAAGAAGAGGATCACTGAGGTATAATTGCCTAGCTAGATACACTCTTATTATTTAGTCCTGGATTTCAAAAAGAATAGCCAAACTCTGCTGTTTTCTAGTCTCTGTATCTAAGAATGAGTCCCCCAAAGTCAGCTTATTGCTGAGTTGTGATCTTCTAAAAGATGATTTTCGTCTGTTATAGGGTACTCTCCAGCTGCGGATTATGGTTTTGAAAATGCAGCTTAATTAGTTCTGTGTTTATTAGCAGACTGTTTAGGTTTTATTAAGATCAAACACAGAGAAAAATGATAACAATATGATATCTTCTTTCCAGCATTATTTAAAATGTTTGCAGCATGTTAAAGATTTAAGCAGCTCTCTGAAGAGCAGTCATCCATTCTGCAAGGCTTAAGGAGATTATTTTTCTTTACGGCATATGGGTAACAACTGGCCACACAGATCCAAATCATTGCAGACCTTACCATGTTGCTAGTTACTGATGATAATGATTAGCTCCTAAATGCCAGATTCGGTAAAATTGACATCACATCTCATGCATCCTAAATGTAATTCAAAGCAAGGCACTTTGAAAGTGACACAACTTTTTCCTTTTACTTTTTTTTTAATGCCAATAATTGCTAAAATACCTTCCCTGGATATTTCTAAATAAGAACAATATTGCTGCAAGTCTTGTTTCCTGGTGTTGTTCTTCTTCTGGTGTTGTTTGTTTGTTTGGGTTTTTTTTGTCTTTTGTTGTTGGTTTTTTTGGTTAGTTTGATTTTGGTGGTTTAGTTTGGTTTAGTTTGGTTTTTGGGTTTTGGGTGGTTTTGGTGGGTTTTGTTTGTTTGTTTGTTTTGTTGGAGGGGTTGGTTTTTTTGTGGGTTGTTTTTTTGATGCAGCTCAGACATATGTACCCCCTGAAGCAGATTTGAATGTGTGATACCAAGAGACATTAATGACCATAACAAACAATAGAAGCCTTTATATATGGTATAAGATCATTCTGAGTAGCTTTCAAAAGTGTACAAAAACTTCATGCACCCAGAGAATGGAGAAGGTCAAAGAAGGAGGGTTTTACATCCATTCTTTCTCTTTGACTCTGTTGTGATGCTGCCTTGCCTCTGATATTCCTTCCAGCTTTGAATCATTAAGTTCTTCTATCCATGTGATTACTGTGAAGAGAATGTCATTTTGGAGCCATCTATATCTATCTAAATGATATAAACAGGAAAGGGCAAGTTATTTAGTTGTGGCAAATATTGTCTGTTGACTGCAAAAAGCAGTACTTACATTCAAAATGCTGTCTAAACCGAGGAGAGCATATGGAAGGGCTGAGTAGGTAGGCTAACCTATAAAATCCACAGATTAAATATGGGTAAAAAGATTTGCTTAGCTTCTGAGGCATCTAAGACCAGTGCTTTTAATGTCTTCTGAACTTCTGTGTGTCTGTTGTACAAACAGTTTAACAAAACAGTGGTGACCCTTGCTTCAGACTGCCCCAGGTTGGCTTTGCTTGTTGGCGCTTTTGTCAGATAATACACCAAACGGCAGAAAACATTTCAACTAATTAACAATTCTATTAGTTAGTTAGTTAGTTAGCTAGTAAAGTGGCAGGTTAATGTTTCCTACAAAAAAATCTAGGCATGAGAGAGAGCTAGCTAGATTCATGGTTACTGAATGACAGTTAAAAGCATTTTGAAAAATATTTATAGGTAATTTATTGATTCAAACCATAAAATTTGATTGCCAAACAGTTTTTCTATGGATATGTATTTTTAATGAAAACATGTAATCAGATAAACCACCAGAAGTCAGGTATCTGAGGAGAGGGAGAAGAGAGAACTAAAGCTCTTAGTTTTTCTGTGGTTTGCAAAAATTGTGCTCCTCCAGAAGTCTAAGCCAGGTAGCTTGTGCACAGCTGCAGTGGACAAGATGTTCCCTGGTGGCCTTCAGAAGAAATGTCTTGCAATTGTTTAGTATCATCAGATGACAGCTAGGGAGTAGCCATATATCCTCCAAAACATACAAACTCCATAAACTTGTTCTTGAAAATCTGGTCAGAAACTCACAGTTCTGTGGACCCTGAAAACAACCTATCCTATTCCTGACTTAAAAGGCTGGCAGAGAAAGGGAGGCTAGGATGTTGTCTCCCAGTATTTTGATTGATGAGCGACACATACTGATGTCATTTCTGGACACTGAATAGAACTGGGAGTAGGGAGTGGCCTACCAGCAGGAATGACTACATCCAGACTGGACTTCCCACAAAAGCAAACCAGACAACATCAGCCAATATGTAAAATGTATTATCCTCTACAACAGGAGTAATTATGTAAGTTATATCCATGAAGAGGTCACTGCTGAGACTGATGGCAGAGAAATAAATAGAAGTCAACTCACAAAATCATGACATAGAAAACACTATCCATAAATAAGTTCCTCTGATCTGTAGAAATCTTCAGGCAAAACTGGGCATGGCTCTGCAGAACTTTGAGCCCTTTGCCAGCCTTCTAGAAAATTTCTTAGACAATACAAAACTGGTAGGAGTGGCTGATGCCCTGGAGAGCTGTGCAGCCCTTCAGAGGGACCTCAACAATTTGAAGAAAGGGGCAGAGAACTGTCTGAAGCTTACAGAGGCAAATGCAGGGTCCTGCTCCTGGGCAAGGAATAACCCCAAGCACCAGTACTGGCCAGGCGCTGACCTTCTGGGAAGGTCTGCAGAGAAGGGCTTGCGGGTCCTGGTGGGCAACAAGTGGTGCCTGAGCCAGCAGTGTGCCCTTGTGCCCAAGAAGGCCAATGGTATCCTGGTTTGCATCAGGAATGACAGTGCCAGCAGCTCAAAAAAGGTGATCCTGCTCCTCTGCTCAGCCCTGGTGAGGCCATGTCAGGAGTGCCTTGTCCAGCTCTGGGCTCCTCAGGATGAGAAGACATGAAACTCGTGGAGTGAGGTCTCTGGGGGAGACCTGCAAAGACAATTAAGGGTCTGGAACATCTCTCCTACAAGGACAGGCTGAGGGAGCTGGGGGTGTTCAGCCTCAGGTGACTGAGAGGGGACCCCATCTGTGTCTGTCAGTGTCTGCAGGGAGGGCTCAGAGGGACCAGGCCCTGCTTGGCAGTGTCTGAGGGCACAAGGGACAATGGACAGAAACTGAAGCACAGGAAGTTCCATCTGAACATGAAGAAGAAATTCTTCTGTGCAGGTGACCATGCACTGGAACCAGTTGCCCAGAGAGGTTCTGGGATCTCCCTCACTGGAGATATTTAAGAACCCTCTGGACAAAATTATGAGTCACATGTTCTAGGTGGAAGAGGGAGGTTCGACTGTGTGACCCACTGTGGTCTCTTCCAACCTCACTCATTCTGTGATTCCTTGTGGTTCTTATGCCTGTGCTTAAGCAGCTGCATATTCCAATAAATTTCAACATGACAGCACCTATGTTCAAAGCCACAGGTGCAGTTAAGTACTCTTAGGGCAGATTTATTCATCATTTCATAGTCATACTTTCAGCTAGCATGCAAAAATTTCTCAGACGTGAATTCTTTTTATAGAAGTCTGCGTATCAAGAGTGAGGTGATAAAGGCTTCTAAGATAGTAAAAATTATCCAAAATGTAAGACTCAGAACTATCCAAAATGTAAGACTCAGAAAATTCTTTCTAAAAGGCACTTTTCAACTCTGAAAGATACTAACATTCTCATAACTGGAACGAATGGTACCAAAGTAGCCATTATGCATCTTCTCCTCTCAGGAGAAATTAATTATTATGGACTGAGTGCTCAATTCTTTTGGTGAGCATTGGGAAGAACCAGTAAGTTTTTTGATCGTTTTCATAGCAAGTTTCAAAAGGCAGTTAGAAAAGAATTTGTTGGGTTGCTCTAGGTTGACTTGATCTGCTTCAAGGACCTGTTTAAACGATTGCTTGATTCTTTATTTGTAGCTTTTCTGATTTTGAAGAAAACAAATAAATTTCAATTAAAAGCTCAACAAAATACTTGCATTACTGAGCGACAGCTTCTGCAAAACTACAGCCCAAGCAAGAACAGAACAAACTCTCTCATCCTTTCACAATAATTTGTTTTCCATTTCTTCTTATAAGGATCGTCTCTCTAAAACTCTAATTCTGCTAAACTTGGAGAATAAACAGGACTCAAATTTCGGTTGATTCTGGGCAGATGACTTCAACAGATTCTGTGTGGTTTTCCTGCACTGACCAAACTGCAGAAGATACATCAGTGTGTGGCAATTCTAGAAATTCCCTGGAAATTCCCAGTGTTAACTAAAGAAGACAGCAATTATTGCTCAATCAATGTATGCTGATTTCTTTTTCATTGGACTTATATTTTTTCCAGTGTTTATAATTGGGTCATGANAAAAAAAAAAAGGAAAGAAAAGAATGCTAACAATCCATTGAATTCTGGGATGTGAATTTCCCCTAGATTAAAAATGACATTTTCTTTAAGTACTGATTTTTTTTCCATAATAATTTCTGTCTGATTTTGATTTAGAAAGACAAGTGAACAACATTTAGAGTCTTCAGGACTCACTATTGCATTGCTGTATCATATGAGTAACTTTTCTTGTTAAGTGAACATTTGTAACCAATTAGTCTGAAGAATGCATCCTTAGAGCTGAGAAAAAGAGGACTTCATCAGACGCTTGTTCTGCTGTCTTGGGCATAGGTCTGCTATGACAGACAGCATAAGTAGGAGCTATGTGTGATGCACCAAGGTGTTTATCTGGGGATGGTGGTAGCAGATAATAACAGGTAACCTAAGTTGCTTTTGCTCCTCTGGTACTGAGCTAGAGGTGGAATCTTTTCTTGTGATATAATCAGCCTTTATAGAAAGGGGATAGTTTGTCACAAGATGCTATCTTACTCAGAGCAGCTTCTTCTGTCATGATGCTGTTTATTTGTCACTCTTACTTGAGGTTGTGTTACCAATCCAGGTCCTGTAAGTTGTCCAAGACCACTCCTGAAGCCTGTTTACTCAAAACTTCTGCCGTTTTGAATTGCATCAAAAAATGTAATTGTGCTAATTGCATTCAGTCAGATTTTGTGCTATTTTCTATAAAGACAATGGATATGAGAAGCAGGGAATTGCACCAATAATCATATCATCAGATAGCCAGTATTTAAACAAATAATGCAATAATAAAAACTCAGGAAGCTGTAATTTATACTGAATCAAACTCTTCAGAAGAGTTTGTGCATACACACATCCTCACTCCTGACCCCTTCTACCAGTAGCTTTTTGCAACTTTCTAGGAGTTAGCTGCAATAAATGTGACAGCAGGTCAAGATACTAAGGATCTGAACCAGACAACATACAGTATTTGACTCAGATTGGTTGTGGATTGTAACTTGACTGTCAGAATGTCATTTTTTTACTGGTTAATGCAAGATACCTAAACATTCATTTTTATGAGAAAATGTATGAAATACAAAGCTGGAACCTGAGCTGAAACATTGCAAGAGCTGCCAAAAACTGCTGGGTATCTGGAGGCATCTTCATGTCAAGAATGACCTCTGTTTCTCTGCAATGCAGCTACTATGAGAATCTGTTCACAATAAAGGGTTTCAGCATTGTGATGTTCATCATCACAGTCCCTGAGTATGATACTTGGTTCCCCTAGAAGAAGCTACAGCTTGATGCATCTAATTTGTTGTCTGTATAGCTAAGAGAAAACCTTCTACCTAGGTACCTAGATAACTAAATATGCTGTTTAGGTGCTGTTTCTGTACAGGGGGAAGATCTTTTCTTCTCATTTGAATTTATAGGCACTTCAGGTAAATCTTTACACAAATGAAGTAGGAACCAATAATTTGAAACAGAACTGGAAGAAGAAGCAGTGATCACTTTTCACCCACAGTTCTCCCTAATGAGATAGGACCTCTTGTTTCAAATCCTTCCTGAAGCAGATTTCAGTTGTATTTAGAATACAAAAAAGGGCTTAAGCTATGTTAGGTGAGATCTTTCTTTATCTTCTTAATCAATTCTAATGTAATTTTTCTACTTTGTGTGCCTGTGTCCAGAAAAACACCAGCTGTGGCCTAGGGCTAAATCTTTCTTCTAGAAGATCTGGGTTCCAGTTATTGCTCCGTGGCATGTTTAGGCATTTTATGACTATCTAATGAAAAATGAATCAGTGGCAGTGGAAACAGGCATTGATAATCAAGTCTATCTTCATTTTCAATCAGTTTGTTTGATTATTAACACTCAGTGGATTGAATCCCTCATGGAAAGAAGGAGACTTAGTTTCAGAACTCCAGCAGGTTATGTGCTGACCCCAGATGTATGTATGTACAATATGTATGTACTAGTGTGTAGAGTTCCTTGGTCCTGCCCAGTTTTAGGTGCTCAGGTGCATTTTAATACAGTAGAAGTCGGTCTGTAGGTGCCAATGCACCTTTGTTGAAGCCTGATGCACCTAGGAGGATTAAATAATTTTTGAGCAAAGGCTTTCAAGATTTCAATTGATTAGATGCCTAAGTCTGTCTTAAATCCCATTTTGGATTCTGCAAATAACCTTGGCTTGACATTATTTTCTCAAGGGTAGCATGGTGGGGATAAATTGTCTCCCACTTGCCCAAACTATATTTTATCTTTACAAAGGGTAAGATTACAGTAAAAGATACAAAAAATGCAATTTATGACAGATTACCAAGACTAAGTGCTTCTCAGAGGAAATCTATGAAATCTATTAAATTGAGCTACAAGCTGTGCTTGCTGAGGCAATTCAGAAGCAAGAGCAAAATCTCCAGAATCTAAGTCTGCTAATTCATCTCTGCAGCACATTCTTTCTTCTCATACAATGCCCACTTACTTGGAACGGTAAAATATCTGACAAAATAAAATTTTGCTCATCTGTGTATTTATTCATTTGCTCTTTTGCTTAACTTAAGTAGTTTAAAAATTTAAGAAATTAACCCTTGAATTATATGGTTCTATTCTCTATTTCTCAAATATATCATTCTTTTCAAACTGCTACCAGCCTTGTAGCTCTGTAGCTTTGTACATGGTAGGCATTCTTTAAAACATGGTAACAAATTCACAACCGTTATTGATAAAGCTTCCATTTTTTTTCATGAATACTAGAGCCAGGAGTAACTGTCATGGCTATCAGGTCAATCTCGTGTTTCAACATATGCTCTGGAAAGCTCCTCTTTCCTGCATATATCTTGCACATAATCACTGCGTCTAATAACTTGTGGTTAAAAGGAACTCTGTAAAAGCCTTCAACAGTGGAGTCAAGTCAACACTCTACATAGGAAGGAACACTCTCTGAGTGTGACATCCACTGTCTTCTGGACTAGAAATTTATGAATCTGTGCAACATCCTTACGCCCCAAAAAGAACATTTATACATAGAAAATGTGTTCCAGTTACTTAAAACTGAAGAAATTGGTCTCTAAATTCAAAAAATTTATTTCTGGATGAAATGTAGAAACTTTTAAATTTTATTTTATGCTTTTGCTGTATTTTTTGACATTTTAATCTTCTCCATCAGTTAAAAAGAACAAAAACTTAGCTGAACTTGTGTTCATAATCAACAGATGCATTCAGAAACAGATCTTATCTCTCTTTGCTCTTTGTGTCCTGGAAAATTGGTTTTTAACTCTGATGAAAGAAAGATTAGTTTTAATCCTACAGAATGGTATGGATTTTCTTCAGTGAAGCTAAAGATAACAGAACTGATTCCATTGTAATTTTTGTCTTAGATTATCAAACCTGTGGAAAATATTAATGTCATATAAGGAGAGGCCTCACATCTCTACATCACTGTTTTTTGTGTTAGTAAAAATGTTGCAGTGGATCAGATCTTACAATGCTGATTTTTTTTTTGTATGCCATTTTCTTTGGAAAAATTTACTTGCTCCAATTTTTTTTTGAAAAATTGAAATAAAAAAGAAAAGAAGGAATTAGACATTTACATGGTTATTGGTTGTTCTGGAAGGTTGAGACATTAGACTTGGTTTTTATTTTCTTCCTATGAAAACTCTAGAGAGAAAGTTCCTAAATAGTGAAGGCAAGACCAAACAGCCAGTTTGTCTTTATTCTTCCTGTAAGTTTAAATGCCAGTAAACATTAGAAATAAACCAAATATTTCAGGAAAAAAATGCACCTTGTATTAATTCCTTTCTAATGCTTTTGGATGCTGTATAGCAACATGTCCTAGGAAAGTGCTGCCATCATAAACTTATTCATTTAAGTTCACACACTGAAAGAAATGTTTACAATTCCTGAACCTATAGCCTGTTACATCAGCTGGAAAAAGGTCTCCATTATTATCCATGTTTTCTGAATCAGGCTAGCAGGGTGTTAACGTGAGGTTCTGTACAAGTCTTTGCAAGAGTAGTGACCAGATTGTGGTATCCCAACCTGTTACTTGTTGCATTAAAGTAACTCTGATGCTGAGTTTTGACATCTTTCTGTGCCAGTCTCAAGATTTCAGAGTTTCCAGTATATGGCTTGCCTGCCCTCCAGTCAACCAAAGTCCTCTGTAGCTGCAAGAACAGCAGCCACAGGAGAGGCAGTGACAGGCAATCTGAAAGATTTGGAAAGGAATTTGTTGTGAAGAATGTCTATTTTTACCCTCCTACGCTCTCAACACTTCAATAAAAGGAAAGAATCTCTAGAAGATTGTCCAGCACATTACATAATGCTAAAAGTTGCATATATATACAACTATAATAAATGACATATACAACAACAAATACAACTATAATAAATGAAAAGGTTTTTCTTGCTGAGGGACTGATTTCCTGGGTGGCTGTCAGAAGAAATTATCTTTAAAGTACTCTATTACATGTCCATTTGTAAAAAAACCAAACTGGTAACACAAGGTGTTACAGGCAGATTTATCCCTGAACCAATACCATGGCCGAAGAGTCTACTGTGCACATCTTTGATGCAGGACTGTTTTAAAGAAACCTGAGACCCTCTGGATAGGCAGTCATTTTAGGACAGCACCTATAAATCTTTGGAGATTCAACATAGCAGAGGTTGGGTATGTCATGGTATTTTCTATTTCTCTACTATTTGTTTTGTGCTGACAGCCTGTGAAATATTTATGTATGTATGTATGTATTTATTTATTTATTTGTTTGTTTGTTTGTTTTTAACACTGCTCAAATTTCTTTGCCTTGCTGCCACAGTTTGGGCCAGAAGAGCCATGCAAGCTCGATGTTTTCCTTATGAGAAAGTTACAGAGGTAATTGTGCAACTTTGGCTGTGACATTGTTGCCCTTAAAATACTGGTTGTAATCGATGCCTGTGTGCTTTCTTTTATTGTAGACTCTCATAGAAACTCGTAGAATATACTGAGTTGGAAGAGACCCGTCAAAATCACTGAGTGCAAATCCTGGCCCTACACAGAATCCCACCATGTGTCTGAGAGTGTAATCCAAAACACTATTGAACTCTGTCAAT